>JAOXNG010000001.1:144441281-144453076 GCA_028566535.1 Scolopax minor | reverse complement strand
AAGCCAAGAAATGAGAAATGCCACTTAATTGGCTCAACAGTGATCTTTTGTGTCATTACATTTCTTTCTCTATCTTACAATTTTGTTTATAAATATGCACATGCAATCTAATGGGATAGGGCTGAGAGGTCTATGCAGCACAGAGGTCCACCTGCAGAATCTGAGACAGATACGCCTATCACACAGCTAAAGCAAAGACTGGGTGCCCGGGACTGAGCACCCTGTGGGTGGAAACCCCAGGGGATGGCTGGTCAGGGTGATCAAGGCCTGTTGGTGCCCTTAGGGCCCCACCATAAACATAGCCAAAAACCAGTGTAAAACAAAAACATAATTGGATATTGGAGTTCAGTACAGATGCACGTGCCTCACACGTGGATTTTACGCACATCAACCTGAAAAATACCTGTTTGAAGTAATCCTTATGATTAGCAACTTGATCTTTTGTAACCTTTCCTGTAGATTATGTCACCACTTTGGGGAAAATTGTGGCTTCTCGGTATGCGGATGGTCTGTTTCCTCAATACAAGAGAGCACAAGATGGCAGCGTGTATAATGTAAGTGTGACTGACTTCTGGTAACTTCCCTGTGCACTTAGAATTTATTATTGCTGCAGCGGAATGATGTGACTAAAATTGTCTCCCTTTGGCATTAAATACTTATATTCCTTGTGTGAGAACTAACTTTCTTGATCTTTTCTTTTTCTGTTTTGACAAACTGTTAGTAACAACAGTCAGTGGTAGAAAAGCTAGATATATTATTTTTTTTTTTCCTTGCAAAGCCTTGCACTCTTGTCTTGGTGCAGCATTGCAGTAAATCTTCCCAGACAAGACTGTAGTTTCTAAGCAACATTTACCCTGTCTTGAAAGAGGGAACACTTAAGATGCTCAGCTGAGTAAAAAAAAAAATATAAAATCGTAGTCAATAAAACAAACGGGGATGCTGAAATAAGAAGACATAATGCGCTGCCATTGCCAATGCAAAGTGCTGCTTTTCTTAGTGCCAGCGGGTCACAAAAGGCTCAGCCTACTCTGTGGAGACAGCGAGCTGGATCTCTGCCCAGGCTCACGTTCTAAGGAATGTCTTAGCAACAGCTGCTGGCGGCCCCATTGTTAAGAGGATGGATTCTGATTGAAGAGATACGCCTGTGAGTGAGGAGGGGAGAGAGTTAATTCATAAAGGATTTTACAAAAGCAAATGGGTTGTCATTTTTTTTTCTTCTGATAAACGGAGCCACTTCTGAGGCACAAGGCTTAAAAATGAGAAAAGAATAATTTCAGGGGGCCTTTCCCCCTCATTTTTTTCCCTCCAGCAATTCCTTGTGAAATATCTACATAATATTTTTTAGGATATGTTGGGAGTGTTAGGAAAGACATTTCTGGTAGTGTAAGGTAGCAATGGCACTATTCAAGATCTGGTGAGATCATATTTAGGATGCTGTGTACAATATTATGTAGAGTTACCACAGATTGAGAAGAAGCAATTAAAACCAGAGCAGGTACTGAGAAGAGCTACTAGGATGAACTAGTAGCAGAGGAGTGCTGACCTTATAAGAGGGCTTGGTTGATGTTGACATATCTGAGTCTGAAGAAGAATGAAAAAGGGTAGCATTATTGCTCTTGAATGCCTACACAAAGGCAAATTATAGGGATAGGGAAAACCTAAAGTTTTCTGTGCTAAAAGGCATGCTAGTCTAAGAATAAATGGGTATGAGCTGCCATGAATAAATGTAGTCTGGACAGTCAGAAGTTTTCCAGCCCTCAGAGAAATGGGAATCTGGATCAAGCAGCTTCAAGTGAAGGCGTGGTACAAGAAAACTGCTTTATTTTAAGATGGAGTTTGGTCAGTGTAGTGCAATAAGCTTCTTTCTATGAGTCTGGCTGTCATAGGAAGAAACTGTTTTTTCTAAATGCTCTTTCGAAGACCTACATTGCTTTGGCAGGCAGCCTGAGACTGTATCTGGGAGGCACGTTACAGGGCCCTAGCTGACATTAAAGAACAGAGAAAAAGACAAATTAAAGGAATAAGCGTGCAGACTGACACACAAAATATCTTCTCCCTGACAAATGTTCTTTTTAAAATATACTTGTATCTCCAAGGTTTTGTATGCAGTCCTGAAAAGGTTCTTGGAGGTAGAAGGTAGCCAGTAAATTAGCTTACATGGATCAAAGAAACTGCAGGAAATGTCTTCACTGCAACCTGCAGTGAATTTTTAAACCCACAAATCATTTTGCATGATGAACATATATACATATTCATAGGGAGGGCTGGCTTTTTTTCATTTTAATACTGAATGTAGTTTTTTCTTATTTTGCTGATATGATATAGGATGTTTTAGGCACCTGCCTGAACTAAATTTGCCTGAGCACCTACCCACAAATAGTTAAGCTGAAATGCTGGGCAGGAAGCATTTTACATTTTCCTTTCAAATGCTAAAGACAAAGTGGAGACTGGGGGAGACCCCAGAACCAAACCTTATGCCTTGTATGGGGGACCAAAATTTTAAGAGCCAGTCAAAATTCTAGTCTAAGGAGGTACAAAGTTTCTGTGTCCTTGTTTGTTCCCCCATCTGCTCTGCAGCCCTTTTTACACCCTAGCCTGTGTTCAGCTCATTCTAATTGTTCCAGTCTTGAGACAGACAAGTCAGACAGCCCATTGGCACTGTCCCATGCTTGTATAAAAAGATTATGAAAAGCAATTAGGACAAAATGCAGTGTCTTTTCTACTATAGCTTAGATGTGTTTGTCAAGTATTTGCTCTTGAAATAGTGGAAGAAAATGGGTTGTTTTCACTGCTACCTTGGCTGACATATCTGGCACTTGCAAACCAGCTATTGCAGCTGCGCTGAACTTGGGGCTGCATTTGTGTTATTTGTTTTGATGTTCAATTTCTTTCTCTCCCTTATTTACATAAAGCTGACAGCCAAAAAAGAAGTGATTCTTCATCTTGTGGATTGTTTAATGGGAGCTATTGAGCTATATAAGGAGCGAATGGAATGGTTAACCAGCGAGAGCCGGCAGATATTTGGAGTGATTCAAGAACAGTGCATTGTCATCGTTTTGGATTTTGGCACTGCGTCTCCAAATGAATTTGATCTGTGTCGGGATGCACTTTCTATGGTACTTGTGGAACAAGTGACCCAAATTGCCAAATTCAACCTCATTCGGTAAGCAGAGAGAATCATAGAATTGCAGAATCATAGAATGGTTTGGGTTGGAAGAGAACTTTAAAGGCCATCTAATCCAATCCCCCTGCAATGTGCAGTGACATCTTCAACTAGATCAGGTTGCTCAGAGCCTCATCTAGCCTGACTTTAAATGTTTCCAAGGATGGGGCTACAGCCCTTACTAAAAAAAATCTGTCTCCATCTTTCTTATAAGACCCCTATAAGTATTAAAGGCTGCAACAATGTCTCACCAGAGCCTTCTCTTCTCCAGGCTAGCAAAGAAATCCATGCCTGTCTGTTGCTGCAGAATAGGAGTCCTATATTATATAGACATGTGTTTGAATAAGATGCTTTCTGTAATGAAGATGGTCATGATTCGTATCATGGTAATATCTATAGATTTTCCACCAAATTTTACCCACACTCGTTTTGGGCTTGCTACTTCCATTTGGCAGAAGACCATTGTTACCCTGAAGAACAGATAAAGACAACAGAACCCAAATACTGATATATGCCTTCTACAAGATAAGGGGGACTTTGCAATAGCAGTAATGCTCTTCAGGCATCTAAGTATTACAGAGTGAAACAGTGAGGTCCCATCTGACTGCCTAGGCATTCTTGTGTCTTTAGGCTTTACAGGTGCCTGCCTTACAGCTAAGTGTACACTCCCCCAAGTGCCAAAGGCACAGGCATAGTCATTTGTATTTCTATAGATTTCCATGGTCACAGAAATCAATAGCAAAGCCAGGAAACAATACTAGATTTCCATAACAAAAGACAAATGTTTGTTCCCTAGCATGAGTAAATGATTTTTGGTTTAGTTACAAATGGAAGAATAGAAGCAGCTATTCAAATTTATGTATCTCTGCACAAATTCTCATATATGCATAAAGGTTTGAGCATGTAAGCTTTGGTTTGGATAGATGAGTGGAATTTTGTGACTATGAAAAAAAAATTATGCAGAAATTAGGTTGTAAAATTTTAAAATTGGTTCCACAATGATAACTTGCAACTGTGCTGTGATTCTTAAAGTTGTTTTACCCAAGCTTTGTCCTACAGATTTGGTGCCCTTTCTTAATTCTCTAGCTTGTGATACAACTGAGATTTGAAAAGCAGAAGATAACTAACTTTCATAGCTTTTGAGAAGCACATAAAACACTTTCTTAAAAGTGATCTGCAAAGACAAGTCAGAGCTGAGGCACAAGAATTGTGTGGATCGATTTGTTTGTTTGTGCAGGAAGGAGACAAAGGACAAATTATTACCTTAGAAGAATCTTGGAAAACCTGCTTGTCTCTTAGATTTGCAGGAAAATCTTCAAAATAGTGCTTGATGGAATGTCATAGATACCTGCACCAGTTAATTTTTTTATTTGATTTCTGGTTTTTATGTACATGTATGCACAGGAATACATGCTCATATATTTTGTACTTCTCTACTGCCATTAAGACAAGGCCTTTGATCAATTAAAATATCAAAAAGCTTAGCATCATGAATTTTATTTTGATGGATACATAAAGATCAGTCCGACTACAAAAAAAGCGTGTCAGTTAAAATGATCTGACAAAAGGTCCTGCAACAAGTTGTGGAAAGAGACCTGTGGAAGACAGATTTTTTTTCATACACTTATTTAAAAACTTGATTACGTTTTTATGTTAATTGGATACATGAATCAGGAACAGCTTTTAAAGTACTTTAGCTCACTTGACTGTTTTGGAAACAACTGTTCTAAAAAAAAATTCTTAATAAAATGTCAGTATTTTTCTAAGGGTTTTTATTTTCCTAGTGGTTTTATTTTTTGTCTGCTTCTTCTATTGCAAGTCTAGATTTAGTATCTGTGGTTTATTGTAATTATTACTTAATATAAACAATAGTAACAATAGCAGAGCTTCACTCTCTCACTCTGCCAGCATTATTGTCACTATTCCTGGTTTAGAATTAATGTAATTTTCAGGGCTGCTCAGGATCTTATGAAGTGGCAACCGAAATCTACTCCTGTGTCTGAGCACACTGTAAAGTCTGCTGTTACGTGGCTCTGGAAGCTGGACCATATGACAGCTGCCAGCCATACCAGCTCTGCTGAAGCCCTGCTGGAAGCCATGAGTGATGAAGCGGTAAGCTCATACATCTTTTCAGAAGCCTCAAGTAAATCCAAGAATATTCAGTGCCAGACTGGCTACTGTGATTTGCCCTGATGAATATTGCAAAGATAAATATTAATGACAGCATTTGGAAATTATTTTCCTCAAGTATAGCTGCATACTATGTTTACTGATGGCCTGTTTATGTAAATGTGCTGCATTTTGAATGCAGAAACTTGTTTATTTTCTTTTTTAGAGTGTACAGAATAAATTACATATTCAGTCACTCATGGAAAGACGAAACGTCTTCCCTTCCACTTTCTTTTGCCATATATGTTTTTACGGGCTTCCAGTTTATGAGGAAATTGCTAGTATCAGCATTATTGAAGTCAGGGAAAACATTTTTATTTTGTTATGTATCCAAAGAGCTCGTGAAAAATTAGATTTAAAATCCAAAATAGCAAGTACAGAGATTTATTTAAGCATCAACTCATGGTAAGGATATGCAAATCCTTTCTCATCAGCCAGATTATACCTAGAGTATTTTCCTGGACAAAAAGACAAAGCATGCACAGGTATTGCTGCAATTAAATTCTGTCTGTTTCTAGAAGTGCCATATTACTATATTTATTATAGCAGAGTCACAAGATTTAAAACATATATGCCATCATTTCAGCTAGTCACATAAAACTTGTGTTGTTAAAGAGATACTTTATGAAATTTGCTTACAATGTACATGGTTTCAGTTCCCTAGCACACAAAATTAATGGAGAATTTGGCCTACTGTGTGTGGAGTAGAATCATTGGTTTTCATTGCCATTAAGACCCACACCTGTGCATAGATCCAATCCAAACTCCTTTGCAAATCTCTGAGACACTGTTTGAAGAAGGTGAATTTGTCTTGAGTTTCCTTCTGGTTCCCTGTGCTGGTCGTTTCTTATCCAGACGAACCTCAATGTTTGGAAACTGATATTAGAAAGGAAGGGACTGGGTGAGGAAGAAATTGTGCAACAATGAGATTTTTTATGAATGCCTTTTTAAATGCCTCCTCCATAATTTTTATTAACATTTTCAATTTGCAGTATATTACTGATTTCCTGGTGGGAAATGAAAGAGACTGTATTTAAATTTCAGTATTGTTTGGATGAAAAGGTGGCTTGTTGAAGCTGGTGGGTCTGTGTATGAATAAACAGAAATCAAAATCTCTCCAACATTGAGACGTCTATTATATTTTCCTGTACATTGGTGAGCTAATGGGTAATCTGTGGAGTTGGTTGTGGCAGATGCTAAAGAAAAAAAACAAACTTCAGTTACTCCTGAATACAGTGTAGTTGAAGATGTCCCTGCTCATTGTAAGGGAGGTTGGACTAGCTAGCGTTGAAAGGTCCCTTCCAGCCCAAACTATTCTATGATTTTATGATTCTATGATTCATTGTCATTCATAACTGGCAGTTCACTTGAGTGCAAGCTTCACTGTACTGGAGGCTGGGAGACATCCCATTCAGTCCTAAGCAAAAGCTGCATAGTCGCTGAACAGTCATAAATGACTCATTCCTCAGAACTGGCTTCATCAACAGAATTTGCTCCAAAACAATGGCTCTTTTTTTCCCTAGACTTGGCTCTTCCTGTCATTCCTTTAGCTGAGCTTTTCTTCCCATCTGGGGTGACTGCCTAGATTTCCTTTCTTCATGACCTGGCAGTCCCAAGCTCAAGATGACTCTGCTAAGGTTGCAATGCTTTGATTTCTACCTGCTACAGATGCATCTACAGTGTTTAACTTGCAGTTCTCTACAGGTGCCACTCTGCAAAGTGTGGGTCACCCATCCAAAACTCACCTCCCCACCAAGGTAAAGACTGTGAGGAGCTGTTCATGTTGTTTTCCTTCCTGTTCTTGTATGAAGTTTTGTTTGTTTGTTTATATGGCTGCATAAATTATAGTTATCAAAATATGAAGGACTAAATGTAAAGGTTTTAACCCTTCCCCACTAACCTGTAAAGAACACTTCCTTTGTGGCACGGTACTGCTGGGTTTGTAATTAAGTAGAGTGAATTGTCTGTAGTTAGCAATTTTGTTTATTTTCTTGTGAGGAGTTGATTCTGCATCAGCTATATCCAAGAAATGTCAGCATTTCATAAGTTGCAGAGGCAGGCAGTAAATCCTTTGGAGGAAGTGTGAAAATTAATATACTTATTGAATATCAAGCTTATGAATTATTGGCAGTCTTAGGAGGGAGGGGGAGAAGATGTGAATCTGAAGGAACAGAGGGAAAAGTTGTGTGATGTGCGTGTTCAGGAGCCTCTTCAGCAAAAGGAAGAAAAAAACAAAGTGTTTTCCAAGGACTGACTGGGTCTCAGCTGGGAGAGCTGTGTGCATGCTCAGGTGACTTTTTAGTGGATGAAAGAGAGAGGGAACCTTGTAAACCTGAACTAAAGCACAGATGGATGCAAGAGTTCTTTCATTATGTTTCTGTGCACCTTTTTACAAAGATAAGAACTATTTTGTTAGTCTTGCACTTTAATGAAACACATTCATTCTTCTCTTTAACCTTAGTCTTTATCTGCTGTTAAGAGTGATGCCAGGATACCCGGCTGGCCACAGACCTGCTTGCTCTCAAGCAAGTGTGGTCTGCAACTATGGGCCCTGCCTCCCCAACGGAGTGTCTTGACCCCTCTACAAGACCCAAGGGAAGCCTGAGGTGGCAAAGTGCTTTGTTAATTTGCCTGGTCTAGCTTGAGATTGAGTTGCTACTTGGCAAGTTGTCTTCCACTGCTGAGGATTAGCCTAAGTATTTGTGGCAAAAGGTAGAGGTGGGAGAGAGCTTGAAATTCTGAAGTCTGTGACAGTTTGTGTCAACATGTTTATGATGTGGGACAGTACAAGGAACTTACAGTCTGGAATCTTCAAGTATGAACTGGACAAAAAATGTTCATGTGCCAGTCTGTTTCCTCAGAGAGCCGAAAGATAAATCAGTATCAACAGCAGTAGTGGAAATACATGAACTTTCTTTTAGTTGATATTGAATTTGCTTTACTACTGGATGAATTATGGGGGTGCAGAAACATTTCCTCAATGCCATATCTATATCTCTTATATAAGTTCTTACTGATTTTCAGCCCTCGCAAGGCATCAACGTATCATCTCTCTTCATAGAAGTGGAATGTGGCATGGAGCCTTTTCCTGGCTAATAATACAGTTGTCCTTTACACCTCTTTTTGGTTTCAGTTAACTTCTGTGGAAAGGGCAGAATCAGATCCAGGGGCTGTGGGCCAGGTTATCTTCTCACTTCAGGAAATTTTGTGTGGACTTCATTTGAATTATTAGCGTAAATGAGTGAGAGAATCAAAGATCTGAAAATCTTGTAGCCCAAGTAATGCATTGTTTCTACGAAATTTTCCTATCAGTACTCAGCACAGGAGAGTGCTTGAATAAGTACTGGCATCTACTTAAAAAAAAGTCTTCTAATTCCCATTTTTTTTTCTCTTTAATGACAGGTTGAAGCTGTTTATTACTTTGCTGTGGGTGACATTCCAGTGGACACAAAACATCTACTCCTTGAGAAGGTTTCTCATGGCTCCTGTCCAGTCAACACAGTATCTTTCAATGCTAGGGAAGATGAAACTATTATTTTCCTGAAAGAATTGAGCCACTTGGCCTCTGGCAGGTATGACAAAGAAGCAGCACAGTAATGATTTGAGTACTTGTAAAGTGCTTTGTTGTTAGGAATGGTATCTGAAGATATCTGAATGTAATCCTTGTTTTACTCATGAGGAAGATGAGACAAAGTAGTTCAGTAAGCGACCTGGGAAACTGGGAAAATAGTCTTAAGAGCTATGACTGAAATGCAGGACTTAAACATAAGTCACAGGGTCACAACATAAATTGAAGCAAGTTGTTATTGTATTGCTTTGTACTCTGGTAATACCCACAGGCATCAGCAAAGGATCTAGAGTTTTGTTGGATTGAATGCTATACAGACATGTACTGAAAAGGTAATGCCCATCTTATGTGGGAAGTTCCTGGAACAACAGAAAATTGATGTGATGTTATCCATCAGGCCCTGGTGGGTAGAAATTCAGTTCTGTACCATACTCTCTAGCATCTATTTGGTATGGTTGTGGAAATGGATATATTCCACGTGGCTTGTTGGCTATTTCATCCTGGGAATCAGTTGCGTAGTGAGAATCATCCTTCAGTAGAATGGGATAATAAAACTAATCTTGATTCTGATATGAAGATAAGCAAAACAAATGAACAAATGCAAAACTCCACAATACCAAACTCATGCTGAACATCAGGAGGGCAGTAGGAGTCAGTGGGTATTTCTCTGCTTAACAGAAGTCACTGTACAGTTACAGAGCTGTGAAATGGCTTCTAGCTCTTTCTGTTTCACTGTTGTTTGTGCAAGAGTGGGAAGACCTCCAACAGTAGAAATCTCCAAATGACAGCAAAGCAATTGGTAAGATGGCAGCTGCTTAGTTCTTTTTATAACCATCTGTGTTTAGAAGTAGCTTTTAAGACATGGAGCGTCTGCCAAAAAACAAGACTGTGGGCAAGTGTTACGTTTGCTGTGGTCTGATGTGTGAATGAAATGATCGCGGTCATTTAGAGCCATGATACTTCCATGATAAAGGTACATTGCCGGTTACCATCCTTTTTTCTTTTGGCAGTTTTTACCTCTTTTATAAAAGGAAAGTGAATGATTCTTGTATGGTAGGGAAAGAGGCATGAAGGGTTGTGGCAAGGAGCTGAGATGAATCACTTTGTTTGGTATGATTCCCACTATCTTCTTTTTGCATAAGTCTAGCTTTAGTGCAGAAAGTTATTGGGAAAATTAGTATCTTGCTGGTGGGTTTTTGCCCAATAACTGTCTATAAGTTTGTCAGTTTCCCCATAGGAGTGGCCAAATTCATGGGCTTTTCACTGCTTGAGACTGTTTCTAGTGTAGTTCTGTTTTAGAAATGCATCTTTTTCCTGCTCTGAGAGCTTCTCTATTTTGGCTTGTCTGACTTCCTGCTTTGTATGTCGATAATGAAATAAATGTTTCTGTTAGGCTTTCAACTGGGAGGATAATCTAATAAAAAGGTGTTAGTGTCATCTCGGACATCTCAAATGACATGTTTACGCAGCATGTTAAAAGCATTAATTAAAAATAGATTTCCAGGAGAATGAAAAGGAAGGTGCCTCAGTGTAAATGATACAAACTGAAAGGATGTTCTTCATGAAAAGACTTCAGAATGTATGTAAATGTATGTATGATGTTTGATACTATTCAGACTGTTCTTGAAGATTTGCATATATTGCATAGTTAAGCAAATAATTCTGAAGTTGTACACCACTATGATCTTGCATGTGTGCATGTGTGACACACATCTTGCTAAAATTAGAAAAGTATTTATGTAGTTTACATACTGGTGAAAACTCATTTTTTTTTATTACAGATTCCATGCTTTTGCTGAGAAGAATGACTATAGAGATGCTACTGGACCTGCACTAAAATGTGAGGAGGATGGAAAAGGTCTAATTGCCTTGAATTCCAGAAAAGTGAGAGGACGAATGCCACTAGGTAGACAATAAGAAAACCAAGATGATACTGATTTTTTTCTGTGAGATTTCTGAATAAAAATATATTATAGGAACTTGCTAAGTGTAAAATCAAAGAAGCCTTCTGTAGGCATGGGTGGTGTGAGAACAGGACTGGTCAAATGGAAATTCTGTGGGTGGGAAGGAGAGGGGAAAGGAAAAGAGAGAAGTGAAAAGAATAAGGGTGTGCATGTGAAAATTGAGAGAAGTGAAAAAACGGAGAACATTTATTTAGGGAGATGAAGAATGGTATTTGTGTGCCTATGCCAGTGACCTTGTGGAAAGGTAGAGAGAAAAGGCAGAAAGGAAGAGGAATAGCATGGAACTCTATTTGATACAACAGCAACATCAATGCAGGCCAAGTTCATATGTAATATAAGGGAGTTAAATCCACATGAGGTTGACTTGCTTCTCACAAGATCTGAGTATGTTACAAAGATGGACCACGAGTACAGTAAAATAGCCATACAGAAGAAGGTGCAAATGAGGGGTGGGAGGTGGGGAATTGATGAAAAAAAACTCATGAGAAAACCAATGACTGAAAGAAACATTTTTACTGGGGGGTGGATCTGTGCAGAAAGTCCTCAATGTGTTTCTTATTAGTCACGGTGCTACTTCCTCTGGGATAAGTCAGTCTTACTGTTCAGTGGGGCTGGACTGGGGATTTAGCCAGCTTGGGAGGAGACCAGGTGTGAAGCGAGGCTGTGTGTGTCAAGTTTGATATATTTATCAGCAGGACCTTAAATTAAAAAGAATGTTTCTTTTAAATATCAGGAGGCGTAAGACCTCTTTATTCTAATGGCTGGGGAGCATTAGTGTTGCCCCAGAGGTAGAACAGTGTTATCCTCTTCTTACTGCTAGGAAATGTATGGCATAAGGTGGATTTAGTGACTCACCAAAGGTTGTTTGTCAACCTTGGACTAACTGTCCCATATTTCCTGGGTTGTAGTCACCTAGGACTGTGATTATAAC
>JAOXNG010000001.1:144396640-144426171 GCA_028566535.1 Scolopax minor | reverse complement strand
CATTGAAAGGCTAAGACTAAGACTTCATAAAACACTTCTTCATACTGATAAAACTTTACTTCTCCCCTAAATTTGGAAGGTTTTGTACACTGAATTTTTGAAAGGTGGAAGTCTGAAGATGTAAACTATAGTTTTTATGTTCCCATAAACCATGAAATGCATTTCAGTGAGCGTGGAATTGCATTTAGTCCAAAAAGAAGTAAGACAGATCTTAATCACTAAGTTTGTGAATGATGCAGGAAAAGTGTTAGTGTTACTCAAATAATATGATTTTTTTAAGGGGCATGGTGTTGCTTTACTGCATGTGTTTTGTTGTTATAGCTAACATCTGTGCTAAAAAATAAATGGCTGTGCTAAAAAATAATTGTTATTTACACTGATGTGCTGAGGGGGTAGATAGGAGATGGTCTGGAAAAAGTCTTCAGAAAACCAGGAAGTTCTTTACCTGTTTTTGAGAAATAAACTTGTGCAACTCTCGCGTGGAGCTTTTGAATTATTTAAGTAAAATATCTGTTTCAAGGATATGTGATGAGTTGGCCATCAGGAGCAGCAGTGAGAAAATTTAAACAAATAAAATAAATTGTATCTCTCATCCTGCTATCTATTTATAGTCTTTTAGTGATTGCTTTTGCTTCTACAGCTCCTATTTCTGTTGCCAGTATTTTGCTTATGTGTGCTTCCATAAGCACTGAATACCAATTTGGTATCAATTTATGCTACTTTGACATTTGATTTGATTTTTCTAGCTATGTGACATAAATATTTTGACCATTTTATTACTCATTTCAGTTCTGTAATATCCCCTGAATCAGTACATTGTCATATGAATTTAAGAACAGAGGCAAAGAATTGTTAGTATTTATAGCTACTTCTTTGGGTTTTCTCTCTTTGGTTTCTTAGGCTGGAAGTTCCACAAATACACTCCAAGCTCTCCAGATTGCTTTTGCGGATACCAACACTCAGGCTATTTATCTCTTGACTGATGGGAGACCTGACCAGGTATTTCTGAAAGGGGAAAACAGAAAATGCAGTAATGTGGTGCTACAGTGGTGGTGTCAAAAGGCTGAAGCATGAGATGAATATCATTCCTGCAGAGCTGAATCTCTTGGACATTGTCATAATGTTGAAAAATTGTATGTGAAGAATGTGCTGTTTCTGAAGGGGTTTTGATTAAAACTCTCTGCCCACAGTCTAGTCTTTGGTGCATGGTAGCTCATGACATTTATCATGAATTACTTGCAGGGTCTGATAACTGATTAAACATTAAAGCTGTATGTTAGTATCAAGGTTAGGATTTGTGTTAAATAAAATATCTTCCTGACTTAGTACAAATATTTCATGAATTAAAAATCAGAAAATAATGATGGTCCCATGATATGGTTGGATTTAAATATCAAAACCCTGCAATCTTGTATGATGCCTTAAAACCTAAAAAGAAAACCATTGATACCAAATATATAAAAACCCCACCAAGTCTGTGTTCAATATTTTTTCCTAAAGAACACATCAAATTTATAGGCAGGCATCTTCTTACATTCTGTTGTAAAACTTATGCAAATGCTATGTCATGTTTGAGGAGTAAAGTCCTAATTATTAATTGAAATTATTTTCATATAAAGATGTTATCATTAATATTGTTCCATTCAGTCTCCATATAATACCAAATTCCATTTTTATCCTAATGAGTCAAATTTGATCTCATGTAGGTGCAATTCTGGAGTAGCAGAGAACTGGAGTTGCTTTAAGTCTCACTTTAAGTGGATAATAAAATCAAATGAGTCATTACTGTGGCTTAAAATGATGCTATTTCATGTTGTATTGCATTATATAATACCAACTAAAAACTGGAAAAACCCCACTTGTTGGTCAGATACAATGACGCAAATTAGGTAGAACTGAGCTTAGAAGCTGTAATGCATGGTGAAAACTAGATAGTATGCTGGGGATACTGTATTTGCTATGGAAAATTTGGCTTGGTTGTAATGGCAGATATGCAGCAGAATTCCCACTTAGATAAATAGCTGGGCTGAAGGGCACATAAAATTAATTACTGAAGCATATACAATAAATCTAGACTTCAGGAAGTATCATAAGCTTTCAGAAATAATGTTTTAAAATCTTGATGTAGAAGAAAAGTCATGAAGGCTCACTTTTCTTTTTGTTCTGTTTTCCTTGATAAAAGGATTTTCCTAGAGTTAGAAATTCATGAACACTTCATTTTTTTTTTCCTAATTAATAATGGCTTATATGAATTATATTATGCTTTTTAGGTGAAAAAAAGGAAATTACCAAGAATGCTTTATCTATTAAAGTGCAACAAATATATTGCACATATCAGCAGAAAGCTAAATTTATTAAGACTCTGAACAACCAAAGTGTGTCAGAAATTAGAGAATTTCTTTCTACCAGATCCTTCAAAATTTTTAGGCATAGTTGATCTTTTACTTCCTTACCTAATTTTAATTTGGAGGAAGAAAACTAACTTTCCTATTTTCTCAGTCTCTATTTTGTTTTCTGGTATTGAATGAATTTACCATTGAACTAATTCAGCTTAATAAAAAAAAAAAAGCAACAGTAATATACATCCAAAAATATTCAGTTATATACATCCAATGATGCTAAACACCAATGTTCAATTTCCTATACTCCAGTAATTTTCCTATAAGACTTCAGAAACAAAGAGTACTGATTGTATTATAATTTAGATTTTATTTATTAGAGTATCCTGTGCCTTAATGCATTATCAGTGTTTCAAAGTCAATTTTAAATTAGGTCCTTTTATATAATTATGAAAGAGCAATTAATATAAAATGTATGCTTTTAATGGACCTATACCTGTCTTGAAGCAACAGTATGACTGATTAGATTCCTACACATTTTTCATGTTTTGATAAATACATTTCTAGATGTTACATGTTTAATATACATTTTTCAATTTTCAGCCCCCCCAAATAATTCTGGCTCAAGTCCAGCTTCATCGTAATATTCCCATCCATACTGTATCCTTCAACTGTGATGATACAGAAGCTAATAAATTTTTATACAAACTATCTACTGAAGCAGGGGGACGGTTTCATTACTACAACATTTATTTGACTCATCTTGATGCTGCAGAGTTCATTGTTGTGAGTATTTGAATATAAATGTGTTTGTTTCTTCATGCTATTGAAGGAACCAAAGGACATGCATTATTGTGATTTCATGTTACAATAGATTATTAAAAAAGGTTGTTAATCCTAGTTCAGATTTGAAGTTCTGTGCCATTTTTTGCTCATGAAATTTTATTAGACCACAACAAAAATGCCCAAATATCACGCAACATACATTTGTACCACTACTATTGCAGAACAGTTTCCCTCTGCCCCCAACCCAAAAAAACATATAAGCCAAATTCAGCTCTGGAAGAAACATATGTAATCTCTATTGTCTCAGCAATATTCCTGTTTAAAATGAAACTATGGTTTGTATTCTATTAATAAATGAGAGAATGCAGAGCTGAACTTGAATGATAATGAATGCATGATTCTATGAATTTTGCTAGAGGTTTCCCCTACAATAGCAACTGGGGTAAGATCTATAATGAGTAAAATCACTAGAGTAGCAGTGACCTATCAAGTGTGACTAAGTGAGACTAAGCAGCTCAATCTAACAATCCCCAATAGGAAATTTCTGAATAGACTAACAGAAACACCCATTTAAAGAATGTTTTTAATTAAAGTTAAAACCTTAATTAGTTCCACAAATTTTAGAAATGGTGGCAGTGTAATAATGAGAAGAACCAGGAACAGGCATCAGGAAATGTAAAACTTTGCAGACACTGATCGTAAGGAAGATGTGAAAATACACCAGCTCTTGGAAGATATCACAGTGTACTGGGCAATTGCAGCAAATCTGTTGAAGTAGATTGTGTGACACTGCATATGTTGGAAAGATGAGAGACAGGGTATATATGTTGCCCATCTCCAGGCTTCTGGCCTTGTGGGAGTTGTAAAGAGATTCATCATTGGAATTTTCTTTCTGTTTCCTCCTACGGTCCAAATGATTCCCATTCAGTTACAATGTTTACTTGAAGAGTATGGTTTTTACTTCCCATTTTTTAGGGACAGTATGTGATATGGCTGTCATCTATAGGATGACAGGAAAACAGGTGTAGAGTCCATATCTTGTATTTTATTTGTTTGCCCATTTGCTTACTTGCTTGGAATGAGGGGAGCTGCTGACCTCATTGTACCATTCAGAAATATGACTGTTCATATCCCAAGGGGTAACTGGCTTGTTAAGGAATGCTCATTCTTTTCCTAAACAGGAAGAATAATTTGAAAGGCTGTATTGCCAAGCACATTTTAATCTTGTTTTCTGTAAGTTTATTCATACATAAAGAAAGTGAACAAATCAAACTTTGATTTAGGAAGAAGAGAGAATACCTGAAAAAGTATACAGAATTATGCACCTGTCATTACTCAAAATTATGAGAGCTTGCATAGTTCTGTTTCAGAAATTAAACATGTTTAGGAGTAATTGTAATAAAACATCTGATTTTCTTTTTGTTAGAGTGAAGACATACATCTTTTGAAAAGAGAGATTGAACGAGGAGAAAGAGACCTAGAGACAGTGAAGACCTTTCATGACAAATGTCTGATGATGGATTGTGATAATGGAGAAAATGATCCAGAGAATAAGTATGTCCTCATGCTGCTATTATGTTAATAAGAGATTGAAGCTATTTGTTACATTGCTCCTTTTTCATTGTCTTGCATTTTTAACATCTGACATTCTCCTCATTTAAAAAGAAAGGTTATTGGGGTTTTTTTTTCATTGTAAGTTTTTAAAAATTTTTTTTTAAACAGTTACAGTAATGGAAAAGAAAAATCTGGAAAAACACAGCAATACTGTGATGCCTGAAACAAAATGATCTCAAAAATCTCAGTAGTCTCAAATGATTAGAAATAAAGCAAAGAGGTAAAAATATTTTTCTGGTAAAATTGCTAAAGTAAAGTTGCTTCCTCTGACCTAGAGAATTCACAAAAAATAATTGTCTTATTTATAGAGCTGGCTTGTTACTTCATGACTAAATTGCTGCTCATTTGGATATTTGATTGAAACATAAATTACGTACAAATGTATTTGTTTAAAATATGGTAAACACCATAAATGAAATTCAGCTTACTTCTTTTCACACTTTTGATTTTACAAAGTGTGTCTATATGTTCATGTCATATTTATCCTTGTTTTTTATCAAAAAGTGAGTAATCTCATCATTAAAAATACTTTCATATTCAGCATCACTTGAAAAACATGCTGAAAATCTCTCGGTGCCAAGAATGACTATTCAAAAAGAGGTCCTTCCACAGTATACTGAAGGCAGACTCCTAAGTGACTGTGGAAAAGTTTCCTCCATGTCTGCATATACTGCATTTCTCTTTGGGGAAGAAACAGAAACAAACTGTAGCTTCAGACATGGAGTTACTTGTAATCTTTACAGGAGCAATGAAAAAATGAAAAATAGCCTGTCCAGTGCCTCTTCTGTGCAGCCATGGTACAAAATTAAAAATGTACATTTAAAAAACATAGTATTTTAAAGACAGAAATTTATTAAAAACAGTAAGTTAAAATAAAGTTATTTTAAAAAATGAAGTAAATTGAAAGTGGAGAGTGCTGTGGAACAATTTCATATGTATGTAAGTGCAGCTAGGATGTCTAGCATAAAAATGTATATGAGTGTTTATTTCAGAATTTGCGCATTTTATCTTTTATTAATGCTGGGACGTAGGTATACGTGTGTGCTTTTGTATATATACATATACATATATATGTGTGTGTTGATTATTTTCATTGTTGATGACAGATATACTCTTTCCCCCCAGGATTCAAAGTGGCTATTACAGAACTTTCTAACCTTATTAAAATTTAAGAGGATGTTGCCCTAAAAATAATGAACATCTTTTACATAGACTAAGAGACAACTTTTAAATAGTTTAAAAAACTAAGAATATTTTAACCTCCTTTGAACTCCCTTTTGAAATGCAGACTAGGATAATAGAAGCATTTGAAATTAGTATTTAAATTACCAAAAGAATTCAGCTTACTGGTTTTTTAAACCAGCGATATATGTTTGAATAACTTCTTGCTTGTTTCTTGTTTTTATCACGTAAAATCAGTAATCACAAGCAGAAACATACTGTGTCTTCTGAAACTGGAGACGTTGAAGAGCCGAGTACTACTCTTAGCAGTAGGCCGTGCTGTGCTTCAGGAGAGCCAGCAGTGACACCACATCAGCAAACCTGGCAAACCACTGCTGACAGTCCAGCCCGAAGGAAGAAAGCTTTATATGCAGGTAAGACTAGAATGAACTGTAGTTGTTAGCAGAATTTATTCACTAACTTGAAAAGATTCTTTTAACGATAACAAGAAGCATCCCTTGTTGTAGGAACAAATGAAGCCTTTGATGACTTAAATAACCATCTTTCTGAAATTTTAACTAACTTCTCTTCGTTTTTTTCTTTTCAGCCATCTTACTCATTTGGCCCAATCAGATGTGAAATATTAACCATTTTGACAGAATGTTTTGAAAGCTCTGTAAATAGTTTTTTAACGGTAGATGTTAAACCCTTATATCTTTATTCTAAATAAGTACATCACTGGGGAGAATGAACAGCTGATCTATGTTTCACTAATTACACCATTACTTGAGCGTTACACCTGTAACACTACATTTCTCTTTGAAGAGAAATCCATTCTCTTTGCATGCAGTATGAAACCAAGTTTACCTAGCTGATGTAAAAGAAGTCTTCATCCCTGGGAAAGCACAAAGTACAAATCAGTGGTGAAGTAATTTTATATTTGAGGTCTTGAGTAGGCAGTCCCTTAAAAATTGCGACTGGATGCCAAAGAGGAACTCAAAAATCCCAGGTGTGTATTTGAGCAATAAGTTAGCTTTTTCTTTCTTTCCCTTTCAACACCTACAGAGCATACAAAGACAAGTCTGCTGCGAATCCTGAGCCATAGTGCAAAATCTAAAGGAAAAAGCCCAGAGGAAGGAATAGCTCCTAAAAAGAAGAGTTTTTCTGTCAAAAAGAGTGAGAAATGTGCAACTGTTTCCAAAGGCGAGTTGGCATAGCAGGAAGCTCTGGGTGGAGCAGACAATAATGTTTCTCCTGCTGCATTTGTAACTCATGGCACCTCATTTGAGGCATAACCGTGCAGACCTGATGTAGAAAGGACTGGGATGCAGCAGAGATGCAGAGGGCTGGAGATGCAGGAGGGTATTGTAACATGGCATATGATCTGGGGCCAGACTCCTGCCAGTGCCCAAACTATTCAGTTTACAGCAGCTTAGTTATGTCCACGGTGTGCAGCAGCTGTGATACAGTTGTGCCTTAGACTGCTGAAAGGATATCACAGTTGCTTCTTATAAACGGAATAAATGGATCTTGAGATTCTTGTTCCACAGTAATTGCTGTTGTGATCTAGTAATTTGTAGTTATGTTTGTTGTTGAGGTTAAAGCTGGGACTGGTTGCTCTAATTATGCGGTACCAATGTAAGACAGGTTGCACTTTATTATATGCTTAGTCTTGCAAAAAACATGCCAGACTTGCAAAAAACATGCTTTCTGGGACAGAAACATGTGTAGAGACAGAAATATCCCCAATGGGCCTTGTATACACATCCAGATAGTTTTAATTTCTCTCAGTTATTAATGCAGCTCTGAACTTCATGGTAGGTTCTCTAAGTTGTTGTAAAACCTCACCTATGGTATTTAAAGATGTTTGACATTTTAAATATTTCAGTATCTTATTTTTAGTTCTTCATATACCTTTTATAAGAATTTTCATAGTCGTATACCTTAAATTAGCCTCTCCTGGTAATACTTGGTATCACATCTTGAATTGGGGAATAAACTGTCTAGTCTTTCTTTTTGTGTTGTAAGAAAGAAAAAAATACAAAGTTCAGGGTTTTTTTTTTTAATTAAATTATTTTCCGCCTATTTACAAATTTTGTCATTGATTTATTAGGGCGCATGAGGAGTATAGCAACACTTACTATTGATCAAGCACAAAGAAATGCAGGAGACATAATTCTCATTGATTAATTTAGTAACTGAATAAACATTAATGTGTAGTCCTTGTGACACTGCTAGTAGGCTCAAATAAAAATACCGATGCTATTATATGTCAGCTTATTTATATATATTTTTGTGTGCACAAAAACTGTGAGACAATGAAATGTAAATGCTTTATCTTAGATCTGGAAACACAGAAAGCTGTGAAAAGGACATTTAAAAGGTATGTGTGTGCATATATCGGTACGTCACAAAAATTATAGTTATATTTTTCTTCAGTAATTTCAAACTTCTCAAATGTATTTCTACCTTGTGCTACATCTTACAGTCTCTTTTTTCTAGTTCTCTAGATATCCCTTCAGCTCTTTGGTTAAAGACTTATGGCTTGGTTGCTAGGCGACTCACCATCATGGATGCCCTAGCTCCTACAGCTGTCCCTCATGGTACCAAATTCATCCCAGTTCTGGACAAGCATGTAGTTTCTAAAGTATTTGATGAGGTAAAACTCTTACACTATTTCAGAGCAAACATAAAACTTGGTACTTTTTTCAAAAGGATTTTTAAAATTCATTTCTATAAATGTCATAATTGCATTCTCTATTGTTCATTGTAGATGGCTGATATACACTAAGTGTATAATGAATATCTGAAATGTTCATTCATGCATCAATAAGAAGATAAAACTGATAGTTAATAGCATTTCTTGCAGACTTTACCCTCAATTTTTAGAACTGTATATTTTTTTTTCACAGTTACCAGCTGATGGCAGTGTGCAGCCATCGGGTGCTCAGCAATTTCATGAGCACCACAGCCTCTACTGATACATATTGATTCACTGGAGTATGTGTTTTAGCATTTGGAAAACTCTGCAGATGCAGTTTGTGGATTTGTGCATTCTCAAGGTTTACATGTGTCTCCAAAGACCTTTTGAAAAGCATTTCAATTCAGTAATTAGAATTTAATTCTGATAGGTGTAGACTATTAATTCTGATAGGTGAGATTCTGGAGGTGCAAAATTCACAATGAATTGTGTATTGTGAATCTCTAACTTCCATTCCATTTAAAGGAAATTAATTTTGTGGCAAGTTGCTCTTATTCTTCTTATGTGATGCATCCTCCGAAAGTCCTATGAATATGCTGCAGCTCATTTTAACTAACAATTAAAACTAATTAAACAATACTCAAAGTAAAAGCTAAACAGCATCTGTTTAAATAATAAAGTGGAAGCAAAGGGTTTGGAATAGAATGTGACATACAGTGAAGTAAATATTTATTACAAATGTACACTTTTGTACATTTTAAGGTTTTCATGATTATTTTTTTACATTTAGGAACAAGAATTTTTGCTATAGCATGCAGATTGTTGAAGCAGAACCAGGTCCTCTGGTTTACCAAAAGCCAGTCAAACCCAAGATCTTTAAGGATTTTTTTTTTGGATGCTATAAAAAGATCGGGTTTTGTATCAAAAGCATTAAAAATTGTACAATGTATCATTTCAGATGTAAACCAGCCATTTTTCAAAAAAATCAGATATTCAGTGATTCTAAACTGTACAAAACAATCTACTCTAAGTGAAATGTTAAGCAAAAGACCTTGTGACTTTTACATAACTCTTACAACAGACACTTCTTTTTCCATCTTCTTCTGAATACTTCTAATAAGAAGAGTTCTTTCTGCCATGTTTCTAAATGAAAACATCTTTGAATCCTTTCCAGACAATCCTGAGCTGCGTTTACACTGCTATTTGTAAAAAAAGTTATTTGTATAATGTAATGGTCTTTTGAAAATAGTCAAAGCTATGATTCAGCAAGCAATACAGGTAATTTTTAACAGTAGATCATGGCAGCTTATGGTAGTCTATTTCAGACCTGAATTAAGTTCAGTGTTTAGTGTTCTAAGAATGAACAGCTGCTGTACAGAATCTGAACAGTGATCCATAGGTCTTCTTTAGATTTGGGGATATAAACACAAAGTAATGTATAATTTTTACCACCTTTTTTGTACCTGCTGTTTGTTGTATAGACAAACTCAGTTTCTTAGTCAGTGGAGATTTACTGTTCTATGAGTGGAGGCATGGATTTTTCTGGATCTGGAGCAGGATATAAAAAGGAAAAAGAAGGTTAGGGGCTGCACACAAAGTAGAACCAGTAGAATTTGTAAGCTCTGGAACCCATTCTCCCTCAAACCTCATGCCATCATATCAAGGGAAAACAGAAGAATGGTTCTTGGACTAGACACAGAGCTTGAATATAAGACATTAACAAATTGATTAAGAATCTTGATTATTGCAGTACTTCAGAAGACTTCATTGAAGATAATAAATGTAAAGACACTTTTGCATTCTTCCTTCAGAGATCTTAGTTTTCTTATTTTGGAATGCAGAAAACCTGGTTTGCTTCTCTGGGGATAGTAAAATTTTTTTTTCGGTCTTTGCTAGCAGTTATGTTGGAGTAACTATGAGCAGTTCTCTCACCTTAGGGATGCAGCAAGCAAAGGGTTTCCATGACAACTGTTAGTTAACAACAGGCTGACCTGTTGATGTCAGTTCTATGTGACCTGTCAGTTTCACCTGAGTTATTTCAAAGAGGTTAATTCACTAAACTACCCATTGGATTCCTATCCAGAAAATAAATTGGTCTGGGGGCTTGTCTAAATGGCACTGTGGTAGATTTGGAGCAAACTTTCCCGTAGAACCATCTGAGTATCTGTTGCAGATTGTGTCATCTTAAACACAGCTTTGCAAGACATGGAGTTTTGACTGAACACTTCGCTCAGAAGAATCAAGTTCAGATTCAGCCAAGCAAGACATCTTGCCTGATCTAAAATAGGAAAGATTTTTCTAGGGTTATTTTGCTTTGGTTTTGTCTTCAAAAAGATGAAATTTTGGTTTTGAAATGAGCCATTTTGAAACAAGTGAATTCTTTTGATATGAAAGTTTAAGTATTTGATTTAGAAAAATGACAAAACATTTTGGCACTAAAAAAGCTTCCCTGTGATCTCTTCAAGCTGAATCTGTCAAATTTCACTTTACTTTGAGAGCAGTTTTCGTTGCATAATATTTCAGGTTTTCTATTTGCTAAGAACGTATTCCGATTTGGTTTTATGTGTCTAGGTTTGTCTGCCCCTCATATTATATTCAAAGTGCTTTATAAACTGTATTAAATGTTAATTTTGAAAATGATACTGTTTGTACTCTGGGAATTTGTAAGGGAACGTAGAAGAGGGCTTCTACAAAGCCCTGCTGAACTTTTATAAACTTGGTTTGAATAGTTTAGCAGACAACAACAGCAGGCAGTGTGGAACTGGAAGACAAGTACTCTCAGTTCCCTGCCTTTCAGCTTTCAAACTCCACCTAGAAATGACAGGTAGACAGATTTCATGGCTTACAGTTCTGGGCAGAGATTCACCTCATCTGTCTTTGGCAAAATACTTCACTGACATGTTCCCATTAACTATAGCTTCTAAGTGATATTAACATTAATTTAATATGAGGAGCATTGATGTGGTCTGGCACTGATGTGGCACAGATTTATTAATCAGAGAGAAGACATCCTCAGAAAGAGAGGGGAATATAAAGTCACACCACTGCTCCTGAAAAAATGGTCACACGGCAGTAATTTGGAACCAGCTAGGCTGTAATGATTCAAATACAAATAAAACATCACTGAAAACATGTTGTCAATTAAAGAAGTATTTTTGTTATTTTATTTTCTGTTTGCTTGTCTTATTCCCCCAACAAGGGGGTTAATTTAATTTAATTTGAACCGAATCCATCTTTTTGTCATCTATATACTGATCTCAGACAGACACTTGGAGATTCGCACTCAACCATACATACTGAAGACAGTTTTGGGGAGAGTAACATTCTCCATCTTCCCCATTTCTTTCTTGTATTTTTTCTGTTTATCATCAGGACATTGGTATATAAAACAGCTTTTCTTACATGAACTGCTGTTTCTTATAAGTTCAACTTACATGAACTGTAATTTAAGAGGCTGAATGATAGTGGGATTTGTAATGAGAGATGGGAGGGAATCTTTCTTCCCCTCTGTCATCCTTTTCTACCCTTCTCCACCTTTAGAAGATCTACTTTTAAATGTATGGCTTTCTGTAGATCTGCATCTGTAGATGCTGTATTGTGAGATTTGAAAGGTATTGAAGTTCCTGATTCTGACCAACCGGGTTATATTCCTAAGCATTATTGTGGTTAATTAAGACTAGTTTCAGTGAGCAATATCCACCTTGATCACTCTTTATTGATCAGTGTAATGATGAAAAACATCTTTTTCCACTTTTAGTACTCTAATTCTACAGCAAATATGATCCTCCAGAATAAGAGTATTGAATACTCTTAAATTAGTAACTATCACGTCTGTATGCTAGAATTAGATGCTAATAAGTATAGGAGAATGCTGTTTTAAAGCAATACCATCTGCAATATGGTCAAGATCTAGACATGCTTGTCTCCCTTCTGACCTACACTTAATCTACCCAGTGACTTTTTGTACAGTACTGATTTGGTTAGAATTAACTACTAGTTGGGAATATTAATTAGCAACTTCTGCATAACTTCTGTATAATCTCAGAAGATTTTATTAACAGGCTGGAAACTGTCTTAATTCTGACATTTCTTTAGGGTGCTTAGATCTTTCTTTCTGCAGCCTTCCAGTGATCCTTCTGTCTGTTCTGAATCCTGGACATGAACTCATGGTCATTCAGTTATTCTAGTGGAGAGAAGTGGCATGATAAATGAAGTATTTGTCTTTTATTGTATAATAGATATTACCATTTGCCCACGTTAGCAACGACAAGAAGCAGATCACACTAATTAATCCTCAGGCAGTGAATCTTGATGCCTATAAAGAGAAGCTGGAACAAGCAATTAAATCCTATGAAAGGCAAGTCTGCTCATCAGAAATTTATGATGTTTGAAGTCTAGTTTCAGACTTTTTCTTATGTAGGGGGTTTTTGGTCACACATGCTTTGCTCAATACTCATAATTCTGCTCATTGACACACTTGAATCCACCATCAACCTGTAGAAGAAATGTTTATTTTCTTCAAATAAAAAAAAAAACAGATAACAGTCAAGGAGATAATAAATAATATTGCTCATATTACGTTTGTTCAATGAAAAAAAAAAAAATTTCCTGGAATAAACCTGGGGAGAAATCCCCCTATAACATACAGTAGTAGCCAGATTTATAACTTTGAATTAAGCTCTTAAATCCATAGATTGACATTTAATTTTGCTGCCAGCTGCCTAGCACCTAACTATGATGCAAGAGCGTAACTGAGGCACCTATAAGATACTGACTATTTTACTAATTTATTTTTATGAGAAAGATGTGCATTGAGCTTATTAATTAAAAGTTGGTAAAAGCACATCAGAATTAAACAGGACAAGGACATTTTATCTCTAAGCTATTTCTTTCCTTAATCTAACTTTGTGCATTTTTTTGAAGTAATGGAATTATTTGATTACTAATGTCACTCAGTAACCTTATGAGATCTTTGACTACAATTGTTTTAATAAATGAGATACCTTTTCATGTTGTATTCTAATAAAATTTACAGATATAATTACTTTATGTGATCAAAAACACCTTGATGACAAGTATTCAGTCTTTTTTTTTTGATTAATTCCACTGAAACCCTTTAAGGTTTTATTTTTCTTTTTCCTCTGTAGCTCTATGATCCTATCAGTTCTTTTTAAAGTATGTAATAGTTCTGTTTCATTTCCTATTTCCTATTTCTAAATGTATCTACCTTTTGTGTAAAAATCAAGAATTATGGTTTGCAAATATTACTTCCTATACCTAAAATTATTGGAATTCACAGGAGAAAAATCTATTGGGCTTGTGTCCTGTCACTGAGAAAATACTGTTATTATCAGGCTGAGGAAGAACTCATGGATTTGTCACTCATTTTGATAGAAAGCTCAAGTGGTATATTTTGGATGGTGACTTATGAAAAAAAACATTCAAATATTTCATTGCTATTGCATACCATAGAATATTTTACATTTATTTATTTGAATTTTGAGGGAAAGAAAAGTTTTTTCTGATTAAACTCTGATGATCTTCTGACAGTGTTTTCACAGTCTCCCTAAAACTCTTATGATTGCAAGTATGGTTTATTTATGTTTACCCAAAGAGGTCAATGAATCAGTATATTTATAATACTAGGATTGAGTTCCCTACTTCTGTGAAAAAGATGTATAGAAGACAAATCTGCCTGAAGATCCTTATAATGAACAATGTAAAAAGATTTCTTGTTGATTTTCCTTTACATGTGAAACAGCAACCCAGTCAAATTTATTTTGCTGTAAATGCCACAGTATTTTTCCAGTAATGGAATTTGCAAAAGCTGCAGTTCAGCTTTGTGAATGGTGATTGGTCCCAAATTTATTCTGACCTCTATAGATAAGGCAATATGTAAGGGCATGCAGGTTTCAAGAACAGAAGCAATCATGACAATATCTTCCCCATGCATAGATTGACATTAGCATCGGATCAAGAAAGTAAGAAGTGGCAAGGGCAGAAATGTTGTGCTCTGACAAAGCGAATACCTAGCATCAAAACAGAAAAACTCTGGAAGCCTCAAAATGTATGTGATCTTGTATAGCCAGAGGCTTTTAGAAATGAGTTAGTTACTAGTGTGCACATTTAGAAGTATGAAAGAGGCAGTGGAGCATGCCGAGACTGCAGATTGTGAAAGAAGTAATTTACATTCTAAAAATGCTAGGGGTTGCTTTCTAGTAGATAAAATGAATCAACAAGAAATTCATATTCAAAGTCTGGTGTTAATGAGCTTTTTTTTATGCGCACCAGTAAATCTAGCAAGACTGTTAGAAGTCTAATAGCTACAATCTGAATTTTTCCAAACAATTCATCTGTTCTATAATTTCCAAAGGAAGTTTGAAAATTTTCTTATAATTATAGCAATTAGAGTCATCGGTTGAGGTTTATTTTAGAGCATGAAATGAGCTTAATTGTTTGAGATATTAATAAATAGATAAAACTGTAAGCTAGATGGCCTAATAAGAGTTTATAATTTATGTCTAAAAAGCAAAAGCATAAAGTTTAGTGGTGCTTTTAAAAGATCTCAGAACTCCATTGCTTTGGGATAATCACTTCTGTTCTCCTGTTGGTAGTTTTTCTTCGTAGACAGAGTTGAATGAAATAGAAACCTAAACGGCACAACTCAAGGGTTAGGAGAAAAAAAATTAAAAATTACCATTGTTCTCTATGTGCCTGCAAACTACATTTTTCTGAAACTGCTTATTTGGAAGAACTGTGCTTAGCTTAACTGGCATTTAAGCAGTTTTGTTATTTGATTTAGCTTGCTGGTGCTGAAGAGAATCATCCATAGAAAATCCTGGCAGGAAGCATCAGTGTTTGCCATTAATCCTTCTATGACCTTGAAATAGACATGTTGCTACTTGATGGAAGATGCTGTTTTCCCATCTTCTCTTGCAGTTGATCATTTCATAGATGAATGATAAGGATACCATTTTATGATACAGAGCTCTTGGAATACAAATCAGTGCAGATATCTTAAGAAACTGTATTTATTTGCTAGTTTTGAGATGATCAGATGCACAAGGAACTGCATTTCCTCAAAAACTGTTTTGCTTTCTTTGATAGGCGCCTAAATCTAGTAATTTGGAGAGCGCTGTCTCAGGAGGAAAGAGACAAGTAAGCTAGCACCATTTGTTTTTCTGACTTAGCTCTGAAAGACTGGTCATAAATATTTGATACTTTTTACCACCTTTTCTGTAACCAACTGGTTTTATTTTCAAATATTTCAGAACTATACCTTACTTTCAAAAACGTATGTGTGATATGGAATAATATTAAATTCTAGACCTCTTTCTTGCAGTGTTTATAACTTTTAAAGGAAAGGGCTTGCATTCCATTCGAATGGTGGTGGTCTATTCTTAGCATCAAGGGAGAGGGCCTTGGGAGGGCAGTATGTCATTACCTTTGTCATCAAGGTAAATCTCTTATCTGGTAAAGAGCATTTCAGTGGCTGTTTTGTAAAGGTATAATAAGCACCTTTACAGCATTTGCTGGAATTGTATAGCACACTGGGGGTTTGTCCTACCTTAACTAGCCTGTTTCTGTATACTGATTTAGAAAACTAGCAGCTGTATAAACAGGACTGACATCAGTGAAGTTAGTATCTGTTTAATTCAGAGAATACATTGAAGATCAATTAATGAAAACTGAATTGGCATGAAATATTCTAGGCAGAAAAATGGGAATGAAAAGTAGAATGCTTTTAAGAAGGCTTAAGCTAATGAGCCAAAAATACACAGTTCTGTCATAAGTAAGGAGAACTAAAAGCCCATTCTGGTGCAGAGAGGAAATGAAGGCTGTTAAAGAAAAGAACAGCATATAATTGATAATAGGAAATAGATGTCTGTTGATAGACAAAGTTATAAGGAAAGTTGACATGTTAGTACCCAAAATATTGTATTGTTAGTAATGTATGGGTAATTATGTATGTAAGGAAAAAAGTCCTAGCAGTTGTACAGTCTGTTGCTATAGGGACATATCAAAATTGTTAATATCAATGCATAGTAATTGAAATATTTCTTTTCCAAATTTACAATTTGAATGATCATGTTTGTGTATTACAAAAGAATAATAACAATGCTTTCAAAATCATTAGTAATCTGAAGGGAAAGGATAGTAAGGTCTACTAAATTGGTCACAGCAGTCCTGAAAGAATTGGTTGAGGAGCTCTCTGGTTCACTAGTGTGTAATTAAAAGCCTGTCTCAGATACTAGGGAAATTCAGGTTTATTAGAGAAGTGGTAATATTGTGCTTGTGTTCAAAACGGTTGAGAGATCCAACTCAGAAGATGGATTAACTTGACACTGAATATAGATTAATAATTAAATCAGAGTACAAAATCTAGGTAAATAACTACACCAGTCAGTGTCATTTCAATACAAAGCAGTTCCTAGAGGAGAAGAGAGATGAGCAATGACAGAGTAGGGTAACAAGGTAGGCATCACCATGGCTATATGTGTTGGCAAGACAGACACTTAAATACTCCCTTCAGGTCTAGGTTTCACATTTTTTAAATGCTGTCAAAGCTGTAGAGAAGAGCCACAGGAATTATTTGAATACTAGAAAGAAGTATGTTACTTCCAATTGGAAACTTAAACAATTTTACCTGATCTGGACCTGGGGGGGTTTAGTTTGGTTTTATCGCCAAGATGACTGTATCCGATTCACCTTTCTGTGTATAGGTACCTTCAGTGTGTAGGTTCAAAATGGCTTTTTAGTCCAGTGGAAATTGACATAATCTGAACCCTGGATGGAAGCAAACTCCTGATCATTGAGTGAAATTTGAGCAGTACAGGAATGACGTCAAGACTGAGGTGGCAAATCGGGACTTAATAGGCATTTAGATGCTTGCCACTTCACCCTTGCTGCTGTCCACAGGGATTTCCATAATTTCACAGTCATATCTCCAGGTTCTTTATTGATGCCTCACATATTCTAGAACATCTAAAATGGCACCAGGCATCTATGCTCAGCGACTTGAATTGCTCTGTAGATGTCTTTCTATGTGATCTGGTTAAGCCAGATGTGACTAAACACAACTGGATAGTAGCTAGATGAAACACAAGAACTTGTGGTATACAGAAGATAGACTACATGAATCTGATGTTTTATTCTGCCTTTAAGCTTTGTGATTCTATTTGTAAAGTACTGACAAAATTTAATTTTTTCCGACTTATTTAATTTTTTTTTTTTTTTTTTTTTAAGATTTAAAGAGTGTGGGCCAGTCCAATATATGCAACATAAAGAAGCCTTGCTGGAGTCTTTAGAGAATTTGGGATGGCCAATTTCCTATGAAGATGTAATGTTGTTAGAAGATGAGATACTGGCAGCATTAACATATATACAACAAGCCTCTGATCTTCAGGAAGCTGTCAGAAGGGAAACTGAGAAAAGCTCGGAATCACACATAAGGATCAATAAAAAGGTAATAGATATTCCAGATATTCCTCTTCAGTATGTGCTTCTGGAATAATATTGTTCTGTGATAGTAGCTGATAAATTAAATGTTTAACATGATGTTGTTATACAGATGGATAGAGGAAAGAACGTATTTAAAAAGAGAACAAGCTTTCAATGACTTTTTGGAAGTACCAGGGAAGAAAAAGTTCTGGTATTGAGAGCCACAAAACTCGAGCTTCTAGGAAACAATATGGGCAAGGTATCTTACCTTCTCTGCAATGACAGTAGAAATATACATGAAAGAGAAAGAAGAGGTATATGAAAGGCAGTTATGGTACAAGATTTGTGGTTGGGTTAATAGATAGGCCCTGATAGATGGGACTAAAAGATCTTGTAATGTTGGAGTAATTCACTGTAATCTTTTGTGGGATCTTTCTTCTAAGAACAGATTACAAACCTACATTGTGAGTTCTCAGGAATGAATGGCAATGTGCAACTGGAATTGACAATTGTAAATTATGCCAAGTATCTATATACTCTACCTGGGAGGTCATGCCTAGAAATGTGCCATTATTCTTTAAAAAGGCAATCTTTTGTTTTATTTGACATTCCTTGAGTAAGATATGGCTCTCTTTTCATTGAGCTCAGCAACAGTTTTCACATTGTGGTACAGCATTTTCTGTACTATGACAGAAGTTATAAAAAATATTTGTGTTAAATTGAATAGAATATATTATGATAACACAGGCGATGTATGAAAATAAATCCCCATAGGCAGGTTCACATTCATTTTTCTGTAATATTGGAGAATTTGCTTCACTAAGAATGTACATTTGAAAACATTTTAATGTCCTTCAAAACCAGATGATTTTGATTAATTTTACATTAGTCTGAGAATATTACATTGCTTATACACCTATTTTGATTATTGATTTACCTCTGCCATATAATGTCCCAATACAAGAGCAGCTGTTTCATTTTTCATTTGTTGACTGTGATTTTACTGTTGCCCAGTGTGTGCTCTCAGACGTGATTAACATTGTGCAATCACTTATCCTGAGTCAACCTGCTTTAGGAGCCTAATCAGAGCACCATCTTCAGTAATTGCTAATCTGCAACTGAAAGGCTTTAAGAGTGAGAGGCAGAAATGCAGATGTAATTAGGATTCTGTTTATGTGGTGGAAAAAACAGTGGAAAAAAAACAACCACCAAAAAAAAACGCCTGAGGAGCCTTTTAAAAATGCTGTTGGAGGTTTTCCCAACTGTGATTTCTGTCTACAGAATGTGTATAGAAAAATAAGCTGCTAGCTGAAATACATTATAGCAAGGAAGTAGCTGGTATGTCACTGAATGAAAATTGTCATTGTGAGATGTTAGAAAACCCACAATAATCCTGGAGGTCTACTCAATAAAGCAGGCTTTGGAATTGACAGCTAACTTTTTTACTAAATTAAAAATAAAACCCCTTAGTTTTTAGCTTTTAAGTTATTAGTTGTAGCTTTTAAGGTTTCCTAATTACCTTCACAACTTCTTAAAAGAATTAGTAATCCTTTTTGGATGTCTTTGCTAGGGAAGCTTTCTGATTAAGCCCACAACTGAATTAGTGCTCTGACCTTCTCTGGGAGTTGTGTTCAGGCTGTTAGGTTTGCACGTATCCGTGAAAGGTAAGGTGTGCCAGTGCCTTATTGGAGGAGGATGAAGTTGGTAGACATCCATCTGCACAAGGCAGCGAGATGAAGACCTGCAGTGATGCAAAAAAAAAAAAAAATACTTGGGGAAATGAGCAAGAATATTTAGTTATTATCAGGCAAAATATAAACCACAGAACATTGATGATTACCTAATTGGAGGGCTAATTGTAGGCCCTTAGTTTACTCAGTTCGTTTTGCTGTACAGATTAAAGCATGGGTTAAGAAAACTCTTCCTTTTCAGGCTGGCACTCAGTTTACATCTAAAGATATTAAAAATGAGGAATGTATCATTTACTTTGGTTGGGGGTTTTTGTTTGTTTTTTTCTAATAAGTAATTGCTTTGATTTAAAATATTGTGTCTGTTTTCTATTTTGAACTTGTCAGGCATAATGGTCAACCATAATTTCATATTATGTTTTTTCTCACTGAATTATAAAGCTGTTTACAAAATGTCACTTAGCAAAATGATTTTTTCAGGGTCCCCTATCCATTTCTCATTAGATCACCTTAGATCTACTAGAGTCTTGATGTTACTCCAAGCATGTTCTCCAAGCATGATAGCTTCCAGCACAGTTTGGTGCATTCTGTTAATAGCTGTAACATTTCAATGTAAAATATTTCTTTCCCTAAGTGCCACAATCTGGCCTTTGAGAGGGATGGAGAACATTTAATCTCATACTAAATATTTCTGTTTCTGCATATGAATGGATTTCAGATTCTGCAGAGAGATAAAGCCATATTCATTGCTAAGGATGCACACTCATCAAGAATATACTTTTTAAACTATTGTGCTTCCCTTAGGATGAGCTGGAATGTGCAAGGCTCATACTTGTTTGTGATCTTGTTGAATAGTCACTGTGTGATAAAAGTAACTTAAAATAATTAACAAGCATACTATGCTTTGTAAAGCATGTTTATTTGGGTGGAAAGGGACCTCTAGTGGCTCATTGAGCCTGTTCTTTCTGAAAAATGCATTTAATGTACAATTTATTTAATTATTTCCAATTAAATATTTATGGCTGAGACTTGATTCTTTTCAAGAACGGAAATTCTAGATCTCCCTTGGCAGTTTCTTCTATTTCCTGGTGTCCTAATTCAAGGATCACTAATCGCTGCCTGTTGATGATAACTTTTTTTTGCATTCCTATGTTTCTTAAACAGCTTGGCATCCCTTGTCTTTGTTCTAGTGTCTCTTTAGGGAGACAAGGCAAAACAAGCATCCCAAATAGCACCACAACAAAGAAGTTATAACTGCCTAGAAACGTTTGGTCAAATTTTCTATTGTCATCAGTGAAGTAACCTGTTGGACAAACAGGGTGTAGCTACAATAAATTAGGCTCTTTCATAAAAGTGGACCATGGTTTAGAGAGAAGGAGCTTGTTGGCACTGGCAGCCTGGAAAAATCAGTGTTTTCTTGGCTCTGGGGGCATCAGGGTTGTGAAAAGCTAAATTCAGAGCCAAGATACATCTTCCAATGTACTCTCACTCACAGTAGGAATGAGCAAAAAGTAATCCCTTTGGAAGGGAATTTTAAAATGCAGCAGGTAGTGGCAGGGAGAAACAGTCTCCTTCACCTCGTGGTTTAATGCGTTGCTTTCAACAGAAGCAAGGCTGATCATGGTGAAAATCCCTGAGAATCAGACAGGGCTCTTTTGTAATAAAAATACTGGAGAACAATATCTCAGTAATGGGCGCTCTGACAGTGTCTGTGTCAATCGCGCCGAACACCTAAAGGCTGTGTGAGAGGAAGGAGAGGTGGACTTGAATTTAGACAGTATTTCTGAGCCATCTGAATTCTGCAGGATTCAGCATCCTCATTATGGATGCCAGTGCAGTCTTTAGTATTTGGATTAATGCAGAGCGCTGGAAGTTGCCCAAGTTATTAGTCAAGCATTACAAATTAGTTGATAATAAATATTCAGCAGCAGCTGTCCCTTTGGAGTCTGAGGAATTAAGTAGATGGTTTACCTAAATACCTTTTTTTGTGTCTGTGGAGATCTAAGTCTTTGCACTGAAATCAGCCTTTGTTAGGTTGTACTTCAAGCAGTCAGTTAAACCTTATGAAGACCCTCTGGTTTGGACTGAGTTTAAAAATATATCTGTTGATATAATTTATATTCTATAGGAATTAAGAATTAACTAGAAAACCCTCAGATATCTTCCATTTAAAATATCTCTTTGCCTTTTTGTATGTGTGTTTTGCATATTTTCCATCATTATAGACTGTTAGAAAAAATTGAGTGTCAAAATCAAATATATCTGTTTAGGAACAAAAATGTCATCAGACAAGTAATCGGGTCATACACATCCTAGAAAGCAGGGGGGTTTAGGAGCATGTGAGTTATCGTTGTTTTTCAGAACAGTGTGTAGATCTGTGGAAAAGTTTGAGATTTCAAGCTGTGTGTTTTTATGATTCAGAGGAACTCTACAAGAGATGGATTCTTCCAAGTTGTTTATGAGGGGATTCCAAAGGAGGGTGGGCAAGGAAGAATGTCAGAGTGTTTATCATACAGCTGTGCCAAAAGTAAAGGCTGAATGAATGAGATGGAGATTAAAGCCAGTAGTCTGAGCCTGTATTCAATCACTGCAGTCACTCTGTTTGCCTCCTGCATGCTGATGAAGTGTCATGAATGGTCCCATGTACTTTCATTCCAATATATTTCAGGCAGTAGTGATTATTGCTTGTACTCAGCTAAAGCTTGAAATAGCTGGCAAACTCTTGCTTAGCAACAGAAGGCCTCATCTTCTATCCCTTGGGACCACTAACTCAAAAATGTGCTACTTCTTTTAAAAGTTAAAGTTGAGAGAGGTAGATACTTTATATTCATTGTTTTCCTTGATCATTTAAAGAAGAAACCACAAACTGCCTGCAAATTACTCTTCCACAAATAAATACGGACTGGTTTATGAAGTCCAAATCCAATGTCTTTTATCATACATTAAACTTTTCTGTAGTTGGGTTATGCAGCAATTTTTATAAAGGTATTGTCTTTGTATGTGCTGAGAGAATAGAAGCACTTCCTTTAAAATAAGATCTTAGTTTATTTTGATAAAACCCTTTGCAAGACATTTATGTAGTATTAAAACATTTCATGTTTGTGCTTATTTTAAGTACTTAGACTATAGTTTGTATTTTTCAGTAAGCTCAATCTTAAAAGGAAAACAAATGCAAATTTTTAAGATAAATGACAAAATGCAGAGCATGGTTTGAAATTAAGATCTTCAGCATGTGCAGTGAAGAATTAATTAAAAAATGCAGCAACATTATTCTAGTGTGAATTATATGCTGCCCTGTAGGTTTCTATTTTTGGTCACCACAAGATGGCAAAAGCAATGAGCGCACAAATGCAAGGATGAGTGAGTTTCATAATAATGCATTCTGCATTCACACTTTATGCACATCAAGAGAGAATCCAAGCACAGCAGGGGTGACAATCACTCCAACAGTCTTTTGAAATCAAAGTACTTCCTTGAGAATGTCTTTCCAGCGCTAATTACACTCTTCTATTGTGGTTCTTACATTGTGCAAAGTAAAATGTTTGCACTGTCGCTGGGTACAGCTCCATCACTGGAAAAATGGAGGGCAAAAATTAATCAGATTATTAAATAGATTTCTTTTATCTTTTGCTGGTTTTACTTCTTTTGTGTAGAGCTGAAATATCAAAACCCGTGTCCTTTTTCACCAAAGGACTTTGGCAAAGGTGCTGATTTTTCACCATCTCCAAGGAAGTATCTTCACTCAAGAGAGCTGCTACGCTGTGGAAAGTATTGGTTGCCTAGATATCTTGAGGATTTTCTCTTTTTTACAGATTTATTTCCCAGTTGTGTACCAATTGCACAGTAACTACTGCAATTGAGGAAGGCAAAATAATTTGATGTATTTCTTATCCCAGGATATGATAGGATATGATATGCACCTGTGTATGTGCAAATGCGCATGCTTTTATGTGTATATGATTGTATACAAACTCAGTGATCGCTATGAAACTCTCATTGCGTAGGTGAGGCTGCAACATATCAGTTATGCAACTGCATTAAAAAACAGGAAAAAAAGTGTTCTGAATTCATTACATTTGCCTAACTGTGCAGAGGTTTATGTGAAGGGTTAAACAATCAGTCCAGTCTTGATCTTTTATTCTTGTCTTTACTGCTAGGGTTGGTGAAAAGGATAATTGGTGGGAAGGATTATCAGATGTAAGTGGAACAGGGAACCATTAAATATTCATTGTTGAGAATGGAGCCAAATTTCCCCTTTCTTGCAGTTCAAAGGCCTAGTTTTTCACTGCTTTGTGTTTGTATAGCCATTTTCAGCTGAACACATTGCAGAGGAAATAGTATTGCTGAATATGTGAGTTAGTAGCAATACATCCATTTTGGTGTATAAGGTTTATATGAGCCATGCCTACATGTCATTTTGGTGAAATACGTGTACATCAAAACATCCTTTCACAATCTATATATTTTGTCCATAATTTACTCTTTTTTCCTAGTAGATGTCATTTACAATCCATCCATTAAGTATACATAAACACACACATACATATGCATACACATATACATGTATATTTGCTATTTAGGCTATAATTTTATTTATTCATTCCAGTTGGATACTACTGGACATTTCAGTTATGTTGTTAAACAGTGGTGGTTACAGCTGACCTCACAGGCCAGGTTGCAGTTAAATGGACAAAGCCTGAGCTCATGACCAGGAAGGAGACTTCAGGGACACAGCCTTGCTCCCTGAGGATGCAAGCAGGGACACACTATCAGCGACTCCTGAGAAGCAGGTAGGTGCTCCCTCAGATTGAATAAGGACTTCTGATGCCAGTGCCACCATCCTGGGTATGTAGTCAGGATACCTTGGCATCAAGACCACCACCCTGGGGACACAGCCATGGTTCCCCAGCACCCAGACCACAATCCTGATGGACATGGTTTTGTGCTTTTTTTTGTCAGTTTTAGGTTTATGGTTGGGCTCAATAATCTGAACGGTCTCTTCCAACCAAAACTATTCTATGATTCTATGATAGTAACACAATCACTGCTTTCTGTATATAACCAATATATAACCAAGCTCACATATCTTTTCCAATCAGGTTGTGTTGTTCTTGTTATTGCAAAATGACTGTCTCCCTCTGCTGTTACCCTCCACAGCATGAGACCAAAATACATGTATGTGTGTGTTGACACACACACAAATAATGTGATGTGTAGTTACAGCTGTAATTAATCACTCAGTTCACTAGCCTTAGTTGCCCCTTAGGTAATACACGCTTGTGTTGGCCTATTTTCTCTAGAGATACCCTATCCAATCTTTGGTCTGAATGATTGGATTTGTCTTAGTGTCATAATGACTCTTCCTTTAACAGTCGCTATATAAATTCAGATTACCTGTATCTAATTAAAATAACTTTATTTTGTTTGAACCTAATACATTTTGGATTTGAAGCATTTAGACAAAAGGTTATATGGCCTTCCAGAAACCCTTTTTTAATGAAATATTTATTGCCAGCTTTTCTGTTCTGATTCCTATCAGCTTATCCTCAGTGTTCATTCAAGCTGTTATATTGCCATTGGGAAAATTAAAATAAGAAGGGCAGGCAGGCCATAAGTGATCAACGTGACCATGTATATCTCATATATGTACGTGAATTGCTTGATATTGTTTAAGTCTATTACATTTGGTGAGTGCAAACATTCATTCAATAAATCTATCTTTGCTGCTTTCTCTCTCCTCCCTGTGAGATCATTCTCCTGTCCATGAATTTCATACTTTCTCCTGCCTACATACCATTTCCACAGAACCACAGTATCACTATCATCACTGACCAAAACAACTTAAGTAGATACAACAATAGAAAGGCAGAAAACATTAATGCTTTTCATAATGTTAATGGTTCTCCTTCAGCATTTCCTCTGGATGAGGAGCAGCACTCAGTTATGATAGTTATGCTCAGCGCTCTTTAACTTGACAGCTTTCATGTTGTCCTCTGCACCAGAGAACTTCTTCTCAGTGCTGTTTCAGTGTGACCCATGGAGCTGACCAAATCTCACATCCTCTTAGTTTTTCTTCTTAGAGACTTATGATGAAAGCTGGAATAAAATTTATGATAGTTTATGATACACTTAATCCCAAATTTGAGACAATAATTTAGTATCATCCACCAGAAACTGTCAGAACACTGAAATATTTACTACAGTCAATATTGTGATGTAAAAGTTCTAGCAATTAAGTGAGAATAGAGAATGTAAAGCATAGCCAATGTCAGACTTGGACCTGACATTTTTTTTCATATGGCATTCCCTTAGAAATCAGTGGCCATTTTTCTCTGGATTGGACTAAAATTTATATATTGTAAAATGAAATTATTACATCCATTGACTACAGTATCATAAAGACCAGACTTACTGATTCACTCAGTGATATTAGTATAATAGCTATTGTGAAGGATCTTGGCAAATTCCGTATATCTTATGATCAATATGAGACGCAATACATCCTGAATCATCTTCAACTTCAAGGTCATATAGTACAGCATATCCTTCTCTGAAATATATGTGTGTGTTTAAGTACACATTTTTTTGTGTTTAGAAAACTATTAAGCACAGTCTGTTCTATCTTGTAGGAAGCGTATTTCAGGATGGTAGACAGTAGACTTACATGGTAGCAGCAAACTTAGTTCATTAATATGCTGAGTAAAATAGTGACAGAACTTATTTTTGTTCCTTTTTTATTAAGGACCTTGATCTGGGGAAGTATTATTTATTAGGCATTCATTGGGAAATTGATAGCATAATTTAACTTTTTATTAGCTAGTAAAAATGATAAGCAGTACATAAAAAGATGGACCTTGTTATAGAGAGAATAATTATAATAAAAAAGGTTAATTTAAAGTTTTTTAAAAGGTCATCAGTGTAAAGAATTTTTAACACTGCCTTCTATGGTTCAAACGCATAACTTGAAGTTTTGCTTCTGTCGATAGATTTGTTTGTGTCTATTTTACAGCAGCCAAGTCTAGCACTGAATGGATTTGTGCACTTAAAATGTTTTCAGCTTTTCAGTGTCTTTAGATTGATTCTGCATCTGGTGTGAACATACATGACATATATCTTCTTTGAGCATAAGCCCCTCTATATAATGTAGAGGTGAAATAATGGATGATGTGAGTATGCAATGATTGAACACTTAGTTGTGTAAATGGAAGACATTGCTCCTGATAAATGGGACACAGGAATAGGTATTGTCTATGACTCTAATCTTAAGCCCCTTTAAAGGTGAAAGGGATGACTGCAGTCCTTGTTCACTGCAGTGCCTTTGGGCAGCCTTGGATATATGTGAGCAACTTGAAACCTCTTTTGCTGTCACCTGCCTCTGAATTGTGTAGGAAATAATCTTATTCCATAAATGGTTATCTTCTTGGAAGACTAGAAATGAGGATATAAAAATCATGGATTTCATCCATGAAAACTTTTCGTTTCAGCATGCACCTGTTTCATAAGTCATTTTGAGCAAAATGGGTAAAAATGGAGAATGAAGCAGTGAAGCTGGCCCAGATAGATAAAAAATCCCTCCTCCAAGTCTGTAGAACAGATGAGAATAATAGCCAGCAGACTCATGCTTCTCTGTCACACTTGCATAAAGTGCTGTTCCCAGACAAACCTTTAAAATGAAAGCCATCACTCAAATCCATCAGTTAAGAGGTCTGACAAGTTCACTTCCTCTAGTTGGTGCTGAAGTTTGGTATTAGTCTAGTGGAAAGGATACCTTTATTTAGCATACTACATCTGTATTTTTTAACATTTAAGGCAATGTAGTTCTCTAAAACCCTGGTGATGTACTTGAAATAGTAGGGCCTGTGTGTGCTGAACTAGCCATGTGCAGAGTTAGCACCTAAATGGGGAACTTCATTGCTCCATGCAGGAAACACAGAGAGGCAGGTACCGCTGAGGAACATTACACTGTTCTTGTATGCTCAGTAATGATGAAACTCTGAGAGCTAAGCAATAAGAAACAGCAGATGCAGCAGATACATACTATTCTGTTGTGGTCCTTATGATGTGCTTGATTTGAGAATCTGTGCTGCCACCCAGATTAATTGAACCTTTGCAGCATAAACTTTCTTTACAGTCACTGAGAAGAGAGGGATTTCGAGAGGTGTAATTTCTGCTTGTTGAAGCATTGGATCTGAGGATTGTTTGCTTTCAGCATCAAACCCTGTTTTGGGTTCATCCGTAATACTCTAATTAATGTTATATATTATCCAGTGAGGTTGTTTCTTTGCAGGTGTAATAAAACATTCAAAAATATTGACATTTGTTTCCTTCTTGCATACGAGTCCTGTGCTACTTCAGTGCCTCTGTGTTTCAGTGTTTACTTGTGCAGTGTTGCTAAGACAAGTTTATATTTCTCTGTGGTTGTGTGAGCTGTTAGATCTGTATGTTCTCAATAAGTGCAATACCACAGAGTACAAAGTCTCGAGAGACTAAATCTCATAAGGAAAATGTTTATGGACTCTTTCCATGAAAAATATGGCAAAAGAATGACACTAGTTTCTAGAATGCTTTCTCTGTTATTTAGGGATTTCAGGGGAAACCTACCATCTAGATTAACAAAAAAACAAGTGCACCATAGTAACATCGCTGGAAAGAAAATGGATTTTTGTGCTATACACTTTGTCAAAAAGGGAAGAGTAGTTTCATAGGCAGTAGTCAAAATAAACAGGCTTATTTTAAAGACATTATTTAGATCTGCTAATTGTATAACGGATGATTTATTGTGATCCCATTTGTCCTACAAAAATGACAGAAAATTTCCATAATCCAAATTTTTTATTCATTCATAGGTATGAGTTAGCATATGGCATGCTAACAAGACTGGATATTGTTAAGTAGCAGTTATTTTCAGCTGCATACTTTGGCCTCCAGGTTTTCAGACCTGCCACAGTATGGGGTAATGACACAATTCTTTTTGCACAGGATATAACTTACTTCCTGATGGATAGTCATTAGAAGCTTGGGGTTATTATTTCTGCAATTTAAGGACCAACGCATATTCACAGGATCTAACAAAAATAGATTACTTCAGCATACTGATTCTCCTTCCCCACATGACCAAGTTGTTTTTTGTTTATTCTCCTTCCCCACTGGACTAAATTTTACTCCAAAACTGCTGTTGAACCCAGGATCTTGCAGTGCAGATCTAGATATCAGTAGGAAGTGTATTTATACGATGATTTCTTTATAAATTCTCTGTTACATATGTAAATAGTTTTCAAGTCATTCTGGAATAACAATTATTTTGATAAAAAATATTTTGGTAGAAGGAAAACCTGAGAAACTAAAAACACTGTTTACCTGTGCTGCTACATTATATCTATTTTTGATATATGCTTTATCTGCATGTTCTTTCAAACTGATTTCATGCTCCCTGCAGTGACATATTTTGCTAACACAACAGACTTGTTCCTTCCTGACATACAGTTTCTGGCTCCAACAAATGTCAGTAGCTTTTTAGATAAACTTGTGCTTTTTATTCGTACCTTTCTCAAGAGAAATATCAGGATCCGTCCAATAACATTTTTTCCCCTATGGCTATTCTGTTTGTTTTATAAACAGACTAGGTTTATTTTACATATAGAGCCTGGTAAAGACATCTAAGGGTGGGTTTTTTTCTTTCTTTTTTGATTTTTGGGGTTTTTTTTGAAAAAAAGTAACAACCACTTATCAATTTATGCAAATAATCATAGCTTTGTTTAATCCTGAATTCATGCAGTTATTTCCTTTTTATAAACAATAAAG
>JAOXNG010000001.1:144334121-144344899 GCA_028566535.1 Scolopax minor | reverse complement strand
TACTGGAAAGCTGCTATTAGGTCTCCCTCGAGCCTCCTCTTCTCGAGGCTGAACAACCCCAGCTCCCTCAGCCTGTCTTCGGAGCAGAGGTGCTCCAGCCCCCTAAAAAGAGATGTGTCTTGTCTTCCAGTAATAAGTAGGAACCGCACTGGTAGAAATTCCAGATTGTTAAACCCAAACGTTTTCTAGGAGAACAACCCTGAAAAAAGCAGTGGGCAGTCACTTTAAAGCCCCCTGGGGATGAACTCCATGCTGAAGGAAAGCTTCTGAGGCCTTACAGGAGGCGTTAGAGTAGAAAACATTCTCCCCGTAATTGTGTATCTGCACACCAGAGTAGTACTGACCAGTAAGGAATCCTCTTCTGAGCTTCCTCTGACTTCAGGAGAGGACTTCATTTGATGTTGTATGGCCCAGAAAAGTAGGAATATTGGCTTAGCTCTATGTTTGTCAAACATATGCCATATTACTAGGAAGAGGACAATTTGCTGCGTTATTTTCTGATGTACTGGTGGAAAGAATCAGATGGGGAGAAGTCAGCTGGAGGCTATATGGAATTCATAAAAAACATTTTGCTTTTGCAGAACCCATTCACTGTGTGAGGATGCATCTTCAGAACTGCAGAGAGTCATTTCTATGGAGGGAAGACATCTATCTGAATCCCAGATGAGCTCATTCACGGGCAGTGGAGCAATGGCAAGGTAACATGCTAACTAATAGAATTTATGGTATTGTTTAACTTGTTGAAAGAGACTGATCACAGTTTGGAGGCAAAGCAAGAAGAACCATCGCTTCCCAAGAAAATGGAGTCCAGTTGAAGAAAGTGTATAAAAAACATCAGAAGCTGCTTTTGACATTGATTCTGAACTCATTGTTTACTCATTGCTAATAAAAACCTTAGAATTTTTATTCTCTAGAATATCTCTAGAGATGCTGAAAGAATTCACACAAATTATTCTGAATACAAAAAAGTATCTGAAAATATATTGAACACTGAGGAAATATGTGAAGTGAGGCTAAACTGTAAATGGTTAAGTTTGGGTCTGACTGATAACTGATGTAATGTTTGTTTCCTGTCAAATAAGACATAATGATTTTCCTTGCTGGTAGATGGCTCTGGCAAGGGAGGAGGCAGGAGCTCTTGTATTGGGAGTGCAAGGGTTTCTCTCAGTTTTTAGAATCCAGTTATGTTTATAATGGATTGGGAGCCTTAGTCAGCAAAATTGAAGCCAACCATTTTCTCAAGTCATTTACTTTACGAGGATTTAAACATAAACCCAAAATGGAGCTTCAAAAATGTATTGTGTCTGCTGAGGCTGCAGAGCTCTGTCTTCACATACCGTTGTTAAACACAATGCAGATACTACTCAGTTCAAGCATAATGTATTTCAAAGGGCAAAGAAAAAAATACTATAAAGTGGGGTAATTTAAAAAGTGCTGTTTACATTTCAGCCTTTTGGATGGTGGAGAATAAAGTTGCATTTCCCTTTGTCAGACAGTGACACCACTGCATGTAGATGATAAAGTCTGCAAGAAGTTGGTTTTAGGTGAAAATTTATAGTTGTGTGTTTTGTGTAAACATAAAGTGCATGAATATATAAACTCATATTGAGAGCTTCCTTTTTAATCTTTGTTTATATTGTTCTTTGCCTTTTTAGGGATAGTTTGAATTACCCATGTGTAGCTACAGTTATTTATGCTCTGAATATACAAGGAAGCCTGTTGTGAAAACATGACTGCTTAGCAATTTAAATATTATGGTAACATAACATGCCTCTTGAATGCAAATTTTCGAGGACCTAAGACAACAGCATTTGATGGATTTCACTTAGTATCTTCTTTCAAGATGTAAAGGACAAAAAAAGTTAAAATAATATAGTAAGGCAGAAGTGAGAAAATTCTACTTCTTTCCTCAATTAGAGAGGCTCTCAATATTATTTATGAAATCTGTTAGCTTCTTAACTGCCAGGTTTCATCAAAATGCTTTATTTTCTAATGTAAGAACATCTGTATTAGTAGTTTTCCATACCAGTCCTTATGTGAAAGCTGAGTTCTGCTCAGGCAAAGAGAAAAATTCTGTATGCAGCATATTTTGAATAGAGTGAAGAAGCTATTAAATAATCTCAAACTTTCATATAGAGATTTTGTTTTCTTTTGTGTTCCTGGTAGGCTTTGAATTCTCTTAATTATTGTCAATTATAGCATCATATAAATTATCTTAGTATAGCACTAAAGAACTAGAACTATCTTTTTTCTAATTTCTGATATGTCAAGTTATTCCTGCCTTTTTTGTCCTTTTTATATCAGGGTAAGAGAACACAGGCAAAATCTATGAGGAGATGTAGTTAGGCCCTTGAGAACTGTAAGAGGCAGAGGTACTTTACTGTAAGATTTAAATTGCTCATATCAACCTCATAGTGGATTCTGTGCATGTATGTAATACCAACCAATGCAGAGAGAATACAAAGAACTTTCCTTGTGTGGCCCAAGGTCTCTGTAAGAAGTTAAGCATCAGTCAGGATTTCATTATGCTGTTTTCCAGGCCAAGTATGGAAAATCTGAATTAAGACCACTTTTGTCCAGACTAGACCTCTGATAGAAAATAATACAATATATTGTGTGGGTAATGCATATAATCACTTTTGTAGATTTCAGTCTCTGTTATTTTAAATTTTTTGGAAACATGTTTCCTTTTGAACTTTGACAGAATACAGTTTAACGATTCATAATGTACATTACTGAGTAGAGAAAAAGATGCATAATGATACAGCAATAAATTAATTATGTTGTCATGATTTTTTCTTTATCTCATTTCAGTGCATTTGCTAGAAATGAGGAAATAGTGCTTCCTATGCAGTAGGCAGGTTTATGTGATAGGCAATTACTATGTCTGCAAACAGACCCTCTAAAATCACTGGGAAAGTGACTGAATTTTTATCACTCCTTATTTCAAAGTCCATCCTCACCAACTATTCAGCTTTTGGTTCCACTGTGTGTACCAGCTCTTGAGCATGTGGTTCTGTGAGTATTTTATATCTCCTAATTCTATCAGTCCAGAGATTCCCCCATTATCACACAATGTCAGAAGTTTGTCAGAAGTCAACCACCCCACCCCAACCACTTGGCAAGAATATTTTTCTGTTGCTCCTGCAGCACTGGTACAGTGGATTAGGTACTGATATGTGAGATACTTTCCTGATCCTCTGCAAAAGGTGATGTGTGAAATTGTGAGAAGTGGCTGGGTTCACACAGTTAATCCATCAAGTTTAATTTCACGGCAGGTGGATAAGTGGATAGAAAAACCCTCCTGGGCTACTTTTTGAAGGGATGATTTAAGCCATCTGATGCTCTTTTCTGGTTCAATTGATGTTGTATGTCTGTTCCATGCAGGCTATCACGATTTGTCATATCTGTGAGGTCATGGGCTGCAAGACATTTGCACCATGAGGACAAAAGACCTGATTCTTTCCTGGAACGTATCCGAGGGCCAGAGCTCATAGAGGTGTCCACTAGGCAAAGTAACATCCGCTCCTTTCTGGGTATGTGTGAGCGGCCTGGGGGAGTAAACAGGTAAGAAGATCTGTTTATATGATGTATAAATGAAGACGACTGAGGTTATGGTATTTTCTTGGTGATTAGTGTGTAGGTTTTATTTTAAGTAGGGAGTAAGGAGCTTAGCATGGGAGATGAACAGAGTATCTAATGCTACCTAGGAATCTTCACATAACTGAAGTATTATGGCTTTCAGCAGATTTTATCTTTCCCCCTCAAACACACTGTGGCAAAGATCTTGAAGTAAAGGGGTTTGATCATGCTGCTTCAGGCAGAGTGGTTGCTCAGAACTGGAATTGTATTATACGCTAACTGTGTGACTTGAGGTAGCTAGACTCCTCTCTACTCAGGATGAATGCAATTTCTATTTCAATAATCTAGGATGATACTCATTATGGCTTTTCAGGACATTACTGTTATGCACATCTGCAAGTGCTAGGAAACTTCAAACAAGCAGTTATGCAAGATGTGTCATTGCTTTGTTACACCTGCTCAGGAGTTCAGTTGCATGAAAAAAATATCTTTTCACTGCTGACTTAACTTATTAGCACATAGTCAGTCTTTGGTATGGAAGGTAGGTTCAGTCTTATATTAATTTTTTCCCGATAAAACGACAGAGGCTTGGAAAAGAAACATTTATGTGTTTATAGCCTTTTGACTTGATGAATTCATATTACTTTACAAATATATGGTACAGTGTTTTAAATTTCACTCCAGCTAAAAGGGGAAAATGAAGTCCCAAGACAAAGCGTGATTTTCTGTTTGGTATTGGGCTTTGAAGCATAGACTCCCATAGTTAAAGATTGGCAGGTAAGCAAGTAGTAAGTTGATTTGTTTCAAAATCTCAACTAGTATTTCAGATTAAAGCAAGAACCTTTTAAGGGCTGTGCATGATACAGGTAACCTTATTATCTTGACTTGATCAACTCCTTAGAAATTCAGTTCAGAAGCATGTTTTGTTGAATTAGCCAGATTGTTGTCTGATTTTTCAGACCTCGGATCTGTAGTAACTGCAGTTTCAAAGTAATTAGAGAGGACAACATTGATCCTGGGCCAAGAAACCTCTATATAAAGCTATTAGAAGTGAATTTGGGAGTATCCATCCTTGCCTTCTCAGTTTTACACTATTGCAACTCCCAGTTGTTCTATCATGAAGGCTTAATTCTGCAGCAATGGTAGGTACGCTTGTTACTTATCCACAAGCCTTGACACTGCATCTGTGAAGAAGACTTGAAAGGTTTGAAGAAAGCTTAAAATAGTGGCCAAATGATTACAGGGCTAAAAATAGCGAGATGCATGTTGTCATGCACTAATACGCCTGAGAACAAGCTTCAGACATTGGATGTGGTCACAAATGTGTATGCCAAGCACATGGTAAAAAGAAACTGTGCCCTGAAAGAGTTATGCAAAGGGGCTTATCACTGCAGTCAAAGCTGACCTTCCTAATCTTATCAGAGTATATGTGAGAAGCTAGTAAGTCAGTCCGTCATGTCAGTAAACACGTGTATGAAATGCTTCAGTCTTTACACTCTTTAATATGTTTTATTTAACTTGCTGCAGTCACTGGCCCTTGGCCAGGTTTAATGTCAACTATAGCAACAACACCAACGAAGAGTAAGTACTGGTAACTTCCAAACACCATTTTACTAGTAGATCCTTCTTGTTTTCCTCTTCCAGCCTAGTAACATCTGTAGTATAAACCTCTTATCTCTTCCTAATCCTTTCCTAAGAATATAGTTTTATTATAAAGAAATATCTAGTTTTCTTAGTATGAAAAGCATCCTTTGTGCTCCCTGTGAACTTCTTTTTGTCTGAAGTTACCCTTACCTCTCAAAAAGTGAATTTGATTAAGCATTTAGTCCCTAGCCCCTCTAGTTCAGCTGGCTGATTTTACTGCACTGCCAATTGATTCATTAATTTGTCAGTTTTTAAATGAGATTTAGGTATTAATTTCCTCTTTTGACGTACTAGTTCCTTTTTGCAAATCAAGTACCCCAAAAATTTCAGGTTGTCAAATGAGAAGTGGCACTGATTCAGTGTACTAGAAAAACACTCATGTGAGCAGTCTAAATGAAAACTAACCGTTTTTTAAAGTGTGGATTTCAGTTCAGCAGATATTGTTGGTGTAGATGTAGAGAGAGTGACAGGCAACATAATAAGGCTTGCATTGCAACGGAAGCTCTGACAGAAGCTGCCCTTCGTAGTCTTGTTTTGTACATTTGACAAGATATTTCATAGTGCTACGCCAAAGAGAAATCTCTTGAAAAGGTGAAGAGCTCCTGTAATTTAAAATCACCCAACACGAATGTTTGTTGCATGTCTTATACCACAGCTATCTGAGGACGTCTGCTCTGTAGCATCCAGCAGCAGATCTGTTCTCACACATGTTGACGGATAATTTTTTTCATTACTTTCCAGATGAAAACAAAAAAAATAAAAATAATCAGAATACTTTCTGATTATTTCAGAAATACTTTCACGAAACTAATTTTTTTCTTTTTCTCCAAATAACTCCATCACAGGCCTAGCACAAACTGTACATTTTAAATGATGCTGCGAGACCTTTGTGTATATAGCTGAACAAGAAGTCATCCTGCTCCTGAAGCAACTTTTTGGTTTGGTTTGCATAACTTTTATTAAAAAGTAAAATCAGTGTACAGTGAGTAGTGATAGAAATGTGCAAAATTTTATTTACACTGGGTGCTAAGAACCTGGAGCCCAGCCTGTTAGTCAGGGCCCAAAGGACTGATTAGGATAGAAATACTGTTGTCTTACTCTCTTTCTGACAATGACTCATGTGCCTTGGCCAAAACTTTCATCCTTCCAATGTTTCATTATTTTTAAATGAAGACAACACCTGTCGGTCTACCTGCCTGACAGTCTGAAACATCCTTGATTTGCAAAGTACTTGACAGATGAGAAATGCAAATATTTGACTCATTCAAAGTCTATGACAGTGTTTTTATAGGGGCTGATGAAGACATGTTTTCTAAGTCTGAAGATGCATGCTCTTTTGAATGTGCTGGGACTACAGAATGGATGCCGTGTATTGCTGACAAAGAGGACAGGCACAAACTGTTTAGTTATGGATTCCAATTTACTCAGTAGCACTGATAAAGAAAAAAAGATGCAGGTTGTTTTTAAGCTTTAGGGTTTTCATTATGTTAAAAACCTAAGAAGGATTTTAGCCTTTTAGCTTTTGCCAAAGCCTGCCTTTGGGGAACTGTAGGTGATGCTTTCAAGTTTTTTACTATGGCCAGCCTTTTCCTCCGAATGGCTTTTACTGTCAGAGTATGAGTAAGTGGGAGTATGAAAAGTTGGGAGAGAGATGAACAGAGACCGCAGAAATAGAAGAATCTCACTTATGAAAGATACCTGTAGTTGACAGATGGGTTTGTAGGAGATGTCAGGCCAGAGAAAAAGAAGTTTTGGCATTAGATGCTATGTGAAAGAATGTGGGTTTTTTCCTTCTTTTTTTAAAACAAAACATAGGAGAATTTGGAATTGACAAAATATTCCCTCCAAAGTTCACCGCCACTGAGACTTTTTGGTTGATTCTCTATCTCAGCCTACTTTTCCCTGTATAACAGCACCCACAATTGTACAGTGGCCCTACCCTTTGAAAATGATGTTTACGCATAGTTCTCCCTTTCTGGTAAGAATGCCAGATATTTGAGCTATTGAGGAGCTATGCTAATGCTGACAACAGCAACTGTGAATTGGCCTTTAGATCAGGTGCCATGCATAGTAATGTGCAGCGAAATCTTGACGATTTTTAAATAGGAGGGAATTTTCAGGGAAGATTTGAAAGAGAAGCTGTAAAAATCTAGGAGGGTCAGTGGCAGAGGTATAAATACTTGGGAGGCAGTTCCCACTGCCGTGTAGAAATCAGCCTTGGTAAATTACAAAGCTTCTTTCAGTTGAGATGCATGTATAAATAGAAGATCTGTCAACCCAAAGGTTCTCTTCTTCTCTGGTTATGCTCACTTGCAGTGTATAATTTTAAAGGTTTTGGTGGTGTTGGTCATCTCGGAAGGTATTGGTTGGCCAGCTTGGTAGGATGTGGAGGAGTGTAAGAACTCAGCATTTTCAGTTGAGTCTCGGCTTTTCCAAATTGCATTGTAGTGCTGCAAAACTATGGAAATGTCTAAGGGTAAGAATTGGAACAGGCACTCATTGCTAAGTGAAAGCTACTACTGCCTTAAAATTGGTGATTGTTTCTTCTCCCTTGGAGTGCTCTTTGCTTCTTTTTCCAGGTAACAAGCACATTTATAGACAGAACTACCATTCACAGTAGACTTTTTCTGATCTGAGTAATGCAAGCAAGTATACATGGAAAGCTCAAGTGAGCTTGTGCTCACTAAATGGTGTACCTGATGGTTCAAATCCTGTAAGCAGTGTTTTTTCAACTATTATTACATCTTTGCTATGGGATGTTGCTGTTGTTGAACTAATTTGTCCTTTCTTAACACCACTGCAAGGGAAGAATCTGACCCAGTCTTGGCAGTTCAGAGGAGAACACGTAACTCCCATGGGAGTAGGAGTCCACAGCTTTCATCCAAATCAGACCTTATGTGTGGAGAGTTATGTTTACATATACATTATCTGGAAACACAGTAGGGTCAGGAACAGTTGGGCTTTTCTGTCTAACTAATGGGGACACTTTCTGCTTCAAGGAATAAAGAAATTTCAAATACAAAAGAGGGAGATCTCAGATTTTTTGCTTGTGCAAATGAGTGCCGTTCTTAAGCTTACATGATTCTTGAGCAATACATGTAGCAGATCTAACTCTAATATTAAGCGTTGACATCTTAGGAAAGATGTTAACTTTTTGCATTTTTGAAGAGGATGTGTGGGCCTATCTGCATAAGCTAACATAGCTCAAAACTCTTCTCTTCAGACAAACCTAAGAATGGGGGAAGACAAATTCATCTTCATATCTGGCTTATTACATTCTAATGAGCTAAAGGCTGTATGTACTTGAACAGTATGAAAATCTATATCTGGAATTAAATCTTGCAGCTTGGGTCTGTGCTGGATACTATGGAATGGTAGGATATAATTATGTTAAATTGTTCATATTTTACTTTCTTGCATGAAAGGCAATTAATAAACACAGGGACAATCATGTTCCACTAAGTCTAGGTAACATTCCCATTGATTTTAACAAGGATGGAACTTCATGCTTAATACTTAGTCTTTGGATGCCGTGACAATGGAACACAGGCAGAGCAATTTGGGCATGGCTTTTCTCACCAAACATAGGCACCTGCATCTAAACTAGGCAACCCCATTCTTCCTTTTCAGTTGATGGAAAGATAAAAATGCTTTTAGGGCACAAGTCACCTTGTAGATATGAACTATGGACTATCTTGTAGATGCAGTAGGTCTCTGCTGTAGAGATCTAAAGTAGGTTGGCTTAGTTGTGTTGACTAAAGTGTTTATAAAACGACTACTATGTAATTAAATGAGACAAATCTCTTTTCTCTACATTTGCTACTTTTGTTCAGACATTGACTGAGATTCTTTTTCAAGGCAATTGTTGAAGCCAGAGGTAATTAATTAATTATAGCTATGTTGGTTTTAAAGAACTGTGAGAAGAAATTCAGCCTCAGTTCATTTAATTACCATTAGAGCTTCAGACAGTCTCTGTGAGATTTCGGATGTGTGAAGTACACTGAGAGTTTGTTAAGTCATTTCAAGTTCTATTATCATTTGACAGATTACTTTTTAAAGCCTGGGTTCTAAAGAATGAAACCAACTGGGAGCGTTTAATTAAAATTGGCCTGGTACACTGATGTCTGAAAAGGTCAAGAAAGTGTGGGTGCCTAATGCACAGAATCAGCCAGCTGGTTACCTGATGTGCTAGTGGTGGTGGTGTCAGTTTGAGAGGTCTCAGCCTGCAAACCATTTCTACCACTTGGATCCCTGTCCTGCTCTGTCCTGAGCCTGGTCTAGTTCCCTGTACCTCAATATCCACCCTCTCACTCCCTTAACTGCTAGAATATCGGTAATACTGCTAAGCCTAACGTTATGTTGTACCAGCAAAAAGGAAGAAAAGAAAGAGGTTAAAGAGGAGAAAAAAGAGGAAAAGAAGGAGGAAAAGAAGGAGGAGAAGAAAGAGGAAAAGAAAGATGACAAAAAAGATGACAAAAAAGATGATAAAAAAAAGGAAGAGTAAGTATAAAGAATGAATGTGTGCTTGTAACACACCTCCTACCATACACAGTATGGTGTGGCATTTCATCGTACCACTTCTATGACAACTGTTGTTCTGTAGGCTGTAGAATGTTAGCCTATCAAATTTTTAATGTTTTTTCCTTTTGAAAGGTGCAACTGATCAATAAACTTGTTGCATGTTTAAGACCTGGGTCTAGACCTGTCATGAACAGCTTCCCAGGTCAGTAAAAGTGAATTCAGCTACCTCTGGTTGCTTTGATTTGCTGTTGAAGATCATTTTTTTACTATGAGGGTGTTTTAGGATTGCAGCCTGCTTTGCAGATCTGCACAAGCTATTCATTGTTCTGGGATGTCCGTAAAGATTCAGAGCAGATGAATGAAAAGTTTGGTTTGGACAAACAAAAATCTTACATATAGAAAATTACAGATTTACTATTTACAGATTTACTTATTACACTGACTAGCATATTTAATTTCTTAATATGGTTAAGTTCATTACTAGTGATCACTGAAGTTTGCTTCTATTGATTAGGAGGTACTATATTTCTTCAACAAAATGAGATCATTAGAATGCCTTTGGCAGAAATGGATCCCACTCTTATTTCTTCCCCCAAAGCTGACCCAAATGTAGTACAATTTATTGTTACCAGTCATTGGTTGAGAGCAGCTCTGAGGAGAAGGGCTTTGGTGTTGGTAGATGAGAAGCTCAACATGAGCCAGAAATGTGCTCTGGCAGCCCAGAAAGCCAACTGCATCCTGGGCTGCATCAAAAGCAGCGTGGCCAGCAGGTTCAGGGAGGTGATTCTGCACCTCTGCTCTGCTCTGGTGAGACCCTGCCTCCAGTATTGCATCCAGCTCTGGAGTCCTCATCACAAGAAAGACATGGACCTGTTGGAGTGAGTCCAGAGGAGCGCCATGAAGATGATCAGGGGCTGGAGGACCTCTCCTATGAAGACAGGCTGAGAGAGTTGGGGTTGTTCAGCCTGGAGAAGAGAAGACTCCTGGCAGACCTCAGACTGGCCTTCCAGTGCCTGAAGGGGGCTTACAAG
>JAOXNG010000001.1:144223098-144235808 GCA_028566535.1 Scolopax minor | reverse complement strand
GGTGGGGAAGTGGAAAGGGGCCATAAACGGTTTCTCTGGAACGGAAGTGGAGGATGGCATAAATGCAGAGAAATGCAGAATTTGGAGCCACTCAGTATTTGTTTCTCTATGTAGATGAGAGATCCGCATAGATACAGATTTATCTTTGTAATTGCCTCAGCTGAGTTATGATTAACCCTAAGGATATGGGATGACTTTTGGACATGAAGCTCCTCTTGTGCAATGAGTACTGTCTCATGCTAGTTTTGACGTATGTGCTTATGCATAAAAAGGGTGTTTCCTCTTGTAATTACATCTTCTTATACAGAGAGTCATAAAACAGTATTAGTAGCCCTGTACATATCACCTGGATGCTGCTCTCCTGTCCATGGGCCCCTGAAGCAGGGTGTAGATGTCCAGCTCTCCCTGGCCTGCACAGATGGGCAGTGTTTGGTGTGTGGGGTGGCTGTGGTGGCCGGGGGATATTGCCCGGAGTGGGAACAGGGTCAGGCAGGCAGTGAATGCCACCTTTCAGGGCCCTGAGCTGAAAGGGTACCATTGTTATCTGCATCCCTCCCTGACTGCATCCCATGACCTGGTGCGTGGATGCAGTGGATGCAGGCACAGACAACAGGGCTGGGATGCATGCCATCTCCTTGCCAGCAGCGTTCTGCAAGCAAGGATCAAAAGTTCATGGGTGCTCTGCTCATCCTTGCAGGCCCCTCCACTGCTGGTGAGGCATGCTCAGTGTGACTGACCAGTGTGACAAAACCTGTAGCTCAGTGTGAAACAGTCAGAGAATTCCAAATGGTAGAGTCAATCTAAAACATGGGGTAGATTCGTTTAATATCATTGGGACTGAATGACAGGACCACCAGCACTGTCTTAACTTCACCCTGATCATGAGGCTGGCTGCTGGAGGTGAATTTCCTCTGGTTTTCCTTGCTACAGTCCTGCCTGGAGCAACTGCTTGTTCCTGTGTGGTCCAGGAGGTGGATCTTTCATTTAAATTTTTGAGTTTGTTTTCTTCAGCTCTGCCATATATCAGCATAGCCTTCTTGAATGGTCAATTCAAGATGGCAAATCAACATCCAACTATTAACTTTCCACAGAGCATGCAGTGTTGCTGGAAAACTGTACTGTTCCTGAAGATGAAACCAGCCTGTTGTCACATTCATTACAGCTGGATGGTTTGCAGGTATAAACTATAGATGAGGTTTCTCCTCATCCCTCATATCTTTTACCTTTCTACTTTCCCTTCTGGAGAAAATTACACTATTTCAGGTGTTGAGCAAATGGACTTTTTTGCCCTGTGTTTTCCTCAGTTCTGCTAGCCTCTACTCCTCTCACCATCCATATCTCCTCTCTATTGCAGAGAGGTCCTATAGGTGGTAGAGAAGAAGGGGAAGAGCCAGGAGCATACAAATAGAAAAATGATAACTAGATGAGAAAGGATCAGATGAGGTAGATGAAGGAAGAGCCCAGGCGCAGTTGAACTCGGACTTCCCTGAGCCTGGAGCTCAGTGCAGCTCCAGAAAACATGGAGAAATGGCAATGGAGCTACAGAGTGAAGTTTAGGTAAGTGACGGAAGATTGGGGAGGAGGACTGTAAGTACACTCAAGTGACTCGCGTGTGGGGTGCTGGAAAACACATCTGTCACACTCGTTGCTTAGTTTTGTGGGCTCAACAAGTAGAACATCTGCACTTGGGTAACACAGGCCTGGGGTGGACCCAGGGGCACCTTATCAAACACACCTGAGATTCCTGCCCTGCTGTTGAAGAGATGAAAGCACAGCAGAGAACTCTGCCTGACAGAATCCTTGAAATACAGCCCCAAACAGCAAGTGGAGCTCTCTCGCTCCCTCACTCTCTCATTTCCTCGCTACCAAGGACTGGTGCTATCAAGGACTCTCACTCCACAGTGCCTGAGTCCCCCTGCTTTCCTGCCTCTGCCCAGGTGCTGCTTCAGAGGTTCCCCGATCCATGAAGTATTAAGATTAAATTTGTTCTTTGCCCTTAATCCATGGTTTTGTGGTTGTTCCTGCGTCCTGCCTGCATCGGCTCACACGATATCCATGCATGCATGTGTGCACTTGTGCTAGTTTTGATTCAGAAGTGGAAGTGATGGCAGCTAACATTCACAAAGTGCAAGCATATTTTTGACTCCCCTCAGCCTTTTTCATGAGCCTAAAGCACTGTCACAGGACTCTACTGGCTGTTGGTTTTAAAAAATGCAATGAAGTTATGATCCCATTGAAATTGCTATGAATTTTAATGAGTATCATTAATGATCTAGCAATACAGTGAATAAAAATGAAAAGACCAGTCTTTCTCTCCTGCTTATTTGAAATTTGCTGGTTTTTTATTATTGTTGTCATTCTTGCTGCCATCTGAGGCGCTGACGCTAAATTTCAATATTTTTGAAAAACAAAATAAAAAGAATCCTGCATTAGCACGGTCAACTCACATTCCACTTTAATTGGTACATTATAATTTTCCCTCTTGTTATTTTCTTTCTGTTTTTCAAAAGTACTTTTTAGTTTCTCCAAATCACTTTGTAAATTTACATTCTGCCTTAGCTGGTCAGTTTTTCTATTTCATAAAAGTCAAATAGGCTTGGCAAAGCAAATTAATTTCCTTCAAACATGATGGGTTTCACTGAAGTCTTAGTTCCCAAGTTCCACAGTTCCCTAACTGCTGAGCTGCATTTATTTACTCAAATGCAAAGCTGTCCAGATGGAGGACTTGTTACTTGCTAAAGGCATGGATAGGGAAGAAAGTTCCCCCTTCCCCTGCTCCACGTTCACTGTATACTGAAGGCCAACCCCAAGTCTTTGAGTGGAGCATCGTGGGGCAAACCTAAGGATGAGCAGTGATGGAAGGGACCTTACTTTTTCTTTCAGGATTCACACACATGCTCCCACTTTGCCACAGCCACTTTGGTCTTCCCCGGACTAAGTTTTTAACTCAAGCTGCCCATCTCAGCTGAACTTCAAAAAACCCAGGAAAGCACATCATCTGGTTATGGAGAGCAGGGATGCAGAACCAAGTGATATGAGAGCATCTGTGCAATTCCAGCTGATGCCATTGCAGAGGTTGAAGATGACTTGTCTTGTTTCTTTTTTTTTTTTTTGTTTTAAATTTATACTGTATCTCACTGAGGTCAGGAGAGAATTCTGAGCTGGAGATGATCACATAGGCAAGCTTGTCCTTTCTGTCTCATTGACTTTCTTCATCTTTTCAAAAAGTTTTATAGTCTCCAAGCTGCTTAAAGACTTTTGATTTTACAGGTTTTTTTAAACTGAAATCCTTGTACCTATCTCTGATCAGCTTGAAAAATCTTATGCAGACTCAGAAACAGATTGTGAAAGGTCTGTGAATAAGTATTTCAGCTGTTTAATATTCCCTGCCTGGTTCTGGTCAGCAAAATATCTCTGTATGTAAATGCCAACCATTCTAAGCACTGTTCAAAGTTTATATTGCCTGTTGCAAAACCTCATCAACTTTCTGATAATTATCTGTGTACTGGGACAGACCCTCTATATAAAAAAATAAAGATCAAAGAGCAGATCAGGTTGGTGGGGTTCTCAGCTGTCTTTGCTTCTGTCAGTACGTATTGAGGGACCAGAGAGAAGTGTGTAAAATTCTTCCCAGGCTATGCTTGGCTATTTTTCCCTGCTGGTCTGCCTGGCTCTCCTCTTTGTCTGTGCTCAGAGTGTAAACTTCTATGCAGAAATGGGAAAAATATCAGAGAGAGTGCATGGCTCTCAAAACAGTAGCTTGCCCTTTATAGAAGAACTTGTAGCAAATAATGATTTACACACCTTTAAGGGAAAAGAAAACTGCTTGACAATTAATGTTCTCATATGCAATGTAATTTCAAGTTACTAAGCAAAAAGAAACATATATAATGTGTAGATAGAGGCATCTATCTACTCAAGAAAAAATTATTTGCATAAAAACCTATGTCACACTTAATTCTGCGAAAAGAGTGACTGTGTAGTTAACCAAGCTAGCTGGAGGTGAAGAGACCTTAGAAGATAAGTGAGAGAAGGAGAGAAGCAGAATGTAAGTACCACAAAAATAAGAACTGTGGGGCAGAGGGGAACAATGACTGGTTAGAAACTTCCATCCCTACACACACAAGAGTATCTGTTTAAATTCAAGTCATTAGCAGACTTCAGAACCTGTGCTACTTTGGAAGAGAGAGAAAATCTTAAAAAACATGCTAAAGCAAGGAAAAAGTTGAAACATTTCTGAAATACTGAAAACTTGCGTGTGTTTCATACCATCTCTTTTCAGCCACAAACCTTTTTGTTCCTAGGTTAGGTGTTTGGCCTGCCTCGAGTCCCTCAGTAAGCAATGGGGAGAGAAGGATTCCTGCTTGGCATCTCCAGAAGTGGTAAAGCATCCTGGCTTGTTCATACAGTCCCTGGGAGCAGCACAGTGGGCCTTGCTGAAAATTTTAACTCAGAGTATGCTGAAAGAAGTGGGATATGGCACATATGCCAAAACTTGTCCTATTGTTCTATTTCACGCCTTCAAAAAATAAGCCAAAAAAGATTCAGTTTTAGCCATGCCACTAGGAAAAAATGCAATGAATATATCTGTTCTTACAGTGTGCTTCAATTACAGCAACAACATAGGAAAACTGTCAATAAAAGCAATAAATGGAGTGAGTGTAAGTTACTGGGTGTGATCATACAGGGGTATGGTTAGGGAAATATGGAGTATCTTTGTTCCTCTCCAGACACCATCTCCAGGTTTCACTCGGGCAACTGCCATCTCCTGCTGCCCTCGGTGCTTCCCAGGTTACTCACAGCTCTTCTGTTTTGCACAGGCAGTGAAATTTTCCATTAATGGCTGCTGTCAGTTTAATAATCTTCCCTGAAAAGCACTGTGCTCAGAGCTTTTCTTTGTTTTCCCCTGCTAATTTCCAAGTGGAGCATCACTCCCTGAAAGTTTGGCTGCTTAGGAACTGATCTAAACAGTGGGGCTGGTTTTAATCTTTGCGCTCTTGCAAGCTGTGTCTCTTTTTGTCTCCCCATGGCCACATTTAGCTTCTTCCAGCTTTTCTCCATTTGCTGGTGCAGTAGAGCAGGACCTGCTACTCCATAACCAGCCACTTCTGCATCTGCTCCAGCATCCTCTCCGGGAGAGTGGGAAGCACCAGGTCCAACAGTGAAAGATCTGAGAAACACTGGAGCACGGTAGTTAAAAAGAATCTCCTCTGTGGGGAAAAAGTTTGCTTTCACCCACCCTCAAAGGCTGCTTTATGTTCTGCAGCCTATGCTGGAAGATAAGCTCCATTAATTTCAAATCACAAGTTTATTTTTAGCACTTAACGTATTCTCTTTTTTCCATGCGGATTTCCATTCCCTTTTAATGTGTGAAACCCTGGCCTTGCTTGCCTCTGGTGGGAAGGAACTGCACCAGCCAGTTGTATGCTGTGGGAAATTATTGCTTTTCACCCTTTGCCTTTTATTTTCAGCAGATGCCTTCCTGCTCATGTATGATGGGAAATGATGAACAGGACTCACTTTCTTTGGTGCCATTCATTACTTTAAACACCTTTATCTTTTCCCTTCTCTGAAGTGAACAGACTTGATTTTACTACTCATTTGGAAGCTTTTCACATCTCTAATTATTTTCATTGTCATTTCTGAACTCATTTCAATTCTACTTTGTCCTTCTCAAGGTGTCCACAACTGCTCATGACGCGCTAAGTTGGGGTAATAAAAAATATTTTCAGTATTGCTTCTCTGTTCCATTCTTTTTCCTTCATAACTATTCCTTTTTTTATCACTGCAAGATGTCTCTGACAAAATGCCTACAGTGACACCCGGGTGTTTTTCTGACTCTTGACAGTTAAATTTAGAAGCCAGAAGATGTAGTTCATATTCTTCCTCTCAGAAAGCACCATCTTCTGTTTGAAAACGCTGCATTCATCTGTGAAGGCATCTTGCTTTGCTGATAGCTTATCCAAGCTCCCCTCCTGGTTTACTTAAAAGTTTTTCCTTCCACCATTTCCACTCTCCTGTTTCTTTACTCATTTTCAAACTTTCTCAGCAAAAAACTTTTGTCACTTGACTGCCCAATACTGTTTTTATTTCTCTGCATTTTATTCCTCTCCATTCCCAGAGCCTGAGTGTATCTGCATTTGTTATAACTTGAGTTATCTTTTATTTTTTAGAATTGTCCATTTTTAAAACACTTTAAATCCAGGCCAGATCAAGGAATTGCCATGATTTATTAGTGAGTCTCAAAATCTTTGACTTGACTAGTCAGTACTTGCCGCAAAACCACTTCATCAACTAGGATAAATCACTAAGGTTCACTCGGAACCACAGACATTGATCAGCTCATCAGTCATACATGCTGCAGAAGGCCACGGTGCAGCAAATAATAATAATAGATTGGTAATTTCAGGGATTTTCTTTTTCATTAGAAATACTGACTTACAAACAAGGAGAACTGTGTATTTCATGATTACATTAGCCACCACAGGGGCAAATTCCCTTTTCAGAAAAGAACATTACAATTTTTTTTTTATTAATAAAATACTTACCCAGGAATTGCTTAAGCAATTCTCATGATCTAAAAATAGTAACAGGTTAAAAAATGTAATTATATGTTTTAAAAACATTTGAAAAAACCCCAGCTGCTTCCCTCTGAATTGCCGGTTTCTGACTTGGGGACTCTGTTTCCAGGGCAACAGTTGATAACATAACAAACACTGAAGGAAGTACACGAGAGAATTCCCTCTTCTATTTTAGGTGAGCATTATGTCCCTCCGTTATTGCATTAAGGAAATGAGGAGTACTTTGTACTGAGAAGCATTTATCACACATCCCTGCATGAAAAGCGCTTGCAGTATGTTCGTTACCTGATGTTTGCCAAGAGATGGAGCTGCAGAGTCAGACACCCACCAAGCCTGACCCCGGTAAACCAGGAGTGTTATAATAAAACCCTTGGCAGCAAAAGCCTGTAGCCTCTCATACTGATGCATGGTACTCTTCCCCCAGTGACGGCGGGCTTGTGCTGGGCACTTAGCCAACTCTGTCCAATCTATTCCAATTTATTTCATTAAGCCACGGTTCAGAAAAGTCAAGAAACAAGCTATATTAATCTTGGTGGATCCTGGCCTCTGCTCAGATAATGTTATAAAAAATGCTCAGCAGTCCCACAGTTGAGCAGCAACAGGATGCGAACAGCTGCCCTCTTGGACTTGCCTTAAAATGTCCCTTCCCTACATTCACCCCTGTAAAAAGGCCTCTTGCGCTGCACGGCTCTTCCTCAGCAGGTAATTCTCAGGGGCTACCTTCACAGTTTAGGCATTGCCCCAAATGTTGTCTCAGTTTCTGTGCACCTACAGTGTAAGCCAGAAGATAACAAAGTTACCAAACTGTAACCCAAGTCTGTCAATTCCCAAAGTGTCCTGCCCCATATGGATTTAGATGTTTATCTCTGAAGCTGTAAACCTGTGTTAGCACAGAGCCAAGCCAAGTGTTTTCAGAGTAGACCTTGGGTTCAACTCTGGGTTAATGCAATGATCCAGCATCCCTGAGCCTGCTTCCATCCACACTGTGCTCCCATCCTTCCCATCCTAGCACCCTGGCGGATAGAACAGGTCCAGGTTTGTCAGTACCTGCCCATAACATCCCAGGATTGCCTAGAGCTACTTTGGGATTAGGTACAAGCACGGAAAGCCTTCTGAGCTAATCAGGCTCCCACTCCTATCCAAGCCCCAGGGGATCCTCAGAATAGACATTGCTGCAAATAAAGTCACTCCAGCCTCTGGGTCTTCCTGCAACACGTCTGTCACATCAGTTGTCATGTAATAAAAGAGCCAGGAAAGGGCAAGAACAGACTTACCCAAGTGCCCTCTTTCACCCGTGAGCAGTCAGGGCATTTCTCTGTTTTAAAATCTGTGTTCTGCTTCATTTGAAATCCTTGTGCTTACTGACTTTTTTTTTTTTTTGTGAGAACCAGAGGGGGATCATGGGATAAATTCTCGCTTGGTCACTCTCCTGAGTGAGGGAGGAAGGGAGAGATGGAAATGAGCTAAGGGAGGTGAGTCTACCTCTGCCTTTGGCTTGCAGTGTGAACTGTGAGCCTGTGCAAACCAGTTTTGAACCTTTATTCCAGTAAAGATATAATTTGTTGTGTTGAGTGGTACGTCAGCAAAAGAGATACCCAAACCTACATATGTTAAAGGCCACTTGTCTATTTGCTAAACAGGGTTGAGGAAAGTCCTTTCTCCTCCCTATTTTTTCATGGGAAAAGGCTAACCTGGGTTATGTACATAACTCCAGCAAAAATATCTTGGCTGGGAATATTGACCAGAGTGAGGGGTTCAAATACTTTTTGGGGATAAGGATCAGGCAGTGTGTGTCTAGTTAATATTTCTTTCTGGGCATTGGAGGCAACACTTGGCTTACTAATTTCTAAAATTGCTGTTCTTTGGTAACTTTGGGTTATGATTGGCCCCAGCTGACAGCCTCAAAATTTATCATTGGCAACCCGAATCTATGTTTGGAGTTTTAGACTACACAAAGCTTAGTGAAATAGTTTTTTATCTGACTTTCCAGTGAAAAGCCTGTTTGTCAATCAGTTTGTCACTTGGTGTTTGGTTAGGGAAGGAAATCCAAAAAAAGTACTGGAGAAAAATGGAGTATTATCCATGCTTGCAGGTGGCAGGTCAAACTCCACATGCCTTTTGGCTGTATATAGATCTAAAGCAACACAACATACATTGTCCCCATGTTGTCAAAAGAAAGAAGAGAAGAATTTAAGTTGCTTAGGAGAAAAAAAAAAGTGAAGAATTTAAGTTGCTTAGGAGAAAAAAAAAAGTGTCTGCTGCAAACTTTCAATAATCATTTCTTGGAACACTTGTGTTATTTTAGCGAGGTAAATAGATTATAATTTTTAAACCAAATTAACCCCCTTAGACTTAAGTTCTTCTGACACATGAACCTATGGGTCCATGTGCTCCAGCAGAGCAGTGAGTCCCAGTTTTCATAGCCATGTCCCTGAGCCCAACAAGTCCCTTTGGAGCCTGCACTGGGCTGCTATCTTGGGCACTGGGCTACGATTCAGGTGTGATATGCTTGTTCCTCACCTCTGAAGCCCACATCACTGGTTAGAAACTATAGCTCCAGGTAAGCCCTGGCAGCTCACTGGATCTGAGTGTCTCAGCCTCTCTCTGTTGGTAAATGGAAACATCAGTAATGGATAAACATAATGATATGTTTTATCATGGCTTAAAGATGATCTGCTTCATACAGGTAAGTGGTACTTTCTTAGTATCCCTGGTTTAGGCAGATGTTTACTGGCAGAGTATTGGCTAAGTGACTCAACACAGAGCTTACTAAATTTGACAGAAAGCTCTTTGAGGCTTCACTTAGCATTGGAGAGATGCCAGTATATTTATGGACTTATGTCAGCTGATGAAAACACAGTTTGTTTGGCATTTTTCCTGTGTGAAAGACCTGGGGAAATTTGGTCCTGTCTCCTGTGCGTATTTTTCTGAGTTTTCAGGGAGTAGTTCCATGCACTGGAGAGCAGACAAACCACATACATGCTAGCTGAGCTGTATTTTAATTAAGCAATCGAGAGTAATATTTTTGCACTGCACAGGTAGTTGATATTCTAAATGGTATAATTAGGTGCAAATACTTTGTTTATTAAAGATAAAGAGAGGCTCTATTAAAGTGCTATAATGAAATAGCCACCTTTTGTTGGAGCAGCTCTGTTTTCTACATTGCAAACCAGCTTTCCCCCAGTACCTAACGTGTCCCCTGAGGCCATGTTAGAAATTGCAAATACTCTGCTCCATCCTGGCCAGGAACTGCATGGGTCTGGAAGGCAAAACACATCAACTTTCAACAGAAGAGTAAGGCTTTGGTGGTTACTTCTGGAGTTAGTTCTTGAGACCAGACAAAACCTTTACTCACTATTTAAATAACAGCCTCTCTCACTCTCTAGCTGAAGTTTTGTGTTAAGCTGATGTTAAATACTTAAAGAGTGTATCAGATCAAGCAGACAACTCAGTTTTGCTTCTCTAGGAAGCCATGAGGTAACATGACTCAGACTTTAGGAATTGTAGAAGTCATGGGATGCTGCCTATTTGAGTCCCTGTTCCTTCTTATGCTTACCTGTGGAACAATGGTTCAGCATCACTTATAATGGGATTATAATGGAATGAGTATACACCACATTATTTGAAAAATAATTTCTCTGTGTATTGTTGACTGATCTCATACATAAGATTGAAGAGTGGGAAAAGGAAAACATAGCACATTGGGGCTTTTAAGATGGAAGTACTTTTTCCAGTATTTCTGGTGAAGCTTAGGGTGATTTGATAACAGGTGGCAACGGCACATGCGCTGGCTGGGCATTTTCCAGTAAAGCATGTTTCTGATAAAAAAATGGTTCTTTGAACCCAAAGTATTTAAAAGACACATCTCAGGGTTGATTGTCATTCAACATTCACAGGCAGGGATCTCACAACCATAGCAAGACTTGGAGGCAGGCCCTCTGCGAGGCTCTCCGGCTGTGGCTATAGGGGGGAAAAAATAAATGATACTAGCTGGTTTGACAGCTACTCAGCACTGACTAATAGAGTGAAATGACTGATGTTAATAAATATTTTTTATATTTTGGTAGGATGCAACAGCTGCTGGTGTCCCAGTTTACAACAACTTTCCCATGGAGAAAGGATAGGGGAAATACCTGAACACCTGGGGTTGATAGCAGTAAGGCAGACAGACTAAGATCACTCCTACTTCAGGAGTGATCAGATGGCTGTCAGATTGTTTATGTTAAAAGCTATTACGTTGTTCTTTAAAAATACTGCCTTACTTCTTTTTCATTCCAGGTACATGATTACAGCAGGGATTGTAGTCTACATGACAAAAAACCAGTTATCACCGGCTTATATCTAAGACATCAGAAAATCCTGCTGAGTGAAAAAAAGACTAAGACTGAGTAGGCATGGAGACTCAATTCCTGCCTTGACTTTTTGGAGATTCCTTCATAATAAAACAAGTAACATTTTCTTGTGTAATATATGTAACAGGAGTTTGCTCTTTGAGAGGCTTGGGATGAACATAACAACTCTTGGAAAATTTAGGTTCAGCTCCATTATTCTCATGTGTTATTCCACAAAAGCAGCTTGAAAGACCCACAGGGATCACCTTTCCTCTCACACCTTTTTCTTTGATATTTAGCTGCTGTTTTCTTCAACATCACTGCTATTAGGTTTAAGACTTATCATAGTATATGGGCTCTAGTTCAGGGGTCTGTTCGTTCACTAGAGTGGGGTGGGTTGGGTGATATATGTCCCACTGTTGCTAATACCAGGTACTGGAAAAGAGATGTAAAGCCCTACAGCTTCTGGAGCTGTCATTTGTGGTACTTTTCATAAGCAGCACACTCACTTGGAAAAATAATTAGAAAAAAGAAAAAGCTGATGCCTTTCTTCTGTGTTCATGGTTCAAGCTGTTCCCTCTGAGTCTCCTGCACTGTGTTGATATGGCAACAGGCTGCCAGATTTTACATCAAGAGCAGTGCTTGTTCTAATGCCGCAGCACTTTGTTCTAATGATTTATGGCTGTTGATTCAAGATATCTGGAGAACTTTCTTCAATGTTTCCCTTACCTCTCTGGACCTTCAAGGTCAATTTAGTTTTGTTCCTACGATACTGTCAGGTTATTTCCTTTCCTGTTGCATTTGCCTCTGGATCACTCCCTTCAGTGCAACATATATCCCTATGGAGAGGTATAGGCAATGACTGGCTAGTTTGGATGTATGTTTTAACCATGCCAAATGCCTGTAATTCCTGGAATTACAAGCTGTTGGAAAGCCTAACTCCAGTGAAGATCTGCTTGGTTTCCTACCAGCTCACAAGCTCAGGCTTCTGGCCAGTGGTCCTGAGGCAGCCCTGCTTTTCTGAGACCTTATGAGTTTTATACTCATGTAAGGTGAGACAATGGGTCGGAGGCTCCCTGGCACAGTTTGGGCAAGAAGGTGTCCATTAGCTGGGTAACCGAACTACATCCTTGCTTATGAGGGTTGGGGCATAGGTTTGAGCACTGCCTTGTGGTTTCCTACACTACTTGGCTGGGTTTGCCCAGTTGCTGGCATGGTTTTGGCCTGTACTGACTACAAGATGCAGACATGGGGTGCCATGAGGAGAGGGGCATGTGCCAAGGACACTTCCTGCCAGGCAGACTGGATACAGTCACCCAGATTTTAGGAGGAGAGCAGGGGACAGCTGGGCTTTACTGTTTGGCCTCAGTGTCAGAGACCCCCAGCCTGTGCTATTTTACTAGTGCAGGCAAACTAGTAGGTGACCACTAAGTCATGCAGGGCAGGCTGTACCCATGGCAGACCAGGTTGTGCAAAGCAGTTCTGTTCAGATGGCTCAGGGCTGGCTACCTCTAGGGCAGGCTGGAGGCAGCCCCATGGCACAGCTGGACATCATGTACTGCCCTCTGGATCTGTGACTGTTGTTGCTGCTCTTACTGTTATTGCTATTGTGGTGATGATGATGATGTGTGACTTTTTGAGCTTCCAGCCTCCAAAACAGCCTGAAGGCTGTGCTCTAACCTATCGCAGCAATGCTTTAATGGCAGGAAATTGAGGATGCATGTTTCATGCCCAGGGCTGTGGCATCAAAGCCTGCAGGAGTACATGAAGGTCAAGAATGTGCTGGAGTTGTGCTGGA
>JAOXNG010000001.1:144123461-144145524 GCA_028566535.1 Scolopax minor | reverse complement strand
CTAATAATCCCTTAGTTTAAACAGACCTTTAGAGCTGTTGATTTTATTTGATTGAACTAAGCATTGCACGTCCACATTCTTTCCGTATAGTGACTCTACTAGCACTGCAAATAAGCTCTTCCAATTAGACAGCGCCAGTTAACAATAATGGCTATGAAATGTCATGTGACTCTGAAAGCCCTCTAAAAAATTAATATCCCTCTACATTTTCACAGGTTACTTCAGCAGCTGCTAGATTCAAAATCTTGTGATTTTGAGTACCATATTTGTAAACCGGGCAGGCAACTCAAAGTTCAAAGGTCAAAAGCAAAAGGAATGTTAATTTGCTAAGCTATTAATGGAAAGTGTTAAAATATGACACAACAGCTTTAAAAATCTTATTCAGATATACCAAAAACAACAGTTGTAAACCCACATCCATCTGCTTAGAAGCTAAACTGTGGGAAGGGGTAGAGACCCCAGATATGGTTGATCCATTTTTCTCTTCTACCCTCCCTCCACTTCCTGCTCATGTTTTCTTTTGTACATTTGTTTTTGGAGCAGCAAAAGCTGAAGAGAAAGACAGAATGACAGGAAGCCTGGATAAGTTTTAACTTGTCAAAAGATGAATAGGATTTAATATATCCCTGACTCCTAAAAGAAGAAATCACACACAAAGACCGTCAGGCAACTAGAACGAGGCAATCGCCCAGGTCAGCTCCTAGTCACGCAAATTCCTGAAGTAAATTTGACATTGCCAGAATTCACCATCAAAATCTTAGATCTCATCAATACCAAGTATTTCTTTTTGTCTCATATTAAAGACAGTAACAACTACTTGCATGAAAGCCAGAAAAAACAAATATCTGTTAACGAGTATGATTAAGCTCACTGACCTCAGTTACTGAAATAAAAAGCAGGAGTATCTAAAAGTCTACTCACAAATTAAGAAAACTTCGCTTTAAAATAAAATGTTGGGTCTTTTCCCTAATCTGCAAATTTTCTATAATCTGTCCAGATATACATGCTACTGATTAAAAAAGGGAAGATTCTCATTTTTACAACGTTGTGGTTTCCCTCTATAAATTTCAAATATAAAAGCCCTTCCTATTCCAAAGCGCTAGCAATGAAAAATATTTTCAAGCTAAACTATTTGGAATTTGTTCATGTATAAATAATTGAAATACAAGCTGCTTGTTAAACACCAAGACTTCCTATACAATAAATTCAGTGAAGTGTCTGGATGCAAACTGCTGTTCTGAGTGCCCCCTGCTGTCTGCCTACAGTTCTAAGACTGATGCACACATTTTAAAGTGTTCAACTCAGGAAGATTTGCCATCCCGAAATCTACTCTAAAAACAAATATTTGGTTTTGAAAGCCACATGTAAACATTAAAAAATATTTCTGTAGAGCCTGACTATAAACTGATAATAAAATATAGACTTTTCACAAATGTTTTTGAAATAATTACTAATTTTTTCCCTTCTATTGATCAACATTTAAAGACAACTGAATTCTCTCTGCTAATAAAAACATGAAGAAACAGCATTACTTACAGACCCAAATGGAAGGTGACTTGAAGCTCAATAAAAAAAAAAATCAAAATTCAATTATATATTAATGAGGATATGATTAAGTGACTGATCACTGAAAAGACCTTGAGCGGCTTCTGAATTTCCTACAAATGCAGATGAAGCCTCTAAGAATCAACAGATTTTTAGGAAACTAATGTAAAACTGAGGATGAAAACTACTAATTTTAAGTAAAAAATGCATATATATCTTCCTAAGCAATTCTTTCCCTTTTCATTAAAAAAAAAAAAATTATCACTTTGCTGCTGTACTTTTAGCATTAAAGACAATTATACTTCTAGAGATATAGACAAAGAATAAGACTATAATATCAAAATTCAGTAATACAGCTAGGACTTTTACTTAGAAAATATGTTTTCTGAGCAACAAGAAGCTGAAATTGCTTTCAAGTCTCTACACCTCAGAAATTTTGTATTCTATAGGAGCTCTTCATTTATTTTCAGTTATTAAAATAACTCATACCATCTGGATTCTGTTTTATCAGATAAAGATCCAACCAGAAAAAAAGAAATCACTTTAGCTGCACATCTTAAAAAATGCCGTAACAATTAGAAGGCAACTTACACCTTCAGCATGAGATTCTTGCTTTACAGAAACACACGTGCAAGTATAGTCAAAATTAAGTAAAAGAGTTACATAAAACTTAGACAAATACCTGTATATCAAGTAAACTCACACCGCATTTTAAAAACAATACAATGCTAAAGAGAGATTTAAAGCATGTCTATAATTTTGTAATAGAGCTAATAGAGAAAGTCAACTTAAATACTTATACTTACGAACTTTGTCTCTTTAAAACCTCATTGAATCCTTAGAAGCATTATTTATCACATTTCACTGCAAGATTTCTTAGCTCGGAAGGCTACTTATTAAACTATATTCCTGTTTTCTGTTCGCTTTAGACAAACAAAACTTTATACTTACAGACACTTGACTATCAGTAAAAGTTTTCTCCATGTATAAATAGTTTAATAGCTCATTGTTAAGAAACAGTCCCTTCAACTTTATTATTACACTCTTTCTGAACACATATTTACTTCTTCCAGAGTCCAGTAAAAAAATGAGGCTTCTCTGTCTGTTGCCCTATCAACACCTCTCCCATTCTCCTCCCTCCCAACCACATTCTCCGCCCTCAATACTGGTTCTGTATCTTCTCATCAAAAGGAACAGGCAGCTTTTAAAATGTTGTTTAGGCAGGTTCTGTGTAACAATAAAGCTTCTATAAAGACAGCAGCATGCTGCTGAGGAATCTGCTAATGTAAAATGGCACTCGGTAAGGGCCTACAGGACTCCGTCTTAAACGTTTGTCCAAATTTGCTTAAGCATTGAGTCAACATCATTTTCTCCTCCAAAGTATTCTCTTTTTGAATACATTTCCCTTTGAGAAGTATGTTATCTGAGTGAACTAGGCCATCAATTCCTATTAAAGATACTTAAAATATAATCTACAAATACTTTAAAAAAATATATAACTGTTAAAACTTGTAAGACTCACTGGAAATTCATTTCGGTTTCTGGCATGTAGGTACGTGTCTCAGTATGATTACAATCACATGTATGCATATTATGCAACCTATCTCATCCTACCAAAACGCTCTGTGTTCTTTTGAGTAAGCAGGGCACTGGCATTTACAAGGATCCCGTTCCAAGTGAAACATGATTCTCGTAATTTTCAATACCACACCTACTCTCCAGACAAACCAGCAATAGCTGTGTATTCAGAAGGAAACACATACACTTTCTGCCCAACAAGTAATGCTTAAGAATTACCCTGAAGTGACAGAACTTAAGTTCCTCAGTCGAGAGGGATAGGATGGATTTTTATTGTACATTTTTAAATATCAGAAGAAGAATAACATGTTTTGAGAATTTAATACTGAATAAAAAGCAGTAGTTCATTCAGTAGAAGATCCACAGATTATTTCCTTATTTTTTTTTCACTGTACTGATAAATCCACAAGGGTAGTGAAAATTAAATGGTACTAACACTTAGCCAAAATCTCAGCAGTTTAAGCATGGAAATGGGCAGAAACAACTCACAGATAGCTACAGTGGAATCGTATGTTCTGCATGTATTCTGTGATTATATTCTAGAAATACCAATTCAGTTCATTCCATAAGGCCTTAATTCATTCCCTATCACTACCCAGATCTCACAGAGCAAAGATCCCTTTTTGCCCCATCAGCACGTGACACAACAAAAAGACAACAAAAGGTAACAGGAAGAACATCCAAGGGAGGGCAGGAACAGTGAGGCACAAAATCAGTCACCCAGTTCCTCATTCCCACCCAGAATTACCTGGGCAATCTGTTTTGCAGCAGAAGCTCTACCCAGGTGCCCTCTCCCTTAGACAGCTGTGACACAAACAGTGAATGCTCCCTGAGCCCCCTGGCAGTTACTCTGCAATAGGAAATACTATGGTCAGTGAGCTTTACAAACAAGTTTACACCAAGTGAAAGGTAAGGCAGCTTCCTGTGCCGACAGTAGAAACCATAATTCCACAGTTAAGGAGAAGCAATATCCATCCTTGAGTCTAAGAACACAAGAATCCGTTCAAAACACAAGTTTATCAAACCTAATATTATGTTTCCAGCAGTGGCCGCATGTGGACGTCTACAGACAAGTAGCACAGGGCAACATTACATTCTCCCAGACTCAAGGGACTTTCAGTTCAGGAAGTTTCCTAAACCTGGTGTTGCTTGTCTCCTTAATAATCCCCAGTGGCTTTCTTTTCCAAATCCTTGTCCACTTCCCCCCAGGACATGCAAATTTCTTGCATCCACAGCACTCAGTGCTGAGGCGTCCCACAGACCGACTTACCGCCTGCGTGAACAATCCCGTTCTGTTTGTTTTGCTCCTGGCTCCAGCTACCTTTAATTACTGGTGATGACTCCTTGTCCCAAAGGAGATGGTGAGCAGTCAATCCCAACTACGTTTGCTATGCCACCCATAATTTCGTACTCTTGGAACACCTTTCTGAACCTTTTCCACTCCTAATATCATAACCTTTTTGAAATAAAGAGATCAGAACGTAACATTCAAGGTGTGGGCAAATCATAGATTTATACACTGGAATCATTATGTGGTTTTCTTCCTCTGTTCCTTTCCTAATAATTCATAACATAAGGTTTTGTTTCTTTGCTAGTATATTGAGCTGATTTTTTCACACAAGTGTCTCTTGTCACTCAAAGACCTCACTTCTCAGAAGAAACACTCAGCTCAGAGATGCAGATATTTCATTCAGTATATGCACCTAGGACTATTTTGCCTCATTTGCATTGCTTTACATTTATCTGCATACATTTTCGCCTGCCATTTTGTTGTCCAGTCACTCAGTCTTATAAAAGAAGCCTGCTCTTATCTTCAGAGACTGCTCTTGTCCTTATTACCTTGAGTAACTTCACCTCACTGCTCACCTTCTTGGGAGGAGCCTTAAAAGATGCTCGAATCAACAAGTGTAACATAAGAAAGTGAAATAAGGGCCAGCCTTAAGCAGCAAATAATTCCAGGTTTCACTAACAGACCCCAGTGCTGTAAGCTATTACTCTGCCTTAACGTCAGGGGGTTAACATGCCTCATGAATTAGCACCAGAAGAGCAAAGAGTTTTAGTTCAGAGAGAGAACACTAGGTACCAAGGGTTATGGAGAAAGACACCCCTGATTGGTTGCTCACCTACCAAGAATCCCAATCCAGCAAGCACTGACTGTTTTTTGTCACTACCCAAAGAAACCAGAACCAAAGGAATAGACCCAAACCAAAGGTCCATTACCTTATATTGCTGAGCTAAGGGATATGACCTCTCTTGTAGCTTCAGGTAGTTACCTTAACTCGTTAACCCTGGCTGATCCTTCTAGTTCCACAAAGGTGACTGCATCAGAGATGTTGACAGCTTATGAATTCACCTGTGTCCATTTAATCACACATCTTAAGAATGATGGAACTGGCTACTGACAAGAAGTAGGGCTTGCTACCTGAGGATTTAAGCAGACTACAAGTTTTCATCGTGTCCCTAAAAGCATACACTGTGTCTCTGGAACTGTGACAGAAATCGGCCTGTGTTGGACAGCCAAGCCCAGAGGCAGTAAGGCTTGGACAGCACTTGAGTAGCTCCACAACTATCTGGCAGAGCATGAGCATCTCACAGTCCCAAAGGAAACCTCTTATCCTGTAGCTACAAAAATAATCTTTGAAACACTGAAAGCATAATAACTAAACCAAATCTTGTATCACAAAGGCACGTCTAGCAGGTTTTGTGTTTGTTTTTTTTTTTTAAATGAGAATATCAGCAAACACAGCTCTGAGCCAAAGCCCAGTGATGTTCCTGCCCTTTCTGCCAACAGCACCAGCAAGTCCCATGAAGACCTTTGGGACGCCAAACATGCTGTGGGAAGATGTGGAGGAGTCAATAAGCTGGAGAGATCCTCACCTGCCTGCTGAAGTAACTGAGAGACATCCATGGTAAGCTCCTGCTATGGCCCCACAACATTCTTAGACTGAATTTAAAAAACCTATGAAATATGCCCACCTGGTACCTGATACGGTGTTCTTCTGTGAGATGCTGTTTCACAACCAGAGGAACGTTTCTAACCAACGTTTCACAGTGTCATTCAGTTTCCCCTGACATTAAAAGACACTGCATCTCCACACAGGTGAGTTATTCACAATAGCAATCTCTGCAGTTTATGTTAAACACAGCCAGTTGACCTTGCAAAAAACTACGTGCAAAGTCATCCTAACAGAGCCACTATCAAGACTGAGAAGAGCATGTAGAGATGTCTAAACTCAGAGCTGTCTCACCCAGTTAGAGACACTTGCAAAGGAGATTTTTCCACTTGTGCTGAGTCCCACAGGCTCCCCTTCCAGAGATCCAGGAGAAATAAATGCTCTGAGGGTGCGGGACTCAGAGGTGAGTGTCAGGACCCACACCTGGGTCAGGACCCACACCCCAGCAGCTCCCAGCTCACGTTGGCACTGACAGGGAAGATACCCACCAGCCTTCATGGAAGCTCCCTCTTACTGCCCCATTTCAACTGCAATTAATACAAAGCATAGAAATGTGGAGATGTTTTCAGCCAGTAACAAGTCAACAGGTGTGCTTCCCTCCACTAAAATCTACACGCATAAACTCACCTTCCTCTTTAACTAGAGGCTAAAAGGAAGAACTTGTGCTTCAGGTACGTTTGATTTTTTTCTTTAATTAATCACACGCTTAAAGCTGTTCACAGGAGACAGAGAGTGAGTGATCCCCTGAGGTGGTTGCCCCGTCCCTTGTCAGTTCTAATCCCAAAATGCAGTTTAGCTACACGTAGATGTGTCGTGTTTCATGAAGGTAACATATTCACAGGCTGACAGCTCTTCCTTAGACTGCTTTCATCTCTTTCTTTCATTGGCTTTTTACAGTTTCATATTATCAATTCTGTCTTTGGGAAAGACGCCCGTCTACACCTCTTTGCAAAAAAAACAATAAAAAAAGGACTCTGAGTGGATTAGCAAGTGACACACGGTAGGCACTGTGGCTTAACGGGCTGAGGGAGGCAAGTCACCTGGCACAGAGCATGGCACAAAAAGTTCTGGCCTTACACAACTGACAGCCAGCAAGGCAAAGGCCACCTGAAAACCTCCAACAAGGAATCAAAGAAGTGCAGCAGATAGTTCATAAAGGTCATGGTGACCAGATACAAAAGAATTCAGCCTTCCAAGGCTAAATTCCCCTGGGATCTGGATGAAACAACAGTGAAGGTGCTTAAAAAGAACTCCACCCTGCTTGTCCACCCCCGGCAGGACCGACTTCTTCAGCAAAACCAACCTGCTCCTGGTAGTGCTCCAGCAATTCAAGATCCCTGACCCTCCCGGCTCAAACTCTACAGCAGACACAATGCACCAGCTCTTTGCCACCAAATCGTTCCTCACGAAGAAGTACCAAGTTTTCTTCAGAAGTTGAACAGCCTGATAGAAGGCCACGACCGGCCAAATGCTTGCTACTGCAGGCGAAGGGCTGAATTACTATTAATGCCAGACTGGGAAGTCACTTTGTGATATGGATGGTCATTTATTTATTGTTTTATCATGACACATAAAATGCTATGGCTGCAATATCAAAATATGGTGTCATTTGTAAAATACCAGTATTATTAATGCGGTGGTAAGATACTTGTTAACATTTACAGAGAGGTGTATAATAATTTGACAGTCTTGCCTAATGATTTGCTCCAGTGACAAAAGACCCGGGCAGGCAGAAGATGGATGGAATACTATTTATTGTCATGGTTTCTCCTCCTTGATTACTGGATGGCCTATAATGATATCAATAATTGTTGTGAATCTAATCCTTTTGAATACGTTAGACAGGTCCTTTGCTTTAACAGTATGTGTCAGAATAAAAGAGAAGCATCTCAAAAAAAAAGAGATGGCATTTCCTTACAAAATGAGATGAAAAAATAAAACAATATAAATGGAATTTTCAAGTGTTTCTTTTTATAGTTAAAGCTCTTATTTCAATATACTGTATTTAAACATTCTTAAATAATCACTCTGTACCTTTGATTTTCTGTTTCATCTTTGGAAACAAATAGAGTAATCTCACTATAAATGTGTGCAAATAGAAAATATATAAATATATTTAAGGCCCATGTCATAAAAAGGTGGTCTCGGAATTGTCACTTTTACAATGATCAACTGGGGTCCCTTTCGTTTTGTCCTGCAAGTTATTTAAGCTCTGCTCTGTTAAGCCTTTGAAGTCCACATGCAAAGAAGAGCCAAGCACGCACACACTGTCCTGTGTTTCATTTTGTAAACTGCTTGATGACACCTGTAAAACACTCCCAAAGCGACTGAACAGAGGAGTTGATGTGATCCACTTCAACAAACTGAACTCTGCTGGGTCGACTGCTGAGCTCCACGGGAATGTTGCTCCCACAGGCGACGGATCCATCTCTGAAGGGCTGTGTCTCACTTCATGAAATCCCACGGACCTTTCCAGACCACTTCCTTGTGAGGGGAGTTTGTTTTCCCCATACAGCGCAGCACCCTGGGGAGAGGCAGCCACAGTCTGATCTGTTGTATGTTCTGCCTTTGTGTAGAAAAGCGACTCACTTCTTGGAGGAGAGGCTGGCAAAGGTGTGCTTTGGTTATAAGCCTTGTAGCAATCACTAGCATTTGAGCCAAGGCTTGGTGAGAAGCTGCCTGCAAAGGGTCGTGTCTGGCATATTGTTTCCTTTACATTCAACTTGGTCAGGAGCTGGGTGCGAATCTCTGGGGACAGTTTACTCCACTGGCGTCCAAGCTGAAGCTGGGTTGGGAATAGTGTTCCCTGGAGGGTTCTGTACAGAAATCTGCAAGAAAAGAATGTGCACGTGAAAAGAAATGAAAGAAGGAAGTACCCAATATATTTTTAAAAGAAAATATCCAAGACAAAAGCACAACACAGAAAAATAAGACTTGTATGTGCCTTTCTTATGTTTGACACAAAAAGCTTGCAGATGAAAAGCTCTGGATGTTGTGCTTACATTTTGATTAATAAGAAGCAATGAAATAAATCTTAGTCAGCGATCCACCTTGTGATTACACACTGTCTTTTCATTTTTCCTGATGAGGAATCAAAGGCAATGGGGATCAGTCTGTGGAACAGATCTCCTGCATCCGTAAGGAGGCAAGTAAATCCACAACATACTGTCAGAATTTCTGTACTGTGCTTGTTATGGGAGGATGGGTTGCATCTGGAAGCATCAAGGAAAATTGCACAGGATAGCAAATCTCTGCATGGCCAGGAGGTTTGACCAACAGTCTACAATTATGTTACTTCTGTGGTCTATGGCCAAGAGCTGTGGTCTATTCCTGTGGTCAGGAGCACAGAAGAGGTTAGGCAGCCTAACTTTGAATAATTAGCTACTGAAAAAAATTGACTTGGCTGGTAAGGCAAAAAGAAAGAAAGAGAGTGGAAAAAGAAATGTTTCTTGTCCTCCCAACTATATGCAAAAAGTGCTTTCATATGTGAGAAAAGATACAATACCTGGGCAACAATGCAACAACTGGTGATATAATGCAAGTGAAATAGAACATGGGGTCTCCCATCAGCCTTTGCATAGTCCAGTAGGGATTGGATGGAGGATGGCATACTGGGCAGGAAGCATTGTAAACCAGAGCCACGAAGAAAAACAAAAGGATACTGAAGATGCAAGATGACCAGTGAAGAAAAGTCTAGAACCAAAAAAAAAAACCAACAAGAAAATAATGATTCTTCATATTCTAAAAAATTTGCTGCGATTTTGAATTAAAACTTCTTAATTTCTGGAGCCAAATCCATGCACAGGGAAGAGTTTAGAGCCTTGTATTTTCAAAAATTCCTATTATAGGTAAAACACTACAAAGCTGTTTGCAGATCACAGTTTAAAATCTTTTTCATGTTTGCTTAAAATGCTTGCTATAAACAGAATGTGCTGAGGGAATGAAGATACCATCTTCTGTTTTTGAAGAATGGCACTAAGAAAAGAATTACGTGTATGACAGAGAGTTTCTACGTAGGCTGTGAGTACCTTACCCAAGTTTTGGTTTCAATAGCCAAATGTAGTATGATGGTGAAAAGAGCTATTGTGGTGATGGGTGTTCCCCAGGAGAAGATATCCACCTCTGAATCATAGTAAGTCTGTAAAGAAGGAGACAGAATTTAACCTAAGCTATGTTGCCAGTTCTCATCAAAATGGTTGATATGGAATGGCTTAAACCAAACACTTACAAAATAGGGGATGAAGAAGCAAACCAGACTTTGATACATAGCATCAATCATGTTCATCCAAAACATGTGTGGTTGGTATTCCTGTGGATAAAAAAAAAATAAGAAAATCAGAGCCTAATGAAAATGCTATTTGCTAGGATAGGTATTTTGAGGGGGATATTCCCCTCTTTTAAGGGCTTGTGCCCTTCACAGCTTGTGCTTCATAATTTTGTCAATCAGTTAGATACCCTTGGGGATGAAGTATGAGGAATCTACATGCAAGTCACTCTATTCTGAGAGGAGACTCCTCTTCTTTTTTTTTTTTTTTTCCCTGGCAGAGGGTGTAATTTGAATCTGACACTCAGGCCAGCAAACATTTATGAAGGTGCCCAACTTTATGCACTACATTTAGACCACTGATTTCAGGAGGATCTCTCTGAGGTCTATGCACATGAGTAAATGGTTTTTACATCACGTACACACAAACACAGGGTATTCATTCACAAGATAGAAACCAGAAAATTCATGCATGCTTAGAAAAGAAGATACAAAAAAGTGATCTTTAGCAGTAATCCATGCATTAATGTATGCTATGCTATAAATACATATATTAAAAATATATATATATACATATACACATATACTATGTGTGAGAGCACAAAATTGATTGCTAATAAACAATGTTAAACTAACATTTTGGTTTAAAGAAATATACAATTGCAGGGATATGGGTGGTCATATAAAATATCTATATATAGGAGGAAAAATAGTTTGTAAATGGCAAACTATTTTTTAATTTTGGGATATAGGCTACATCTCCAACCACTGGGTTCATCAGGGTTCCTTCCCTGTATGGATAATATCATTGCAGGCTAGAATTGGGAATTGAAAGATACTTAAAAAAAAATTACAGTATTCTTTGGCCTACTGAAATAACATGTGGTTAAGCACTGCAACAGGTTGCTCAGAGGGCCTGCAGAATTTTCATTGTTATAATTACAGTTAGAGGCAAAACCCACTCACTGTCTCCTCTCAGAGGGCACAATGTCAGATACTTTTAAGAAAGGCTTTTGCCTTGGAAGCAATGTCTCAATATGGATAGTTTTAGCCAAGCAGAAAGATTTACCCACAGTACACTCTAGCTGTAATGACCAGAAATGGTTTAGCTCCAATCCCTCCTGCAATTCCTTCTGTTTTCATTGTACAACTCAAGCAGATGGGGACAAGGTGTTTTCAACGGCTGAATCTGTCATCTGGTGGTGGCTACCTCCCTCAAGAGTCCCAGTGTATTGACCTCTGTGCTTAATCCTAAGGCCATCTTTCTCTTTTTGACTGCTGGTAAACGGCTGGGGCCTGAAGTTCTGAGTAAGTACTGTGAGGTTATTCTGTGAAAGTCCACACTAGTCTACAAGGTATAATCTGCTTTACTGTTGTGGTTATTTGTGAACTATGACCATGAGGGAGGTTAGGCTGACATAAAGCATCCAGCCTTCTCTCCTGTTACATATTTCAAAATATAGCCTGGGGGTTTATTTATTTGGTTTGGTTTTTTTTTTTTTTTTAAATGTACTTTTGGCATTTAGATACTTTGACTCAGGTGAGAAATACCAGGAAATACTGGTATCAGTTGAAACTAAATATCTTTAGTAAAGAAATTACAAAAAGCAAAAAATTTTTACCTCCATATTCTGGCCACTTTTATAAAGCTGAGGTGCAGCAATTAACACTTCAGCTGGGACGTCCTTATCCAACACACCAGTAATCAGTTGTGGAAGAGAAGAGAAGAGTAAATTAAAGAAGATGAGATACCACTGATCAATCATCGATGAGCCAGAGAACCCGCAGTAGAACTGGTACCAGAAGAGAAGGGCCACAAACATCTGAAATTGAAGGAGCAATGCTGTGAATGTGACAAGATAAGCAGAATCATCATCCCACTGTGTTCTGAAACAATTCTGATTCTGGTTCTGCAAAGCCTTATGTATGAATGCTAAACACGTGAGCAATCCTAGGGATACCTACTCTCTAAATTGCTGTTCCTGATGCTGGGGCCACTTAGCTAAGCTACAAACATCTGGCACACCTGCAAGTCTTTGTGCTGCTGGAACCTCAGATCTCAGGTGTCAGGGATGACTTCACACAAAATTAACTTCCAGTTCAAGTGAAACTCTGAGGTGCAACTTAACTAACTGTAAAAAGCTCTCCCAACCATCATTGACCTTTAGATATATGAGTACTGATCTCACAGTACTTTACTCTTGTAAGAATAAGTATTTCCATAATAATGTCCTCTGCTGGCTTAAGATGTTTTGGGAGGCTCTGCTGGTCCACAATAGGCAAATGCAGAGCTTTTCTGCAAGACCAACATAAGACTAGTAGCAGCAAGGGAGGTGAAACTGTAAGGTCTAGCAAAATTTTCTTAACTATTCTATCTATGTTCTTTGAAATTCAGCAAATTAGCAGTGCTGTAAAGATTCCTCAGTCTCCCTTACTTATTAGCTGTATAAAGAAATTGGCTACAGACATAGCTGCAGTGGGATTGTTCATGTAGTTGGGTTTGAATAACCCAAAAAGGGACAAACGACACAACTTGTCTCTTCTACAATTTCTGCAGCGTGCATGATCCAGAGGTTTTTAGGGCTCAGGAGAGGTGTCAATCTCACCTGGTAATGGGGGAATTTGAGGCCTAAAAAAAAGACAGGGAGCTTCCTAGGGAAGGAAATAAAATTCTAGGCCTGGTCCCCCTAAAACTGAAATTTTTATTACTTTGTGAAGTGATTAACACTAAACAACACTAAAAAAAGGCAACCAGAAAAACTCTGGCAATTGTCCCTTGAGGGTTTTCCCCATTTTAGCCATGAAGGGAAATGACATGACCTCTCCTCTCACTTCCTCTTTTCTCTGTATTCTGCTCTTAAAAGCTTTCAGCCAGCTGCAGTATGTTAACCCTTCAGGATTTTTAGATATATACAGAGGCAAATACAGATCTATTCTACCTGTATGCCAAAATGTGGTTGATATTTAAACACAGGAGAAAAAAAAAAAAAGAAAAAGCTATGGTCTGCTTAGTCAGTGAAAACTGCTGTAAGAAGAGCAAGCCCATCTTGTGAAGGGGAATTGCCACAGAATCAGAGGGTCCATCCTGCTGTAGGAAAATGTATATATATAGAGAGAGAGATATAGAGAGATATATTGTGTATATATGTTCAGGCAATGTTTGCATACAGCATTGGAAATGGCTTGTGTATCAGCAGCAACATACAACTCTCTGTTTGTAAGTCCATACTATAAACTAACCTATTAAAAGTTAATTTTTTTTTTTAAGAATCACTTCTATAAAAGTTTCTGTAAATACTCAGATATTTTCAGTCATGTTATATTTTAGTTTATATTTTACTTGTCTTTTTATTATATCCCCCAAGCCAAACATCTTCTTGGATAAGTCATCCAAGTTTCCAAATGGCTTTTCCAGTGATTTGGAGTTTCAGCTTTGAGTTAGACAGGTTCTAGCAGAGAATGGAAAATTTTCTAATATGAGCAAATGGGGAAAAAAACACTCGAGGAAACAGAAAATTTGCAGAACATTTGCAGTGTAGCTATCTTGACTCTCTGTGGAGTATCATCCAGAATGGTCTACTTGCAAAAGGATCAGGTGCTCACATCTTTAATTTCTGCATTTTCTTTCCTTAAGGGCAGGCGCTGTGTCAGACATATTCCTGTCTGTATGCTGGACAACCCCACTACCGTTTTAGAGTTGGTAGCAACAAGTATTGCTCAGAAAGCTCTCAAGGCTGCCAAAGCAGAACCAACACAAAGAGATTTCTTGTGTTATATTCTAGCCTGGAGGCAGCAGCTTCTGAAAATATCTCACTAAAAATGGCATGAGAAATAATACTCTTAATCAAGGGGAGTTGTACCAAAGGAAAAAATGGAAGATGTTTCAAGAGCTGAACAAAAATATAGATGTATAAACAACATATCTGGCTGCTGATTGCTGGAATGTCTTATGTGTATTACTTTAAAAAAAAAAAAAAAAAGATGGCTCTGCACATGCTTCTTGGAAGTTCAGATTTGATACTGTCAAGCCAAAGTGTATCTTGGAAACATACAGCACTGGGGGTGGAAGTACAGACATTCAGCATCATTCAAGATCAAGCCTTAAAACTCAGGCATTTGAACACCAGCATGTACTTTGCTGTTGTGCTTCAACAGGTGGCTCAGTGCAGCATTATTTAAATCTGCTGGCTATTGCAGACTCAAGCAGCAGCTCAGACTGTCCAAGTCCCTTCTTTCTTTTGTCTCTGGAAGGGTGCTTGCTTTCAGATTCTGATCAGACCACAGAAGGTATTTTAAAATGCTTGTGTTAAACTAAAAATGCTTTATTAATTCTTTAGCTCTCTTGGGTATTCCTGTAGTATATTCCTGTGGTATTTCCAAAAAAAAAAATTTGAGCAAATGGTGGTCTTCTCCTGATAAAATACATTCCTTCAGATCGAGATCAGACAGGGATTAGTCAGGCCAAGAGGAATTTGCATTTAAAAATGAGCACTGATTAAAAAAATTGAGGATTAGATTGAATTTGGAAAACAACTTTTGCAAAACTGAGAGCTACTTTTTTTCTGATAGTGAAGATAATATCCAGTCTCCTGTTCACAGTTCATATGTTGCCCTCTAGAACAGAGATGTGAGAGCTCTGGCTCTCCTCTTTTTCCTGCTTCTTCATATCCCGTGCTCCCAGGGTGATTTGTAGGTGTTGCAAGTGAGCATATCTGTGTGCCTGCCAGGGACTCCCACACAGCTGATGGAATTCTTGGTTGTCTTGTTACGCAGTTTTCAATCAATCATCTTTGTACTCCAAGATTAGTGCAAAGGGCATTTGTTAGGACCAAGGAATCGAGCTGCTGCTGGCCCACTGCCCAGTACTGGACTAACTCCTGTTTCATACACCAGGGAGGAAACCCAGGCAACATACACTGTTCTTTACCACAGCGTGCTTCCTTCTTTCTAATGAACTCTTTCGGTTAGTTGGGAGTATGATAAATCAAGAAAAAACCTTCCCAATCTCTTTCTACGAGACAAAGAGGGGACTCAACCTATCTCAAGTCAGTAGGGAATACGTACAGTGGTTCATAAGCAACAATGAGATAGGGTCAGGAAGAGAAAACACACACAACTGCTACTTTGGACCAATGCTGGATGGCTTTGGCATTAAAGACTCCTGTGTCTAGCCACCTAAATTCTGCAAAACTTCTCTATAAAGAAACTTTTCTTAACAGTGCTTGTTATTTCTGTTACCTAATTTGCACATTCAGCAGCACACTGTAGCTGTTATGGAGTGGGTCCTGTATTTCTGCGAATGGCAGCCAGCTGTCTTTCAACTCTGCAAATTTCTTTGCAGCTTATTTATAAACCATTTGAAGGCTGACCTAATGCTCACTTAGCACAAAATAAGCCCTAGAAACACGTGGCGGCATAAAGCTGCCAAGTCAAACACTTACGGCATTTTTGTAGAAGAAATACAGCACCATGTTGGCAAGTCGGGAATAACACCAGTGGCCATGAACAAGCAAGAGCTTCTCCAAATACCGGAACCTTGGGATTGCAAAGTCGCTTGCCATCACCGCCTTCAGTGAAAGAAAAATTAGAATAACTATTGTAAAGCGTGACTTTCTACACCAACAGTGAATCTAGTCATCTTCTCAAGTCACACAGTCAACGGAAATTGTACTGATGAACAATGAAACCCATTGCAGTGCATCTGAAATGCAGTTATTTCTGCATTGATTTGGAATACCTGTGAGCAAAACCCAGCCGCTCGGCAGAACATGCAAGGAGACCCGGTCCTTGCCCAAAGGAGATTACAGTCTACGTTCCAGATGGAGACAAGCAGCAGCAAAAAGCAAGAGGTGGGAGAATGGCTGGCAATCTCAGGCACATGAACATGAAGGCTCAGGGGCCGCTTGTGAACATTCTGGTGGCAATAACATCTTTCTCTCTAAAAGCTACAGGGTACTTACAAAATGAACTTCCAGAGAATAAAATAAGAAAAGCACAATTAACTGGCTGCATCATAATTACTGGACTTTAAAAGACAAAACAATAAAAATATTAGTTTTAATTACATTTGCAATCTTGACTTACGAAGTTTACTTCGCTGTCCTGAGGCATCAGTGTTTTGAGGGATTTTTAAAATTACATGTTTTCTAGAACTGATTATGAAAAACTCACACTAGATGAGACTCTGGACTGTGCAGACTGACAAATCACATTGACAAAATGAATCACACAGTTTCTCGCTACTTCTGACCAAAATTCAGCTACTGTATGTCTAGATGAGACCTTGTTGTAAATGATGCTGTTATCACAGTTGTTTCACAATTTTCCTTAGCCCTAGAATCACACTAAGATTTCATTTAATATTATTTTATATTTCATTTTCTATTTTGGTAACACCTTTCTTCTCACAGTTCAGCAAAAACATGAGGAAAGGTGAAAACCTCCAAAGGGGTACTGTCTTCCTCACATTCTGCAGGGTATATTTTGGCTGTATTTTTCAATGAGATACATCTTTCCTTTTAATCTTTCCTTATTCCCTTTCTTGGTAAATCATCAAAAAGGCTGTTTTCCCCAATAAGAGCTTGTAGAAGCTATTAAAATAAATTCTAGAAGCATATGCAAGAAAGGGTATAATAATGCATTGTAATTTAAGCAGTAGTTGTATATATAAACTGGGACATTTTTTAATATGTTGACACATCCTGGGATTTCTAAGGTTCTGAGATACGGTTGTTATAACCTCCCTGCACAGAACAGTCTGATTTGTCTTGCAGACATCGAGCTATCCTGCAGTTCGAGCAGAACAGAGCTGTGCTAGGTCTGCTTCCTTGTCCTCCACTCCATCTCTGCCTATTCCAATGTTAAAACAAAACTGTTAGCTTCTCTTCGTTTGTGCTTCTAACATAGTACTTCACAACATACTGTGAGAAGTGTCGGGTTTTTTTTTTCTTTTTTATTCCATTTTGATTACGGTGACAAACACAGTGAGGGAGATAGCGTTACCCAATTACATTTGCATGTTTATTTCGTCTCAAAACACCCCCTTGGTTTTCACATTTTTTTATTTTTTTCCTCCAGCTTTTTCACAGGAAAATGTGATTCATGTTCCACATGCTTCCACAGAATGTGGGAAGAAAATAGATCAGACAGTACTGCTGTTTTAGATATTCTAAATGCTCAGTGCCTGAGTACCTGCACGTAAGATTCTGACAGCTGTTTATAGTAAAGAGGCCTGCCTGATTCCTGAGGACCTCGAAGTAAAAGAAGGGATCTAGAAACATTTTCTACTCTGTTGAACTTTCCTTTAGAAAAAAACCAGGTAGTTTAATGGGTTAATGAGCAAATAGTTTTCAGATTTGAATACATGGCAAAAGCCAGGGGCATTTGAGGACTGGTTATTGTATGTGTAAGAGCTCGACTGGAAGTGGCATAATGGGGAGAGGAGTAAAAAAAAGTGCTACGAGCACTGTATGTCTGCATTAAGAAAAAAAGTGATCTGAATTAACACGCAGATTATAGGAGCTGATAAGTTCATAAGGGTTGATAAGACCCAAGGAGTTTGCAGAAGACTTTTTTGAATTGATAAGCTTGGAGGGGACCCCACAAAAACAGTCTCTGCTGGGCTCTCTGGAGCCTGGAGAGTGATACTGCAGAAGTTATGCAAAGCCCTTGGAGCCTGCTGAAGGCCAAATACAGTTGGCGTCAGCTTAATCCAAGACTTCCTTTTCTCCTGCCCTCTCCAGCTACCAAAGTCACATTCATACAGTCTATGGCTGGGATGCCATATGCACAATGCACATCTGAAGATTTTGGGGGTAGCTTCTTTACAGTCTAATTTAAAGCTGCTAACATATTTGGATTGAAGGCCTGAAATCTGTCTGTTTGAAGAGCCCTGGTGGACATCCATTTGCCCTGGAGATTACTTGGACTGAACACACTAGATGATTACAAGAAAGAGGGCAAGTGTAATAGCTCTGATGGGTCAGGCTGAAACCCATCTTTTGAAATATCCAGCCTCCAACAATGGCCAGGAGAAGATGTCTTTGGATGAGTGTATGAATAAATAAGAAAAAACATCTACTGACTTTTCTCCAGAGTACTGTCCCAGCTTCTGTTGATCTAAAGTTGACACCCAAGTTCATAGCTTAGTTAAATTTTTGTTTCAGAAATTTGTGTTGACCTGCATAAATTGTAACATTCATGAAAATGTCACAGAATAAAGTAATATAGCCAACTTGCATTCTGTGTAAAGGCGGTCCTTCTTCCCTTTCAAGCTAAACATCCAGTCAGTGTTACAAAAAATGCAATGTGGGTCAGAGAACCACCCACTGGTAACTAAGTTAGGGAGCATGCTCTTCTGCTCAGGTCCTCAGGATGGAAACACTTTGCATGTTCACCGAAAAGCCCTTTGACATATACTCAGCTACTATATTTTTTCTTGCAATCAGTGTGCACCCAGCCCAAATACAAGATAGGCTGTGGAAATGAGGTATCTTCCTCATTCTCTGTGTCTTACTGCCATTTCTGGTGCTAACACTGCAACTGAACTACACTAGCAGTAGAGGAGGCAGAGGTAATAAGTAATTTGTATTACTTGTAGGTAATACCTCCTGTACATATACATCCTCTCTTCTAGAGATGGGAGAAGTGTTAAACACAGTAATCCGAGGCTGAACATATCCAAACACTACAGAACAACACTACACCCTCTTGCTGTTCCCTGTGGCAGCAAATGGGGAGAAAACCCAAGACTTGTAACAGTGCCTATGGAGCAGCAGTTCTGCAAAGGGCTGCAATTTTCTCTTTCTTCACTGTTCTGCTCTCTGAATAGCCTGAGTGAGCAAGATGTGTGGGTGGCTGGGCTAAGGGTCACTACCACACCATGCAAACAAGCTGCATCAGCTGGATGGGCTGGTGTGGCTACTCCACAGGTGAAGTATAACCAAGCAATACAGGAGAGAGGAGAATAAAAGCCAGAATAAGATAATCCTTTATTTCCTAAATAATGCATAGATGAGGTTTTTCCCTTCTTTAAACCAGTATTTAATAAATGATTTCTTAAAACATATTACCTACAGGGATCTAATAATTTGTATTTTCTGAGAAGGTAGCATGTTTAAACTCACCACAGACCTGAGAACAAACACAAGCTCAAACTCAAGCTGAGACCATCTTTACCTTGTATACTGACACTCCTCACCACAACTTGCTGCTTCTTTATTTGTGCCAGCCATTCAAAGGGAGCTTGGTCAAGCTGACACATGGGAAGTGCTATTTCCCTCTTTCATGGAAGTGCTTTTCAGTGAACGAGCAACATTACCTGCATGCCTTCTTGACCAGAGATCCCCACGCCAACATCTGCCACTTGGATCATGCTGACATCATTAGCACCATCACCTAAAGATGACAAGATACAGTTTTGTTGTCACTAGTAGATTAGGAAGTGAATAGCAGCAAAGCAAAGGAAAAGGTAGCTATTACCAGGTGTTGGCTGAATATAGTAAGGGAGATGTGTAGTAAATGTTGGATGGGTATAGTAAAGGAGATGTGCGGTAGGAAAGGATCTGTCCTTGGAATATGAGGTTCAAAGCTTGGCAAAGCTGCCAAGACTTTCTGATCTTTGTAGACTTTTTCTTTTACAATGCAAAAGCGAAAAAATACCCCAAATCCCTCTCCTTTTAGTAAGCTTAAGTGAGCTTCCCAATACTCCTGCTTCTGATTAACTGTCTGCCTGCAATCAAGTAAGACTAAGAATGAAATATGCAAGGATGCCTAAAGCCAATGTGAATGTCTACACAGTAAAAGTACAATAAAGTTAAAAGGTAGATTAATTCTTTACTTGGGTTGACCAATCTGAGATCTTTATTACAGGTAGATTTAACTGCGCTGGTTGCACAGTCACCATCCCTTGCTCTGCTTCCAGCCATGATAGGTATCATAGAAAGGATACCAGAATGGGACATGTATCTACTTCTTAACTTCTTAAATTTACAGTCTGTGTGCCAGTGGAAAATGAAACTGTACTAGCTGATGACAAGAAACTTGGTTTTAAACTTCAGTGGCTGAGGCATACATTCACACATCACTCCAGTTCACCCGCTGTTGGCACATGTAAGAGTGGAATCCACTCACCTGACAAAGCTGATGTCTTGGTGACTGTGTGACACAACCCAAGTTAGTTCATAAAAGGGAGAATGTATACAGGTAGGCTTTTAAGCCAGAACAGGAGCTTGAGTTCCTTCCTGCTTCCTCCATCAGTGGCTCAAGATGCTCAGAAAGAATGAAAACACAAGCTACCCAGTCTCCACTAGCTTTTTAAGCATTCTGGGTAATTCAAGTTAACCAGTCAGATGTTTTTGACAACATATGCAAATGTCCCCAGTCACTCAGCCAAAGATATAAATTCAATACAAGGGAAGGATATTTGAGTTAGATATAATGTGAGCACGAGGATTATTGTAACCAGCACACATTTGGTGATGTGGCTATAACAGGCAATTATTATACGAACTTAGGGGTTCTCATGGGAAGGTCCAACCCACATGTGTTCCTGCTATGATTAACCACGACAGGTAGATGTCTGTTTGTAACAATATATGCTGCAATCATGTCTGCTAATGCAACACAAGCCTAAACTTGAGATAGGGGAAGAAGAGCTGTTTGATTTTTCTTATGTAAAAATCATGGAAACATGGAAGATGCTGCAAGATTTAAAATAGGGTGACTGACAAAATCTCCCCTCTGCCAACAGAGTGATTAGTTGGGAAGAAGCGTAAGTGCTGGTATGATGCCAGTCATAAATCCATTGTCTATACTGACAAGGCCAAGTCATAGCCTATGCTATGTATGGCCGACTTGCGATGAGCAACGCAGAACCTTGAGTTTAAACATGACTGGATGAAAAAAACACTGAGTACAATTTTGTTATGTGTAATACAATGATTGCAAAATGGTGTTGTGCAGAGCATCAGCTAACCCTATCTTTCACAGCTGTGTCTGGACATGCCAAAACCTCATAGCATACCTGGGCCCCGATTACCTAACTTCTGTAGGAAGAAATCCCAATACGACTTGGTTTTGAAGAAATATGTTAGAGTAAATACATTAGAGTTGTCTGACACATTTTCAGACAAAATTGGAAGGCTATTTGAGTTGTGAGGCAGCTGGAAAGGTTCTATTCCAAGTCAAAAAATCAAAATTCTCAGGGCATAGTATACATCAATGCAGGCTAATTTAAACTGAGATATTTACCTATTGCCAAGGTCATTGCTTTGAGTTTGTCTCTGACTAGTTTCACCACCATGCTCTTTTGGAGTGGGGTAGAGCGACAACACAGTACTGAACGGCATCGCTTGGCTAGTGCAAGAAATTTATCTTCTAGTGTAGGTTCCAGGGCATAAGCTAGAGTCCTTCCATCAATCACTAGGCCCAAGCTGGAAAGCACAGGGGAAGAGGGTGGAGAGAGAGGGGTGAACCCAACAGTCATGTTCCCAGTAGCTTCATCTATTGTGTTGTTTGAAAATTTAGACTCTACGCATTGCAGACACTGCTCCAGCAAGATGGCACATGTCTCCTGAAAAAAATTCAAAATAAATACACTTGAGAGAAAAGAACATGTATTCAAGTATTTGTTTGCTGGATATTTAGGCATAAGGGATATGGGAAGTGTGTTATATTTGATGTACTGTTGAAGTTTTAATTACTGATAATCTTCCCGTCTATT
>JAOXNG010000001.1:144107284-144123361 GCA_028566535.1 Scolopax minor | reverse complement strand
GGTTACTGGGAGTTATGAGGGCAGAGAGAGAGAGAGGGAGCGTGCAGTGAAGTGGAGAAAGAGACTGAATACTGGAGTAGGAAATAACAGCAGGGAGACTCAGCATCTCTCTAGCCTCCTTTGCCTTTGCACTGCAATCTCAGGGACAGGATCACAAGATTAGGGAGCACCCCAGCCACTGAAGTGCATTGGTGAGCCTCGTGGACCGCCCCCCATGCTGTGGACAAGGTATCCAGGGCACCCCTGGAGAAACGGGCTGCGCAGCGAACTCCCTGGTGACTCAGCTGGGAACCTGTGGGGTTCAACCACAGGGTAAAGCACCTCTATGCCCATCACAGCGCACACGTAAGCTGATCAGCAGCAGTATTTCTCAGAAGCCCTGTCTCCTCCTCCAGGAACGGGAAAGGATCTACCAGAGTAGCACTAGGAGAAACCATATCACACACTCCCTTCCTCAGAATAGCTCAGGCTTCATCCTAAAGCAAGCTAGAGAGGCTTTCCCCCCTAAGCTCTATCTACAAGCTGAATTATTTTAGCAAAGAAAAACAACTAGTTAGATAGAAAAACTAGTCCCTAGTAGGCAGCCACAAGTAATTTCATTTTCCATTTATATGTAGCCTTAACACTTCTCTCCTGCAAAAGTTTCTCTGACATCTCCTGCCGAGGAGTGAGGTCCCATTTCTGCAGTCATCTACGATAACCTCTCCCCACCCCTTCCACTTATTAATTATAAATATTGAATTAGGTGTTCTGGTCCTGTACTAATACTCAGATGACACAGACTCGTTAAAGATTGTGATGAAGGATCTGTGATTTCCTCCTCTTTTAGAAGCAGAGGGCAGAAGGTATTTCCCTAAATCTCCCCCACCAGAAAGCAAGCTCTGAATTTTGTCTCTACCAGGAACTTGGCAGTTTCCCTTTTAACACCTTTGTCTTCACTTGCCCACATTTAGCCCTTTCCTCACTGATGATTAAGTCCTTCTGAGGCAATATTTAGACCTGCCTTAATCTCTACCCCATGCTGACTGCAAAGCATCACCATTTCTTCCTTCCTTCCTTGCTCTTTTTGTTCTCTGCACCCAAAGAACTTAGGGCTGGTTATTTTAACACCCATTGCGAGGTTAGTCATCTTGGCTTTTGACAGTTCTCATTGATTCCTCCACACACCGACCTCTAAGCTGCTGCTTTCTCTGCTGATCTGACTTGTTTCTCCATCCCTTGCAGGCATTCTGATTACTGTTAGCATCCTTTTGAGGTGGTTATTCATCTAGCTAGAACTGGAAACCTGCCTTGGAAGGAGTCCCCACCCCTCACCTCTCAAACATTTTGAACTTTGTTTTTTTGACTTAGAAAAATCGCAAGCCTCCTCTGAGCTCCTGAGTCCAATTTTCATTCCTGTGGATTTCTCTTAGCCAACAAAGATTTGCCTATTGGAAATCAAGAGCCTTATTTACAGCTATGTTAAACTAATTTCTTTTAGCTCCTTCACAGAGTAACAGTGCTGAGAAATGATATAATCGGTACCAATACCAAGTTAAGTACGGTGATGAACACCATGTCTACGCCTACAACTCAGATCAAATAGTTATGTGTTGTTAAAAGCCAATTAAAGCTTATTTAAGATGAATTCTCTCTCCTAGCCATACTAAAAGATGTTACTGAGACTATACGAACATTTAAAATGAAATGCTATTGGTCTTACAGCAAAGTATGATAAAAAAGAAAGATCATGGAAAATCAATTTACCAGTTCAGTTGATACACTCAAGAACGGAAAATGCTGTTATCTTTTCTTCCTTTTCAAAAGAAATTGGAGCTGGATATTGCTGGCCTACCTCTCCTCTGCTGATCTGAAGTCCAATTTTATCACCCCATTAAAGGACTACAGCACTATCAGTCTGGTTCCTTGTATGTTAGACCGTATCAGTAAACTCTTTGTGACTGTCTGCTTGCAACAGGTTGAGCACAGGAAAGATCAGTAAATCAGAAGAATTAGAAAAAGTCTGTTAGGAAGCAAGGCATTACTGTAGATGTGGTTTTTGACTCTTAGAGTTAGCATAAAAATTTAAGTTTTGTTTCTATCTCCAGAGAAAAAGCCACCTAAGAAAACATGAACAACCGAGTTACGTAAATACTACATTTCAATGGTGTAAAATAAAGTAAAAATTCTAAATGGGTTGATTGTTTTCTTCTGCAACACATGTTTAATAACAGGTTGCATTTGGAGACCATTAGTGCCAATAAGCAAAACTAGGGATGTTTTGAGAATGCATACTAAAGAAAGGCATTTATGCTGCTATGGCATATTTTCATTCATGGCGGAACCCACTACTCACAATTACATGTCTCCAGCAAGTTTATGATACATGACCCTAGGGCTTAGAAGCATGATTCAAAGTATTCAAAGAGGTGTCCTACCTGAAAATTGCGGATGAAGCAGGAAAAGAAGAAAAAAAAAAAAGAGGGAAAGGAAAAAAAAGCCATCAAACTTTTAATTGTACAAGTTAAAAATAAAGCAAAGCTAGTTCACAAGTAATCTTGTGCATTGGATCTGCTTACTGGTGATTCAGCATTCAAAGTGATGATTTCTTCATCGTGATCTAGTAGCTTGCAGGCATAAGCAATATTAACAGCTGTTTCTTGCTTGTCTCCAGTAAGAACCCAAATCTGCAACCCAGCTTTGCGCAAGTTCGCAATGGTTTCTGGAACCCCATCCTGTAAACGGTCTTCAATGCCGGTTGCACCTGAGCACATAGGAAAAGCAAAATATTCCACATGATATGAACATTTAGGGTTCACCTGAAATGATAAACTTGGATTATTTTTTTTAAATAAGCAGTGACTTTTATTGAGAAATAGCTAAACTACCAATGGTTGCAAGATTCGCGCAGCTTTTTTTGGATATTGAGAAAAAGGAGTAGAAAGTAGCTGGGGTAAACACCTGCATCAGCAGTTAACAAGTCCAGAATTCAAAACTTCAAAAGCAATCTGATTCCACTTCTAGTCTCAGATGTTCACAAGGCTGATGCATCTTTGCTTATTGTCTCTCTGCTCTGCATCTTCACCATTTCTTCTGAATGTTTCTAGAGAAGATATTGTTGTTTCTAGGAGGTCATTTCAGTTCCTAAGGTTCTTAACTGCCTTTCCTAAACTAGAAGAGGCTGGTCACTAGAGATTTCTCTCTTTGGAAGGGGAATAACAGCGAGACTACAGCTGGCAACAGCACATTTCCTTTTCCTGCCTTGTTGCTCTTTGCTCTTGCAGAAAGACACCAGTTGCCAAACGAACAGAGAATAAATCCCTAATCTGTTGGACATGATGTGAAAGTAAAATGTGGCTTTTCCATGCTTCCAATGTACCTTTCTACCTGTTTATAAAAGATTGAGTATCTTTCTTATGTTTTCATAAAACAATTGATAGAGACAAGATTTTCAAATACTGTAGCAAAAGCTGCTCAGGACCAAGCTTGATATCATCACTGATATATCAGTGCTCCAGTGGGTTTCAGAGAGGCTTCAGTGCGAGGAAATGTAAGCACTCACTACATGAGAATGAGGAGGTGACAGAAAGGCAAGTTCCAAGTTTCTCCTGGAAACACAGGAACAGCATTTTTTCTCACCTATTTATTATGCCTATGGTTGTTCCTTGAAAAAGCATTTTAGCAATAGAAGTCCACCTGAAGTCTGAGCACCATGCATGTAGGTTGAAACAGATTCTCAGGGCAATGTCAGGAAAGCTATTATTATTCAAACAGTGTACAAAGAAAAAGATGTTCCTCTTCTAGACTCACTTTTTTTATTCCCACAACCTAATCATAACTGATTACTGGAAGACACAAACCACAGTGGGAGGTTCTGGGGGAATGACTGAATGGTTAGTTTACTTCCGGCTTATTTGTCTGGCAACTCAATTTAATATTTTTTTTCTTTTTTTTTTTTTTCCCCCCAGAGTGCAGCCAGAGCCAACACACACAACCACAGTGGGATCTTCCTGATTAATGTGGTCCAAATTAGTCAGCTCTTGCTCCCATTTAAGGCAGAGGAGAGAAACAGACATTCATCTAATCCTAAAATGGGTGCCTATGACAGACCAAATGAACTGCACTTTCTCTTTCTGTCTCTCCATTGGTTATATTGGGGAGCCTTAGAGATCTGCAGTAGACATCAAAAGTTGGGAGAGGTGGATCTCATCTCCCAGAAAGAGGCATGTGGGCAATTAGTTAAGGTTGTTGTCTCCAATGGTATTACGGCTATCCCAGTTTCTTTGCCAAAGAAAGCAGTTGGACACTTGAAATAACAGTGGATTTTAGAATCTCAGCGCAACAGAGGAAGAGTATGACTTATTTCTTGGAATACATTTTACATACACTGATTTTAACTGAATCATTATGAATTACTGCAATCCCGTTCAACAGAATACAGGCCCTGAGTGCATGTATATGAGAGTTGATGCCTCCAAAAAATGCAGTTTATGAGCTCTGCTTTATGAGTGCCTCTGGTACCCCTGGAGTCATAGAAGCCTCTGACATGTTCAAGTGGTGCTAAGCTAATGAAATTCTGTAGACAGGTTGGGCCAACTCCTCCTCCTGTTTAGAGCAGCAGTTCTCATTTATGATATTGTGTCAGATTCATCCCTGGTATTACTCCACTCATTTCACAAGTGATAAAATGATGGCAGGAGAAAGGCAAACAGGATATGTCTGTTATGTTAATTATAGCCCATTCCTTTGTGATGCTGCACGTGACAGCCATGACAAAGTACTGAAGAAGCCAATTTCTGTACTGTCAGAAGCCATTTAAGGGAAAGAACAGATTTCATAGCCAAGTTTTCGGAATTTTTAACACATTTTCATTTCATGTCCAGCTCTGATTTCATTACCTAGCAGATGCAGATTCTTCTCTATCCGCAGTGCTGACTGAAACAGAAGTTCTTCACGATTTTCAATAGAGGATTCTGCTTCTAAATGACTTTTTAACCAACAGGCATACTCTTCCTTGCTGAGAACCTATTAAAAAGAGTATGTGAGGGCACAGTCAATGTGATGGAGAAGCATTTATACTTTACTGAATAAAATGAAAAAGAAGTTATGAATCAAGGACAATAAATTAATAAATGCCATCAGTAATCTTTGTCAAGGCTCCTTAAAAGCAAACTAAAAGTCTGCATTTACTTACTCTTTTTGCAATACAGAGGGTCCGCAGCCCATCTACAGCATACAGATTAAGGTAATTCTGGGTTTTGCTTTGGATTTTTTTTTGATGTTTGCCCCGAGGGTCATCTAGATAAGAATAAAAAAAGGAATTAGTGATTGAAAAATAACAGCCGTTGAATGGCCTCAGAGAATAAAAAGTTGTCTACAGTACTCACTGTACCGGCACTTTATAACTAATACTTTTAAAGAGCTGCTGATGTCTCCTGGGAAACTCAAGTAAAACATTCCCTTTAGAAAAAAAAAAAATCCTGTCTTATTTTTTTTTCTAATCTTCTCTGTCTTCTCTCTTCAAAAGTCATTGTGAATGTTTGTTAGAAAGACCTTCTTATTCTTATTCCTTAAGTATTTGTTTGGCCTGAATAGTTTAAGAAATCATGATAATCTTCACAGCAAACAATAGTGACAGGAAGAGAAGTATGATTTCAAATACACTACTAGCAAATGCTCCACATTTCATTATGTGCAGAAAAATGACACTTAAAAATAGCACTTTTCCACCAAGGTAAATATCTCAAAATACTTCTGTTCCTGCTGTACTGATACTACCTATTGTCCTGAGTCAATGCAAGAAGCTCTGGGTGTGACTGTGATTTCCTTTAGAAGAGAATTTACACTAGTGCACACCTCACAGCTAGCTTCCACCTTGAACGCAGCAACACAACTTCTGCTTAGCTTTACTCTTCACTTAAAGCCACATGTAAGAACTCAAAATCAGGACTGAGCATCTGTTCCTTCTCTCTCTTTAGATGGGATTGGTTCAATGTGTTCACACTGTGATTCAAAAAGAGTAACAAATAGAATGGTAACACTTTTTTTTTTTCCATCTCATTACCTAAAATTATGTCTTCAAAAGTTAAAAATAGGTAGTTTGCACTTTTTTTATCATCTAGGATCAAGACAGGTTCATGTACAATGTACTGTAGTAGCAATCTTAAATAATATGAATTGCAGGGTTAGTATTAAAGTAAATGTACAAGCTGGTAAGTTTTTAAATTTGAACTATTGAGAGAGAATGACCGGTACTTTACGACAGGTTTTCCTATTCTCTGATGTCATTCTTTTTTTTTTTTTCCTAGAGTCTGTGGTTTTTGGGGTGAAGAATAATTTCAGGATTATAATTTTGTAATTGGAGCTGTTCCTTAATGTAATATTTGTGTTTCTGGTACCTGCACATAATGAGTCACAGAGTTATGTGAACGCCACTCATCACCAGAAGTCTGAGCATCTGAAGAGACCTACTGTATACGTCTCAGTTCACCTACTGTATATGTCTCAGTTCACCACTGGATGTGCTCTCCTCTCTCAGCTGACCACACTGAAAACCTAGGGCACTATATCCTTATCCTAAGCACTTCATACAAGTATCTAAATTAGATGACACAAATATCTTACTGTTTACACTTTTAGGTGCCCATTTTCCCAGTGTGCATTCATTCATACCCAATTTGATCTTGCTATGTGTGACCATGTATATACTCATCTATCTGTCTGTCTCTAAACTTACATGGCATTCAGCACTTCCATATTTATACAGCAGCAGTGTGTCTATACAGTGTTTATCCAGTGTCTATCCAGGTGCTCAGAGGCTCCAGCACAAACACATGTAAGTATTGATGTTGTAGGAAGGAAGAAGCTGGGAGGTTGGAATCCAAATATTCTGATTTTTGATCCTGTTATCTCAACCATGTATCAGCACATTTCACACCCTGTATAGTCATTTTCTCACCTTTAAAGACTGTCCTGTAAAGCTGTGAGTGTATATAACCAGTTGGTCCTAAGGGATTCCATAAAGACTGTGGTATTTCAAGCATTCCTTTGTTTTCATTCTATCATCTATCTCTGATTCAGATTGTGTGGTGAATACTGGAAGGGCCTTTCCACCTATCTGTTAATGCTACCTATGCTATCACTACAGATTTTTTCAAAGTGTCAATATAGATACATTATTCCAGAAGAACATCCCTACAAATATTGTTTGCAACTGGAAAGCCCCTTCTTACAGTATATCTTGTGGCTCCAACACACACCACGAGGCTCCATCAGAAGCTATTAAACCCAGCTCACAACTAGATTCATCTGCAGCATAAAGTGCTAACGTGCATATACTGAACTGGCAACCTAACACAGTTTCATTGAGCTTCTTTTCTATTTGTGCATGATAATCTTTTTGGCATATGTAACTTGGCTATGTAATATAAGAATTTTTTTTCTAGGAGAAGTACTGCAGCAAACCTTGTGGGCTTCTTGTGTTTGTGAGTCAGCTTTTTTAACTTTATCAGAATAAAGTAGACAAGCACTCTTCCTAATTTATTGTGATACATTACCATTCTACAGAGAAACGCCATATTTCAGTCACTCACTGATTGCAAATGGTGTAAACTTGAATAGGTGCTTAAACACACCAAAAATTGTTTCTATCACTTTAAGTGCTGTTAATCACTTTGGTTCTGTCTGAGTGCCACGGGCACTAACGCAGTGATCACAATATCAAATGCTTATACCCCCTTCAATGAACAAAGACAGTAATTCTCTACAAGTAGAGATGCACACACCCTTTTCCATATGAATTCTTAATTCCAGCATGGCAGACTGTATCTCCCTCCTTCACCAGCATATCAATGAAAGATACACCCCTTCTAGCTTTTCATGTTTCTCATCAGTCTTGCCCTGAGATTTATCTTGTGCTCAGAAGTTAAAGGGAGGGAAGGAATATCTTGTAGATAAAACCCAGCTGTAGAGATTCTTTTTAGCCAGGATGCAGTGTCTGTGCTGAGCAATGTGACCGCATGCACCATAGAAGGGAAAACCAGCAAAAAAGTCTTCTCCAAAAGAATGATGGAGAGCTAGTGGCTTTCTGCTCGCTTCCTTTCCTTCCATAATTGCAAGCTGCAGAAAGCCAGCCCAATCATTGTTGTCTCAATGACTTATGTTCACAGTTCCTGTGTGAGCTGGTTATTGACTCAAACAGTAATTTTCTTATTTATGAACATGGTGACTCAAGATAAAGTTAAAACAATACACTCTTGGAAATAATTTCAAGGCTTTTGGAAATATCTGTATGCTATCAGAAAATGTCAGGTTTCACAGCCTCAACTAGATGTAGAGGCAGAAAATATGGAGTAAATTCAGAAACATTTTAAGTTTGGAAGCTTGTGGCGATTTCTGATTTTCTGTAAGACACAATGGAAGCTACAACATAATACATTTGCTTCTGGCTGTTCCTTGTGTCATATCTTAAAATGCTCTTCCTCCCAAACAAACAGGACCCTTGTGTCTGTTAGGACCCAGTCACACAGTGATGTTAGAGCTGGGAGACCAGGGACACAGTGTTGTCTTGATCTTCCAGGTCTAAGAGTGGAAGTACCACAAAGTCTCAAGATGCACGCTTGACCGGTGTACAATTGACATGTCCCTGAGGCACTAAGATATCAAAGAGCAACCACTGGGATTAGCTGTCATACCAATTCATTTACTGGTCAATTCCTTGAAATGATAAATGCCTGAATTCTCACCACATTACATCTCCTCTCACACTCACATTCCACCATAACCAGAGAATAGGATGAAACCACCGACAGATCCTGCAGTACAGATAACAGCCACAGCCTAAACCTTGTGAGGCTCCCTCTACCTGGGCAATACCTTCCTGTAATGGGAAAAAGATGCTGCTCCCTCAGGAACTGACAACGTATCCTCTGACATGAGGATACTGCAGGCAGAGACTGTGAATTCAGTTCCAGGAGCGAAGCTGCTCAGGAGAAATGTCAAGTGTTTTTCAGACAGATCCGCTGAAATACACAGAATTACTGAAGCCAGCAGTGGCTTAGAGGGCTAGAAAACAAAGGAAACTGCTTATGAGGTTCTAGTGGCTGCACTTTACACTGTTTGCAAAAGCAAAATATACTAAAACTCATAATTCAATTTGGGACAAAAAAATAACAAAAAAAGGGCACAATTCCAAAGCCACATTCAATTTGCTTGCCTTTAAAGATGGTGGAATGGCTGTAGTTGCCCAGCTACAGAAACTGCTCACTGCCAGCACCAATCTTCAGGAACATCACTCCCCTTTGCTGACATACACCATCATGGTAATGTCGCCGTTTGGTTTCTAATTGGCCTTGTTGGTTTTACCCAGGTGGGTCCTACATCTGCCTAAAATTTGCCTGAAAATTCCTTGATTCATTGAGTTGACTGTGAACGGACACAGCAGTTGCAAATGTAGTGTGTTATATGGTGACAAAATATTGGAGACTTGGAATAAAATAATCTTTTCTTTTTAATGCTCAGTTCTTATTCTGAGAACTTATTTCCAAACATTATTTTCTAGGTATGTTATTAGAAATTCTTAATACAAATTCTCTGTTAATACTTTGGAGGGCAACAAGTTTCCACAGATGCTCTATGTACCTTCTTTGATATCAGATCTTCACCAGAAAATTATTAATGAATACTTTGTTGTTAGTTAAGGACAAGTTGTTCTTAATTTTTTTGGCTCGGCTTTGATTTATATGGCTGTAAACAGAAAACTAATGCCAACATTTTTCTGTATTTCATTAAAATAAAATTACACAGTATAAGCCTTTCACAATTGTTTACTACAACTAATGTCAAAGTAACCACAAAGTCAATGCATCAGTGAAACGTGGGAAGTACCTCTAGCACTTTGGGGCTCTGTCCATTCATACTGGGGTAACCTTTAAACACTGTATTAAATTCAGTGTTGAAAATACAGTAAATTAGATGCAAACTGATTAATGCAAACTGAACCCAGTGTGTCTCCTCTCACTCCTGAAAGCTTACAGGGTTCTTCTTGAATCCAGCTGATTACAATTAGCAGCTATTTCAAGTTGTCCCTGTTTCATGCGACATCTGGTTGCTGGAGAAGTTCTTCATGCTTTAGGGAAGTCTTCCATGCCCACAGCTACACATCTATTCCCTGCTAATCAACTACATATTTGAAGTAAAGATTTCTCATCTGAACAGCATCTCTCCTTCTTTGGCCACAGTGTCTCTATGTTGATGGCTGATCCATTCACAGTGCCCTTTAGTGTCATAGTCAAACCAACATAAAAGCATTGATTCATGTAAACATATTGCAGCAAAAGGACATAAAGATTCACAAATGAAACAGGAAGTACTTGGGCTTCATATAAAGTACTCAAATAGCCAAGCACTACCAGGCAGGCTTTCCTGAAGAAATGTAAATTGCTTTGGCAGAGTTTCAAGAAATTCCTTCAAAATAAAGTTTACTAGAAGATCTTGTACAGAAATTAATTTACCTCGTTCTTATAAGGTGAGGAACCAGTAATTTGTTACACAAAATTTGCTACAATAACAAAGTATTATAAAAGAAGAGAGATGGCTGCCATTCTACCATTCCTTGTATTCACGACACAAGCTGGCAGACCTGCTTGCTAGAGAAGGCAATAAAATCTGCGGAGTTTTTCAGTAGTTAACCAGAACCACCTCCCTCCCATCCCCACTCCCACAAAGGTAAGGAAAGGTGTACCTGAAGAGCAGGGTAGAAGAAGATCCATAATAACTGAATCTGCTCCTTTAGTGTAAACATTTATTTCGTCTGTGAGAGGATGCCTGACGACTACTGACATCCTCTTTCTGACAGAATCAAAGCCTAATGTATGTAATACTTCAAAGTTTAATGTCCCCAGGTGAGGTAGCTCCACTGATACCTGGTCAGACAGCCTTCCAACCAGAGAACAGTTATATGCCCTTGCTGCATAGACAAGAGCAGCTTCATCTGGACTCTCTGCTTCATAACGGAGTTCTCCTTCCTCAGGTCCACTCCCCACAGCTGTCCTGCCTTGCTGGGAGCTGTAGCCATTGTTATTGATCTGTGCAGAATATGCCAGCTTCTCTTCCAGTTTTAATAAAGTGCTATCCGTAGATGTAGAGGAAAGCACACTTAAACCAAATCTGTGCATTGATTTGGTTGTAGCTAGACTAGATGAACTGCTGCTGTTAGATCCAGAGGTCAAGCGACTTGGAGTGAATCTTCGTATGAAGTCTTCTATGGTTTTTACTGGAGATTTTAGTTCAAATCGATCTCTAACCTTGAGAAGTGAAAAAACAAACGAATGAACAAAAGATGAAGAAAAGCTGTACAAGAATTCTGACATTGATACTCGGTCTGAGAAGCTCCAATTGAAGAGGAGAATTTCTCTGAGAACAAAATGTAATGAGAAAATTTGAGAAAGGAAAGTAAATGGACAAAACTGACTCAAAAGCAAAAAACTTGTTAGAACTTCAGAATTGTGCCTCTGTGTGAAAGCAAGTATGGTTGTATTAAAAACATTTTTTAGTTCTTTCACCTGCTCAGATATGACTAATGGATAGACTATCGGTGTTGTACCACCACCAGTAGTGTATATTAAAATCTATTGTTAGTAGGAAACATTGGCATTCTTTGTACATATTCAGTGAAGGCAGTAAAAAAAACAACTAATGAGAGAGTTTTCTATTGAGAAATGTGGTACCAGAAAAGTTTTATGAGAATATGCCAATGTCGACAACATTCTCAATAGGAACATGTTGAAATAAATAATTTCTGCTGTCTTCTCTTTCAGCATCAAAGCATTTTGCTTCAGTTTTATCACTCATCTCTGTTTACTTAAATCTTTTTTACAGATACAGCCTTATTAAGAGTAATAGCACATTCATAGTAATTTATATTAAATTATTGTATAACATTCCTGAAACAGCAGAATTGAGCATTCTCCAAATGTTTCCCTGGCACAGGAACATGTCATTTTGCAGACTAGTTCACTTTTTATTCCAGTCTGGAGCAGAAACAACTCTTGGAATTTTCTCCAGAATGGAAATTCCAGCTGCTAGATAGCTTTTCTACATTCCATTATATTTTGGTCTTAGAGATCATCTTGAGATTGTATTTTTGAAATTCTCATTCATCAATGATACTGGTTTAAGACAGTTTAAGTCAATTTAAGCAGTAATGATCATTATTTCTCATAATGCATGCATTATGATAAGATGCATCATTTACATAATTTGAAAGTTTTAAGTGATGTTTTTCAAGTCTTTTCAGACTTTTTAAAAAAGTCTCAGTATTTTCTTAATTTAATCTATATACACAAAATATTCACAGACAGCTTATATTCCTTTCTGGGAAGTCTTGCACATGTACAAATTGTTTTCCACACTTACTTACACACATACTTACATTAATAAGCGATCAAGTTACGGTACGAGGAACTGGGAAAGTTTCAGATATATTTTGAAATTGTAGATGATAGGAGATGTTACCTTCAAGGTAAGCTGACATACTCCATTTAGCTAACGATTGGCTAAACCTGCTTGTTCACATAGCAGTTCTAAGAGTTGTCTCACAACTACCTCTAGTTGTTTCTCACTAGAACTGGAGGTATTCATTTCCTCAGTTTACAATTAGCATTAATGCAAAAGAGGCTTAAACTCTCTTTTGCTGCTTCTTTAACCCACCTTCTGTCGGGGCTGATTTGGTGCAGTAACCACAACCGTATTACATATAGTCAAAGCTATGAAGAAGTCAAAAATGTCACATAGTTCTGGACTCAGATGGGATAATGGCTGTTCGTGGCTCCTCATGACTTCCAGGTGCTTTGCACATTCATTCACCTTTTCTAACAAGCGTGGGTCAGGTGTGATATCCTTCTCCTAGTAACGAACAGCAGTGATTAATAACTGTGATGCTGCAAATTTCCAAGGCAGCAACAAGCAATCAAAGCATCCAAAGCAGTGCTAATGTCAAGTTTTACAGCAGCCTTGTACCACAGCAGGGAGGTAGAGAGGATTGTAAGACACCCATTCTAGACAATAAACAGTTAACAATGAGCCCTCCAATAGAAATAGAAATGAGTAACTGTCTTGTCAGCTTTTTCACTATAATTAAAGTGTTAATGTTCATCTACTTTGGGGATAGTGGATAGGAGGAGTTACATACTAGCATTCCTCCCTCTTCCCTGTCTAATTCAAGACATTTAATATCTAATACTAAATGATCGTACACTACAGAGACCAAAAGGGTGGAAAAATTAGACAGCCATGATATTCAGAGCTCTGCCTTAACATCAGCACAATAAAATGAAACCATCCTGGATTGCTTGTTAGAGAACAACCATCCACACATTTGAGAGTAATTCTTGTGTGTTTCCACATTGAAACACAGAGCATCTTCCACTTCATTTCATCAGCACTTTCCATTTCTTTAACCTACTTCTTGTCAGAGCAAAGCCTCATATTTCTTAAGATAGCAGGATGCAGAGATGCAAAAGATTAAAAGATAAACTGACCTAAGGCTCTTTCTTCAGTAGAATTTTATCTGCTGATGCTCAGCAGCTGATGAATCTGAGCAACCACAGAACCCCATGTGTAAAGTGGAACTTTGAATTGTACCAAAAGAACTTACTCTTGATTGAGAAGTTCAAGAAGTTCCACTGTGCAAAAAGCATCTTTTTGTATCTACATTTGTAATTTGTTTTGAGGGTGAATTTCTGTCAACACTGCAACACTGCAAAATCCCTAGATAGACAAGGCTTGGCTTCTCTGCCCTCTTATGACCACTCAGCTCATGTAAAACTTCAATGGAATTACAATGGCATAAAATAAATTAACCAAAGCAAAGTTGTAAGCACATAAATTCACCAACATTTTGAAATGTAAAGGTTTTTCTTTTTTTAAATACAACATATGCAATCCACTGATAATCCTGAGTCACACTAAAAATTATGCTATGGTGTGTATCAACAGTGTCTAAGAATTGCAATGCACAGTGTTCAGCCCAAGACTTCTTCATTTTAAAATCTTTTGAGAAAAGAGAAACGAAGAGGCTGACATAGAGCTATTAGAATCCCTGACCTCAAACCTTATGCTACTCTTGGCTTCGGAAGATAAAGGGAAGGAATTTGAAAAATCTTTTCAAAATGAACTTATAACTAAAGCAACAGTTTCAGATTGTCTTTACCTATAGCTTGTTCCCACAGAGAAGGTATTTAGATAAGATCCATGCCTACACTTGATTGTTTTTGTACAAACAGCTGTGACTACAGAAGAAAAAATGCCAACGTGAAGTCTATAAGAGGTACACAATGTGCTACAGATTTCTTTACATTTCCCTTTTCAGGACATTGTTCTATTAAAAGATACAGGACACCATGCATTTGGTTCTCCTGACTTACCATTGGGCTACTGAACGCAGTGTGCTTTGAGAGTATGCTTGCTCTTTTTGCTTCAGCTCTGCTACCTGTGCGCCGGTGGGTTTTGGTGCTCTGGCTTCTGTGGATTACTTTGATGCTCTGATGGCTGCAGATACTGTCACGCTGGGATAGAGTTCCTCCTCTTGGGGCTGCCTCGTCTTCCTCAGAATCAGGTTCTTGGTACATCGCTAAGCGTTTGGCTACCAGTAAAAATACACAGCGAGAAATGTGGTGTATGTTAAATGTGGCTGAGAAAGAGGGAGAGAGACACGGTGACTTTGTTCAAGTGATCTGGTTTCAATATGCTACTGTGCTTCCACAGTAAGAATTAATGTCTCCATTACCAGGGAATAACAAAGTCTAGTCATAACTGAATGGTAGGATCATAGGATGCAGATAACATAATTAGAAATGTAATGCAATATACTGCCTCCCTAATCATCACACTCTCTCTGAAGGGCAGTTAGACTCTGCGTTAACTCACTGCATTCCTGAAGACTATTTCACAGCTCAGCCTAATGAAATCAACCAAATAATTTGGTCTTCACTTGCAGTCTGAGAACGAAATAAACAATCCAGAAAACTTCTTGTCCTTTCCAACAGAATATGGAAATTTCACAGGAAGTCTTTCCCAGCAAAAATGTCTTATCTACCCAGTACCAACTAACTGACATCTGAATTGTCTTCAAAACAACACACCTTCAGAGCACTACTGCTGACTCAAGGTCAGGGCCATCTACTGCAGAGTAGGGACATGAACCTAGATTCTTCTCTCCTAGTCTAGTGCTGAACCCCCCCCCCCTCTCCCCGGAACCCATGCCTTCCTCTCTGAACAGCATGATAGGCAGGTCAATGCAGCATGCTGTATCAAGATCAGGGTACCCTCACCTGCTGCAATACTTGTTTCTATCACAATTTGCTGCAGTGAGCAATACCTAGTGTTCACAGAATTTTTCCAAATGACACATTTCAGTCGAATGCTTCCTCAGTCAAGAATCCAACTACAACAATTAATGTTAGAAACCTATTCTGGCAGTTTGATATAGAAAAGTTAAAAAGGGAACAGAAAGAAGAGGTGTGAAACAGCCATGGAATCCATCCCCTGTAATGACAGGCTCCGTTTAGCTCTAACTGATGTATAACATATTTTTCCATTCCTAAAGACCATGGGCATTTAATAATCTGAGTTATTCATTAGCCAGGCACATACCACTTTACCAGGTATCTATTTATTCCTTCATTAGGTATTCATTGAAAGGCTTTTCATTATACTCTCAAAATAATCCACACTATTCAGATATACAGTACAAGTTACATCCTTGTGGCTCAGCTTTGTTTCGGTTCTCTGGTGTAACAAATTAGATTTTCCTAATGTCAAATGATAAATCACTAGCATGTAAGCTAATTATTCAGGCATTTAACAAAAAAAAAAAAAAAAAAAAAAAAAGAGTTTTCTTCCAAAATACTTCCTGAGAAAAAATCTTGCATTACATATAGTGCATTTGGCATGGGATCACTTTTAACATAGTTAGCTTTATGATAAAAAAAAAAACCCATCTTTGCCATTTGCTGCAATTTTCAAACATGTTTTAGCTGTCAGAAAGCAGTCGGAGGAGTTGAAATCAGACCACACACAGTACATGGTGATAGGTCTATC
>JAOXNG010000001.1:144081398-144104137 GCA_028566535.1 Scolopax minor | reverse complement strand
ATATGCTTAGAAAAAAGCATTAACTCTCCCTAAATATGAATTATTCTGCCTTCTATAGGATATAAAATGGGGTACTCCCAATGTAATGAGTTCTATGCCTGTTAGTACTGATTTTATCCTTAGTTACCAATAGAAATTTTTCAAATAACATATGTAAAGAGAAACTACAAATAAATTACACAGAATGCCTGGAGAACCAAGTTCTGTTAAAGGTTTTGATATTTCTGGGGAAGGCTTTAATGGACTATCCACATTTCTGAAGATTGTCAAATTGTAAAGGTGGTAGATGAGAAGTCCCTTTGGAAGCAACGGCTGCATTTATGTAAAAGGTTTTATTGATTTTTATGCCTTTTTAAAAATAAATCCAGTTCTCCAAAGTGGCTGGAATGTGTAGTGTATGTTTTCCTGACTACATATAAAAAGAATAAGAAAATTCCACTACCAAAGAGATTTTTTTAACGTAATGCACTTTACTATGAAAAGTAGTTGCTGGCAAATCTTCAACAAGAAAAAATAGAAAGCAGAAAGAAACTCCTTTCTCAGATTTACTTATAGAGAAACTTTGCTAGTCAAGAAAAAATCACTGAGGTTTTCATCATTTGCCTTCACCCCCATAAACTTCTTTTATTCTTATGTTATCTAGAGTTTTTATCATAGTCATCGGAAGAAAGGGGGAAGAATGCAAAGAATGAAAAATTCACATTTTTCAGATATGTGTGGTTGCATTCATGGAGATTCAACTTGTGTTTTGTCACAAATTCCATACAATGGGTTGCTAGAACTAGAAAAACAGAGATCACACCCCATAGGCAAGAGTGCAATTAATTTAGCATTTGGAAAACAACTAGGACAAATGTCAGGCCAAAAGCATCTGGTTGTAGCTAAATCATATAATAACTTTCAGAAGCACAGTCAGCTTTTGGGCATCTACTATCTCTGGGATTAGCAGACAGACTTGGGGCATGGCCAGTTCCAAGAATTGTGTGAAGCTGGCTACTAGCCTGAAGGGAAGAGCTATAGTATGGCAACATAATTTTACATACAGGGAAACAATTCCTTTTTTTTTCAGTGCTAATACTCTCTTGGGCTAGGAGGAAGTACTGCTTGGAAGAATAATTCTGTGATTTAACGAGAGTATAGTGCCAATGGGTATTCCATAAATGCCTAGGGCATTTATGAATGGGGAAATCATTCTTCTGCTTGGCGTGGTCCATGACATATTCTGCTTGAGAATTAATACTGTGAATCAAGAACCTTTGAAAGAGACAACAGAACAGATTTAAGAATGCAGATTTAGAATTCCAAACCACAGAGAAATAGGCATGTATAACAGGCAACAAACCCAGATGTCTAAAACAGGTCTTATGAATCAGATCCTACAAATGATTAATTTTATCCATTAACTGTAAAGTCACTAGATGACAAGCTTCCATACAAGTATCTAAAATCAGGTAACGAGAACCCCATCCCTATCAACATAGTTTCCACAGGACCCAAACTGGCAGTGCAAATTCCTGTAGTTTGACCCTGATCAGTGCACAATCCGTCACCAAAATATTACAGGTGACCTCAACAATGATGAATATTTAATAGAGCTTGCATCATGGAACTGTTGCTAACTACACTCACATCTTCCCTCACAGCCTCCAGAAGTGTTCCTTGGTGCTAAGTTCACATAGCAGTACCCATGAGTAATACTTTGTACTACCTCCAGTTGGCTAAGAGACACTGGCCCATGCTGATGCAATTTATTGGCCTCTGTTATTCATGTTTTTGTCACCTCTTGTCTAGACTAAAACAATGCAATACTCCCAGGCATAGTGCCATTGGCCTCATAAGAAATTTAGCACTAATACAGAATTCTGCAGGAAAATGCTTCCTCCAGCAAATTCATGAAAACTGCTCCGTGTTCCCTGTACGACCTAAAACACAGTATTAAGTCTTGTTCAGGGTTTCAGTTTCTATTTTAGAAGCATTTAATTGCTTCAACCCTGCATAAGGTCCACACAAGCCTCTGTGATGAAAACCATGATTAACATGTCCACGTCTGATGCAAAACAGAACTCTCCCCTGTAATCATAAAGCTCACCTTTCACGTGGGGAATTTACAAGGCTTTGTGGAACAGATTTCCAAAGAACATAAGGCCACTCCCACCACTCAAGAAAAAGACACGCTGCCTCAAACAGGCCAAACCTAACACAGCATAATGCATGCCTTTTAAGTAACCCCCAAACCCAAACAAATTGTGTACTACACACATAGGGAGAGCAAGAAGGGGAAAGACCAAGGTACACATAAGGAAAGTCCCAGGCATTGCTTAATGCACTAGCAGAAGGAACTCAGATTTGATGATGACAAATGCAATATAACAATCCCTGCAGAACAGAAAAGAATGGGATAACTGCTCATAACTGTGAAAAAATGTAGGGAGAAAAGCTTATAATGCAGCATAGAGAAAATTTATGAAGGCTATGCACAATCTGTTGATTGAGTAATTAACAGATAAGCAGCAGTCCTAGATTATGCACAAAAATTGCTTCAACAGAAAATTAAAGTTCCAAAGTGATGAAATTTCAGACCTAAATCTGCCACTGTAGGCATAACTTTCCCCCATGTTTGTGCATGGCTGAGACACAGAATGAATACAGGGCCTCTAAATGACTTCAGAGGAAAATTTGCCAAAACTTAGCATGGGAAAAAAAAAAAAAGTGTGTTACATCTTAGCCTTGTTCTTGGATATGGCTGAATGGAGCTTTTCTAACTGAAATTTCTCCCCCAGAAATCATGCCTGAGGCAAACATCTGGCATGGAAAACTTGAACCGAATAGTTAAAAGTTTTGTAAAACTATCCATAAGTAAAAACAGGATCTTATCATGAGAAGGGTCAAGCAACTGGAATAACAGGCACTGCTACCCAGCCACAGCCGAATAACAAACTTAGGCCAAAGAGCTCAGAACAAGGATATTTCCATCCTGAGCTATCTGCTTTTACAGTGGAAAATGACCTGTTAACTTCAGCTTTTGAAGTACAACAACTTTAAATTTATTTTTTCATCTAAAGTGCTACTCAGAGTTTGATTCCAAGTAGCAAACTACTATGCCTAAAAAATTACTCAGATAAGTGAAGACAGACACAGATAAGTAAGAAAAGGCAGACACATTTTACTTGGTTTTCTTGGATATACGGCAGCCTCAGATAACTTGCCAAATGAAAGATTTTAAAATTTTCTAATTAATGAAGTCTTCAGCAAAACCTGAGGTACAGAGCAGGATGGCATCAGTTATAACATATGCCTCAAAAACTCAGAGAGGAATTCATACACTCTGGTATAAGACACAGAAAAGCAGCTGACAATTCATTTGCAAGTAATGAAATATTGTTGATGCATTCCCTAAAACCAGAAAGAGATGTGACAGACACTTTACCATATCTAAACAAGAAGCTTTCAGCAGCAGAAAAGATAAGAGATGGTTAGAATATCAGACTGGATAATAAAGCTAACAACAGACTTGAATGAAGAATAGCTTTTATTGTTATTACGTCTGATTATAGGAAAAAAATAAACTGAAATGATCTATCTATACCCTTCATCTACAGTATGACAGAGAAAGACATATTTTCTGTAGAGGAGAAAAGAATAAAATACCTTGTATAAAATATTGTATATGCATTCTGTGTCAATTTAAAAATTATATTTGTCAGAAATTTTATACTGATTACAAGAAAGCACAAACATAGCCATATGTGAAAAGAATGACCAAAAAAAGAATCAGTTTATTTTGTGTATTTATTTGACACTTTTGTTTGTAGTCAGCTCACTCTGCTCCCATTAACTTTTATATAATCTGAAATCATAGCAGGAAAGCATGCACGTACTTAGATTTCTGTTAAATACATTAAATTTGAAGCAGAAAGATCTGAAATTCAATACTCAAATTCAGGAGCCTGAGGTCAGCCTACTTATTTGCTGATGATACCAAGCTTTTAAAAGTACCCTTTCTGCACTATTTTAGTTGGCAGTATCGTTATCATTCCTGCAAAGAACAAAGTATACTCTGAAAATAGTATAAATAAGCAAATGATAAATGGCCAGGAAGAAGAAGGAAAAAAAAGAATAATCAGAATGTCACAATCAGAATTAGGAGTCCAGAAACATACTCTTATTCTAATTCTTCTCTCCTTCTGACTACAGTACAGAGGTAGGAAGTCATAGCTTCTCCCTGTTTAAGTTCTTTCTGTAACACTGGGATAATAACACTTCTCAGAAACCTAGTTTCTTGAAAAAGAGTGCCTTAAATGTAAGGTCTCGGTACTACTTTAAAGTAAGAGAAAAAAGAACAATCCTTGCATAATCTAAAACTTCAAAATACCTTTTTCAACTAGGAATCTTATGAACTCTCTAAAGCATGTTTTAGATTTTCCAGTCTATTTTTTTAATTCTCTTATTCTATCTCTCTTACTTCCAAGTTGAACTTCTGTAATGGTCTTTGAGAAAACTTCCTAAATAGTGATCACTATAGGTTATGTAGATTAAAAGACGTATTTTTTTTTGCAAATAGGAATGCAATACTGTAGCTATCAGTATTTCCCTGCATACAGACAGAGTATTTGAAGAGTTGAGATCTGCTATGTCAAAAACTACAACAAATGTTAGAGGTAAATAACACAAATTACAAACAAATCACAAACCAGTAAATCACTTCATAAATTTGAAAGGGTGACAAAATGACACAGGGATGACAACCTTCATATTCCATTGTGACAAAGACTTTTTAGTATTTCAAGAACCTGATACTTGGGAACATTCTCTCAACTGCAGTCTTCATAGAGCAGTGAAGATACCTTAACGAAGACACCTCTCACAGAGGAGCACTGAAAAGATTCTGACAAAGATCCCCTAAAATATGCTGTTAGATCAGATTATGTCTCTGGTTAATGTGAAAACCAGCACTTTTGTTTACATTTATTTCTCAGCCCATGTATTTCCAGGTATTCAGTCAGACACCAATATGGCTGTATGCTTAAAACTGATATTTTACATATATATTTCAAACACACAAAGCAATTGTGATATTCAATTTGCTTAAATTAGCCATGTGCTCAAGCATTTTACTAGATCAGGAGTGAATGCCAGAAGCTTTAACTGTCTTGACAACATACTGTAGAGCTTACAGAACACTTTGATAAGATCATCATTGCCAGCTGAACACAGACATCAAATTATAATAATCTGAAAACAGCTATTATGGAGTTTTCCTGAGTGGATACATGCAATTTCTTTTGGTTTTCTTTTTGATTTAAGATTATAGTAGCTTTTATATCTTCTTCAGGTTGTCCAAAGTACAACTGTTAGATAGAAAACAAGATCATGAGCTCACCGTTATCATCATGGGAATATTCTATTCCAGAAACAGTGCATCTTCGGAAAACCATCTTGTTTTCAGTAAGTGTCCCAGTCTTGTCTGAAAAGATAAACTGCACCTGACCTAAGTCTTCTGTTATATTTAAAGCTCGGCACTGCAGCTGAGAGTCTGTTTCTTCATCATATAAATCTTTATCTTGATGAATAAAGTATACTTGGCAGATTTTAACTATTTCAATGGATACATACAAAGAAATTGGAATCATAACCTAGAATATACAAAAAAAAAAAAAGATAATTAGGAGAAAACAGAAGCATGGATACATTGAATTACTAAAATCCAGTAAGATTAGAATATAAAGAGGCTATGTACTTTAATCATGTACTGTAAAGTTATTAGCATGTTTGAAAAGAGTTCATTTACTGTGTTAGATGAGGAAAACCTATGGTGAATTGCAGAGCTGAAAAACCAAAACCAAACCCCAAGTAGAGAGTAAAGTCAGAATCCTGTAAAAGTGAAAGACTGGGATGAATTTATTCTGCATAAATAAGATGGTTTACAAATTCACTTTGCAGAAATAGGAAAAACAAAATGAGAAGTGTAAACGTCTCCACAGGAATAACCATTTTTTGGCCTTGGCTTTTGCAATGCAGATTATTTGAATGAAGAACACATTTTATAATTGCTGAAGAAAGAGATGTGAGAAGAAGTTTCTCCAGAAAAGATTTTCAACTATTTCTTAAGAATTGTCAAAACTCCAAGCAATACCTAATTTGTACCTGAGTTTTCCCCTGCAGGTGTATTTCAGGACAAAAATTTCCCCCTGCACACACCTTTGGACAGCAGTTAAAATAGTATACAACTTCAGTTCATATCAGAACACTGTACCACATGAAGTGGCATCCACAGTCTTTGAGATGTTCCACAGTGGGTGGATATGAAGCATAAAGCTTGTTTTCTCGTAGCAGGGCCCACTGCATCCTATCACGTCCTACTTTTTAAAAGCAAAATAAAATAAAATACCTGAGTCTTCTGGAGAAGGTTATCTGTTAATTGTCTTCTCCAAAGCAAGGGAGCTCTGACAGTTTACTGTGTGTATCAGTTTGTTTATTTTTCAGAGAAGTTATCATCTTTTTACCACTTCTTTTATTTAATTTAGCTTTCTGATTATATATTATTACATTCCTTATAGCTAAAATTTAATTTTAAAGTGACTAAATGTACTTCTTTTTAGTGCTTGATACTACACATACTGCATATTTACACCTTTGTTACAGTAACCTCTGAGCGGAGGTACAACTTGATTACCTGGAAAACTATGATCACTGTCAGAAATAAATACACTGAAGCTAAAACAGGAGACAAATATTTGCCATCAGGCCCTGGAACATCAAAAATTGGCTTCTTCTTCTCACCATATTGCCATACCCATAGGCCATGACCTGCAGAAAAGTTGAAAGAGAGAAAAATGAAATTACCTCCAAGGATAAGTGCTTATGGTAAAAATTTGTTGTTAGCTTTGAGTTATATGGCAAAATGGTTTTTGTTTTCAACTATTCTGCATGACTTTTGCCCCCAGAAAGCCCCAAATCATGTTGTTTTCTGCCTTGAGCTTTGGGGTTTCAGAAAGTTATTTTTCTGGCCTTAAGGACAGCATACAAGAATTATTTCACATAACTTTATCCAAATAAAGTGAGCTGGCCAGTCTAAATTAGCCATTTAGGCTCTTTCTGTAATCAGCAGAGAAAACTAGACTTCTTCAGTCTGTTGAAAAGTGATTCATTTCAGTAATATTTGACGTGTTAAAATGAAAAAAATCCATTGACTGCACTAGGTGTATCACTAGCCAGCTATCACTAAGCTAGTTTCAGCTGGATGAAGTCAGAACAGGCTTTAATCTCTGAAATAACAATACCAGCAGTCAAGAGCATGGAAAGTGAGGAACTAAGAACACAAGAAACTTTAAGCTTTGTCCAAATCCTTTTTTTATTGATTGTGCTGATAACTAAATAAAGATTATTATTATTTTGGGAAAATGACGTTCTCGTTAAAGAGACAGAAAGTGGCCTTTTTAAGCAGACCTCTAGGATTTGCAGTCTTAAAAGACCTAAAATGGCATACATGATGTTTTTAAGGTTAAAAACAAGGAAGAATTCCCCCGTGATTAGAAGCATTCAAACTACCTTCACTATATGTCAGAAATCAGAAAAAAATGACAAAGGCTACTTTAAAAGTAATCTTTTGTAAGCCATGTTCTGACAAGTCTTTTATATCTTGATACATAAAACCAGCACTGAACTCTTGAAAAATAAAATCAGTATTTAAGCCAAGTGAGCAAATTATTTTGTTTCTGTACTACCAACATGAGCATACCACCTTACGGATGTCTTTAGTGATGTCTTTATCCTTATTCTTGAGAGCAAAAACTAGAAGCCCCACACTGAGAATGACCTACATCAAGACTAACTCAGATTTTCTAAAGAACTAGTTAAGTGCTGTACCTACACTTATAATTTCTCAACAGAAGGTACAAAAATTGCCTGACTCTTACAAAACACAGCTTTGCATGTCTTCAAGCACCAGGCACCCCTGCTTTCCAAGGGCTCAAGGGCATTTCTTTTCAGTGGGTTTTGTTTGTCACCACCTCCAGCAGTTTGCTCTGGCCCTCTGCTGGTGGTTTCTAGCCCTGGAGCTGAAGTGACAGAAGGGAAGGTGTATGTGTCACCTACTGTGTGTCACCTCCTTCTGTTCACATTCATGCATCTCAGGAGCTTCAGCTGATGTGAAGCCACTGCAGTGCACATCCTGCTGTGGCTGCTTTGGGGGCAACACCTGGGATGCAGTGGCCAAGGGGACAGCTACAAGAGTGATTCCCTATAATTAAGCCTCCCACAGCACTTCAGCCCCCGAGGACTGGGCTCCCCTACACTGAGACACTACAAAAGAGTGTAATGAACTCAGTGGAAACAAATATGCTGGCTGATTCACAGCTGGAAAAACTCATCTTTAAGCAGCATTTAACAATACCTGGAAAAAGGCGCACAGAGATGTATTAAAATGGCATAAGATTGTTATTAAACTACATCATGGTTGTTAGGAAACATTCCGGTGTTTATGCTGTATGACTCACACACAAACATTACAGAACACACAAACATTAAGGCTATGGAATTCATATGCCATGTATAAAGAATCATTTTGGGTGCCAAACATAAAACTCAATTCATTCTCACAAGTGAGTGGAAAAACAGCCTGAAGAGTCCTAGCTTGAACCTCAGCATTTTCTTAAACACTTCATGAATTCTAGAGAGTCTTCTACTTGGAATTATGCAGATTTAGACTTTTATTTATTTCTTCTTTGTTAAAGCTGCAGCCTTAGGGACTGTGCGTCAATGTTGTACACTGTGCCCTTGATTTAATAAATAGTAGTGGGGAATAGGATTGTGCTAATTGTGTTTATTCTGTGCTCACAAATTACTTTGCTGACTGATTGATGGCATGTTACACTCTGCCACCTGTAATTTTGAGGGGACTACATCTAAAGTGTCTTCTTTTGCACTTGACATTTTCGGATGCTATCAAGGGTGGTAGAATCTAAGCCTTTAGATTGCTGGTACTAATAGCATATATTTGATTGAAGCTATTGAGATGAGGTTATGTATCAAGAGATCTTGATTTCAAAGAAGAAAGCACAACAAAAAATAGCAGCATGAAGGCAGCCGTATGGATTTCATGTTTTGGCAGATACATAAATCTTTGATAAAGCTGAGCACGGGAATCCCAAAAGAGTCTGATACTTAAGTTTCTACTTTTAAAGAGTACTTACCGATGGCAGAAAACAGACACATGATTAGAAGTATGAGGACACACCAAAGGACATCAGCATTCATCTGTCTTTCAAGCTTACTGCGTTTGTAACGGGGTCCATTATTATTTAATAAAGCTTTGGTCTCATGCCCTGCAGAAGCAATTACACCAAATTATGTAATACAGGTTGTTGTTACTATTTTAAGGTATCTACAAAAAGGCAGTGTGCCTAGTCAGATAGAAAAACAGCCTTTACCTGCATAGATTACTATTCCTGCAACTTCTTCTGTATTTCTAATGGTACATCCACGTAACAAAAGATTTTCTTTGAACAGTCCATCCTTTTTTCCATTTTTATGTACACTGCAAAAAATTTAAAAACAGAACAAAGCACAGCATGTCAAAACATTAAGCTTGTTAAATCATACTACTCTGTAATACAACAAGCGCAGGAAACATCTTCAAAGTTTAAGAACTTTTGTCAACCTGATGGTGAAATATTTCCTTAGATCTTCTTCCTGGGAAGATTCTCTGGCAGACCTACTCAAGAATCCCAAACATGCAGCAGCCCAGCTGGAGCAGTACCAGTTGCTGTTGGATATACAGATGTACTGGAAAAATGCTCACTAGAGGTATGCAGGCCAAACCTACAGCATGTGTGCAGTCTGTCCAATGCTTTGAAAATGAATTGGACTTTCTGTGCACCTGCAACTCGACTGTGCAATCCCAGTTAATCCAGTCCACCTAAGAGCAGCTGTGCAGTGCCTATAATTAACCCACTATGCACCATTTATCAAAGAAATCCTAGAAAGAAGTATGTTGAAATTGGTAAAGGACACTGCTTCAGAAGCAGTGATATTAAAGAAGATGTGGCAGGGATAATATGCATCAGCTCAGTGAAAAAGAAAGGAAAAAAATTTCCTTGTGTTCATCAGTGAGAACAAGAGAAATTCCTTTCAGAAATGTCTCACTGACTCTGTAAGAAAGACGAAATGGCCTGTGCCCTGATAATTCCTCTTGACTAGCACCAAAACACAAGAAAAATATGGAACAGAATAACATTTTCATTACAACTCATTGTCTGTTGTGTATAGACTGACTCAAATTTCAGCTGACAGAGAAATACACAAAACAGCCATATGAGAATTAACAGTCACCAGGGAAGTGCTAAACAATAATAACAACAATTAAAAAATAGCATTAGAATGTTTTATTAGGTAAAAAAAGACAAACCAAATAATGATTTCAAATCTTTGCTAGATGAATAAAATTTAATTTACTTTAATCAACTGCAGTATCCCAATGCCTCAGAGAAGATTAAAGCAAAGTCTGGATTGCTTAAATGTTCTGTGTTCACTTTCAGAGCATCAAAACCATAATTCTTCCAAAGTCTAAAAACCGACTGCAATAAAAAAAGGAGTAAAAATTGGGAGTTCAAGAGAAATCCTGGAAAAACACATATGCTATACTAAAATTAACATTGTGCTGTTGCAATATTGAATTTTATGGCTACCTGGATATGAACATTTAAAATACTGTACTCCCCAAAATCTGGAAACTGTCTTTTATAAAAAAAGAGTTCTTTATATATGCTTCCTATTTTCTAAGCCTTCACACCTGGGTTAGATCTTCATGCTTTTCTCTGCTTGTTAAAATATTTTCTTTTTTCTAAATGAGAACCAAAATTCTAACTTTAGCACATCCTTCTAGATCTCAGATCTGAAGAACTTTATCAAATATTCTGAGATCTACAAGAAAAAAAAAAGGTTCACATTGGTGAATCCTTTAACTCTTCCCCAGATTATGCTGTTATGCTATGTAGCTTCTAGTCAATGTTCGTAGTAAGTCGAATATACCTATAAATAATATATATTCATATATTCATACATATATATATATACAGACACATATACACAGTTCTTTTTAGTTCACCATAATAACCACTTCCTGCTCAAAAATAGAAATGAAAAGCATTGGTGTTTCAACAGGTATGGGCTTATTTTTTCACTGTAGGGATGGAAAAAAGAGGTGGGTTTGACACCTGAGGTACCTGCAGCAGTGATAACATCTGCCTAGAGATGATTAGAGACCAGAAACAAATGGAGAAGAGAAGCAGAAGATAACATCATGTTTGCGATTCTGATAAAAAAAAGTTTTTTTTCATCAGGAGAGAACTTCCCCTGCTCAGCCCGTCCTCCCTGTCATCCTCAGATATAACAACAAAGGGTTGGCTTCTACCCTCTCCAGCAAACCTCTTCAACCCACCGCCTCACTTCTTGCCAAAGGAGCTTCAAAAACTGGGGCCTGCCCAACAGCCTTCTTGCAGTATGCCAATAGGTGTAAGCACTGATGGCCAGCTGGAGTATGACCCAAATTTGGCTGGGCTTGAGCTATGGGAAATATTTTCTTAATGATTCTGTTCTGTAGAAATTACAATACTATCAGGATTCTTCCATTCATCTGCTTGTTGAGGCTGAATTTTACATTAGATTTTCTCGTAAATCATGAAGATGTTAGTTTGAACTTCCAATGAAGTCTTCAAATGATAATTATGATTCCTGTTAATAAGTCGGACTTTTAAAAGATAAACCTATTTCAGAAGTAATTGCTCTGCCTTATGATTTTATAGCCTTCATCAATTTTTTACACTTCACAGTAACATCGGACTGTGACAGGTATATTGGACATGGCAAGCTTTATATTCAATTACTTGCATATTTTTTTCAATGCAACTATATATTTGCTTTTACTATCTTAGCTTATACAATTGCTCCAAAGCAATGGTGTAACATCTGAAGTTAACCTGTAGGTGCCAAGACTCCAATCTTCTGCCCTCACCCACCAACAGTTCCCTCACCACAACTTATCCTTATATGTGTTTGATACTACTTTTCACTTTTCCCTGTCCTAAAAATGAAGTCAATCAACTCACCTGTTGCTCACCAGACCTTTCAAAAACATGAATGAAATCAGAATCTGGGAAAAAGGAGCTGGCAGGGGCTGGAGAAAACTCACTGTTTTCCCCTTGTCTGCACTCACTCCCAGTAGCTCGCTAACAGAACACACATATAAGACAGTTGGGCATTGATGATAAAAGGAAGAGATAATACAGACATAAAGATCTGGAATAAAATATAATGAAAACTAGAGTTAGATAACATTGCTCGCTTTGATAACAACCCTGCCAATGCTATAACTTTCTGTCTGGGTGGAGAGATGGCTGAGACCCCATTTCTAGTCCTGCGAAGTTATAAGCCTTAAGCTTGTTACAGAGGTTGAACAGTCTGGTTTTCTCCATCCTGTATTTAGATCAGTATAACTTTGGGAGTCAAAGAAGGAAACTTTTTCTCTTTTTCTTTAAAATAGTGGCCAGCTGAATAGATGGCTGGAGCATGAAGGCAAGCCCACGACTGCAGGTGCCAAGCTCTTTTTCTCTGCAATTTCTCACATGGATGACACCACAAATGTGTGGTATCTAAGCATCTAAAATACACATGCACCATGAATTAAGAGAATTGGGCAGTGATCGAATTTTCGATAACTGTGGGGAACAGAATTTTCACGTTTCACACTCAAATATTTCTACTCCCTGTAAGATTTGTCAGCACAGACGCTACAACCAAAGAAGCCCTTCATATTTCAAATAATAAAAACCAGTCTTAATCAAAACTGGAAACCTAATAAGTGGTCAAAACTTCAAGTAAACTTTGACATTAATGTCTCAGCTCAGCTTTTACACATAGATCTCTTCAAAGTGTATTATTTCATAGCATCCCTATTTAAATATCTCTGTAACATTTCTTTTCTGTTGAGCTATTACCAGCTGGGAGTTATCTGAACCTTTCTTTCAAGCCATGACTACAGTTAAGATTTTGAACAAGAGCTAAGATCTGAGTGTGACATGGCAATGATGTGTTGCAATTCAGATGTGCTACTTACTATTCATCTTGCTAATGTGTGATTTGAAATAGACCCATGATTTCATTATATTAATGAAGGAAATCTAAAATGAGGGGAAAAAAAGCCTTTTCCCATGATAAAGTAGAAAACTGAGAGTTTATTTGTTGATCCTGCTCTTTAATTCAAATGCCCCATGATCCTTTAGTTGTAAATCTCTTGCAGCATAGCTGATAAGACCTTGAAATCAATTGATACTTTCTGCCAGATTCAAAACTGATGTCTTGGCTTACTTCTGTGTCAAAATATATTCACGTCATTTGTGAAACATTAAAATATAATGGAGAATCAATATTGAACAACAGTCTTCCAAAAGGTACTACCATGTTTTCTGCCACATAATTCAAATGTTTCTGTGACTTACATGGTACAGACATTTTCTAAATGGAATGCATAAGCAAATATATAATGAAAGACAAATTTATGCATATCTTCTACAGTATTCAACCTCTGCTCCATATTTTGTGGACTAAGATTCTCACACATGAAGTTTGTTATAAAAGCTGCCAAACTTTCTATTTCCATATCTGGAAATGTCATTTTTGGAGTAGAGAAAACTCTATTAATATAGACATTTACACACCCTCATGCAGTTGTGTCTAATATTAAACTTTCATAAATGAATTATAGGCCTTTGTGCTGGTAAATAAAGGAACACATTTTCCCACACTACAACTCAAACTCAATGTAGTTTCAAAAAAACTGTCCCGATTTACACCAGTTGGCAGTACATCCTACACGATCTGTGACATCTGAGAGTAGTAACTGAGGTGGTAAATAGCATCACTATAAAAAAGTCCCCAGGCTCCAGCAATTTATCTTGTGCCATTTACTCAGTTCAATACTGCTTATCACTCCTAATCAATATAGGTGATAAATCATTGCATTCTAAATAGCATTAGTGTCTATTTAATTCTCTTCATTAAAATTTAGACAAAAATTAAATATCCTGGGCTCTTAGTCTCCATGTGGTTACAGACTATAGAAAAATGTCATGCAAGAGTGCGTGTCCAAGGTCACCACTCTCAGCACACCTACACACTACAGTCCTGGCTATGTTTGAAGCAATGTACTAAAACTTTTGCTTCTGAGCATGGCTGTTTGGACAGAGATGAGAGCCCTGTTAATGCAGTTCTGCTTTTTTTAGAATTAAGTCAAGTGGCCATAGGTGATTCTGTGTGGTAATGTACAGGCACAGCCATAGCGTGAGCCAATTGTTTTATTTTGTCTGAATGAGAGGAAAGGATGAGAAAGCCAGAGCTGGAGAAATATCAGTTTCGCCTTCAGATTTTCCTCAGTTACACTTATATTAAAAGAAAGATCAAACAGATTCATCTTCATAAGTGCAGTGTACAACAGATTCTGTTTGTTTGTTGGCTCTCTTGAACTGGTTTTCTATTTCTTCCCATTTCCAGATGGGCTTTTTTGATCCATCATACAGGGAAGGAAAGGGAGAAGAGTGTCTGTAACTACAGTGCTTCATGCATTCATTTCTGGAGTGTAAACTGATCAAAGCCAACAACTAAATCCACCCTAAGGAATGGAAACGTGAGGCTCCCATCTCACTCTGAAGTGAGGATCTTCTAAAAGAGCCTTAAATACGCAGCCCTATTTCATGGGATGATGACGCAACTTATAGAACACAGTCTAATGCAAACCAGCATTTATTTTATTACATTTTAGAGAAAAGGAGTGTTTACTGAAGGATATTATATGAAATACTCACATGTAACCTCGAAACCTACTTAAGTCATTGTTTGGCTTCTCACATTCAATGACACTGGTGAACTTCAAGGGGTCAAATTCTGAGTCCTGGAATAATAAAAGTGTTAATTACTTAGGGCAAAGACTTGGATATTATAGCCAAAATTGCTTTCTTTTCCAGCTTTCATAATATATTAAAGCCCAGCTTTTTTCAAAGGCAATTGAATGACACTGACCACTGGCACTGAAAATCAAAGGAACCTGGGCAACAAAATTCCTTAGATGCCTTCCAAACTCTCCTTTCCAGAGATGACATTTTTTCTGCAAGTGGAAGAATGTGAGTTTCTAAAAGCATTAGAAAAATGATGCCAGACCCAGAAGTTAAATGAATTTGGTTTGGAGCAGAAAAATGAAATTTATCTGGGAACACTCAGAATATCCAATAGCATCACTATATTTCACTTTCAGTGAAACTACTGAAAATCTGGGACGACATAAGTCAATACACTGCAAATTATGAAAAAGCTAATAAGAGCTTTTGAAATATTAGAAACACTTCTTAATTGCTTTATACCAGCACAGATAAATTAATCTATTACAGTAAATTACACACATATAGCAGAATAATTGACACTTAAAAACCTTCTTGATTCTCTAGCTCATTAGTCTAAAGATGGTATTTTTGCTGACTCTGTATGTTTACCTGCAGTTAGCACGTTGTTGCATCTGAGGAAAAACATCCTAGCACAGCATAATTATTTGATTTTGTTAAATAAAATATCAAGGTTCTCCCTTCTTTGCCAGACCAAAGAAACTACACAGTGAAATCAGAAGTACCCGGTCCTGGTGCTGCTGAGAAGGCTGTTTGTCTCTATCAATGAGGACTATTAGAAAATCCCTTTGTACACCATTTGAATGAAAGAACAAATTGTGAATCATAATTTTATTAAGCTTTCAACTGTAATAACATGGCAAATATTATGTTTTATAATGTTTTTGCTGACCAGCTGTAGACCCCAACCACTGCTTTTTAGAACACATTATGGGAATAGCTGACTGAGAATCAGTAACCAAAGGAAGACAATCTTACTGCCAGCTTTTCTGAAACACACAGTTATGTCTATTTTTTTAATATTGACTCTACTCAGAAGGGATAAAAGAAACTAGATTTTAAATAAGAGATAAAAAAAATAGCAGATATGTCAGCAGCACCATCAACGCCTTCCTTCATTTTTCTACCAGTTATACCTGGAAGAAAGAGAGACTTATAAGAGAAAATTCAAACCACCCACACCTGACACTTTTGGAAACCTTTCCTGTATTTTCAAGAAACAAGAGATTATAAAGAGAACTGTGAAGATGGGCTGTCACTTAGAGACAGATACAGCCCAGTGGAGGAGAGAATCACTTTTATATGCAGAGTTTGGCTGGGGTGGGGGGTGGGGGGAAAGAGTGAAAACAAAGGACAGCTCTGAGTAAAGAAGAAAATCAGGCACCCTAAATTACATCAAAGTTGACAGTTAAATACCTGAGCCTTAGCAAGAAATCCAGGTGATTGCCTCAGCACCAAATACTGTTGGTGTTTAAGCTCATTACATATTTATCCTGGTCAGCCTTACGTTTCTCTAGGTGACTGAAGTTTGATGCTGGGAATGCTTGGAAGTACCTAGTTCTGCAGAGGCATGTAAGACATCATTAGGCTGTAGAATGGGGCAGATATTCTGAAGCCACACGTTCACCCGCTTTGACCCTTGTTCTTCAGCTGCTCACTATAAACAGGTGCAGACACCAGCAGTCGCAAGGAAGGAATCGCAAGGATGGCTAGGACAGACATCATGAAGCTTTCTGGCCTTCACATCTGGAATCTGCTACTACAGCTCCTACACTACACCTACAATCTGCCTGGGTCCTCACCTCCAGCAGTCAAAGGCTGATGTCACAGGGATCCTACATGAGCAGCCAGTGCTACCCGGCATTTGGCTTTACTTGAGCTTGATGAGGAAGGTGAAGTTCTCCCAAGTTATACCAAAGCTTGTTGTGGGAAGCCTGTGCTGTCTATGTAACACCTGCTCTGCTGCTCCAGAACATGACCTTTTCCTTCCTTGCCCTGGTATGTTCCTTGGCAGGAGAAAAAAAAAAAAAAAGTACTGGAAAAATAATCTACAAATGTTGCTCAAGGTGTTTCTGTCCATCTATATATACAGTCTGTCTGCCTAAGGACCGTGAAGAAGAGTCACTACTGTAGCTTCAATTCAATTTGTAAACTGGAGGGAAAAGACTGGAAAGGGAAACATTTCTTCCGTTTTTATTATAACATACTATATATAACACAGTTAATTTAGCACAAATTTTTATTCAATGGTCTTAAAAAAAAAGAAAAGGAAGGAATCTTAATATCTTTGATGCATACCCCTGAGGGAAACATAGAGACACGTAATAATAAAACCCAACGTAATTGAGTGCAGGTTTTCTATGGCTGCTGAACTCGCCAGAGAGCACATGGTTTCAGTGCTGTACCGACGCATCAACTTCTAGAGCAACTAGAAGTTTGCTGACTGAATCCCCTTTCTGCTAAGAAAGGCTGGACACAAATCCATCGGATTTACAAATAAGAAGAAAAAATCGACTTAAAAACTAGAGCTAAAACCTTCACACACACACAAAGATCTTGTCAAGATCAGAGAGGACTAAACGTACTCAACTTCCCCATCACTACCATGCAACATACGTTTTTCTTCCTCCTTTGTTTGTTGGATTCTTTTCATTTATGACTCAGGTTTGGAACTAAAAGTTCTTTATCATTAAATCTAACCGTCTGTGTATTTGTGTTCTGTTAGAATTAACTCAAAATATGTGATTATGCTCTTTAATCAGATAATATCTGGGAGGAGAAAAAATCCAATTAGAATAGTAGTTTATGTAGGAAAACAAAACTGTTGAATTCTGAGCAAAAGCTCTTTGGCTTATTAATAAATCAAATAGCTCCATCTCTTCCCTGGGAAATGGAAGGGTAGATATACACTGTATATTATAGCTGATGACACTGTTATGATGTGAAAATGCCTTTTGGTAAATGAATGAAAAAATGCATTAAACACCGTCCGTGTGTGACTGCTTTCAGTGGTTATAAAGAAGCACAAAGTTAAAATAAGATTTCACACTGATCAAAGTTTTGTTCCTTTTTGTGCTGATACCCACACTTCAGCAGCAAATGAAACATAAACTGTGATGTTCTCATGTATTAACAACTAAGAAAAGCTGTAGCTAGACAGAAGTTAAATCCAGAAGTGTTACTTTTACAGTGCACAAATAATGATTTGTGCTTATTTCTAGGTAAAAGTCCATGAAAGAAATTAACTTCTCCACAATTACCTTGAATTTTTCTTACAGTACATTTCTGCATCACTGTTAAGACACAGAAAACAAAATCAAAATACGGTCAAAAATAGCACCTCCCCAGACCTTTGTGCAGCAGTTCTCTGATGTGCCTGGTTTCCAGTGTCTTATTTCCCACTTACAGAACTGCTGGGCATTAAAGGCAGCTCGAGGCATTCTTTTTTCTTTTCTGAAGATATGTATAATATTTATTATATAGTACCTGTGCTAAGGCACAAACTTGTGCCTTGTGCACCACTGATTTGAACAACTGACTTGGTTGATATGAAGCTGGGAGAGATTCACTGATAACATGTAAGTTCTGCAGTTCCAAAACTGCTGGATGGCAAAGGTCAGGGCTAAATTCTGTTTGTGTCAGTCATACATTTCTGTTAAACAACCTGTTCTCCTTTTGCTACAGTGTACATTTAACTTGTCGTGACTTATTCTAAGGACAACTCCCTGTAAAATGAAGTGAGGCTAAATATCTTGCTTGCACTTAAGGCAGATGTGTCACTACACAGGTAGCGCTTCATTTGGAGCACAGGCTGATCATTGTTAGGATGTTACAGAAAAACTGCGCTAGAAAGGATACTTGAAGGTCACTTGGAGAAACAAGACATCTAAAAGAAGAGCCAGAAATTATTATACTAGTTTTAATGAGTGCCAACTTTGAAAAAAGTCAATATGAGCACCATGTATGTCAAAGTCTAAGCAAAGTCAAGCAGATACAATTATTTTAACAAAACAAAAAAAAAAAAGAACAATCAGAACTCAAAAAGTTTTTCTTCCTGCATCAACACTCTAAGGCTGCAGACAATCAATTCCCACTTGTGCTTCTTTCCCTCCAGGCCAATCAATCTCAAAATCTCTTTGAAATAGTGAAAGAGCAACAGTATCAGAGATGATAATGATATTTAGGAGTCAACAAATGCAGATTTGGCTTCCATAAAACTAAAAAGGGACCTGAATTCTTGTTTCCCTTTATCTTGAGCAAATGGGAGTAATGTAAACCCCACTGTCCATCATATTCTCATTATTTTAGCACTTGCAGGCTCTAAAAAATTAGTAGTTTCATTCTTTTCTAATGTTAGGTGTTGCTGCTGCTTTTTTGACACAGTAAGGATGGGTATAAGCATTATCCGCAGATGCCAACTTGGTTCTCTGCTGGTCTTTTAGATGGATGCTGCTCCTCCTGTTGGGTTTGAATTTCACATCACTACTATGGTATCACTCTACAAAAGGGCTCCCAAGCTGTACTGGCTGCACACTGGCAATAGGATGCAAGTTACTTCAAATAGTAAAGACACAAAATATGTCTGGTTGCCTTTGCTCTGGAGAATACAGGGAATGGTTGGACAGCTGGTGAACACTGTCTGAAAAACTGAATGACCACAGGCCAGTGCATAGGAGATGAGACAGTAAAGCTGATGGCATGCCTTGTCCAGTGTTGCATGGCCTAGCAAGGCACCAGGAACCTGGTGCTGTGACCACCATGGCACAACACAATTCTTTTTTCCATGGGTAAGTCATAACAAGGTCTTGAAAGATGTGAAATAGAGGTTTGATTCATTTCTTCCCACATGGCTTGAGGGTTTCAGAAAAACAGAATTAAAGAAGTACATCACTTTATCAACCAAAAATGAGCAGAAACATTCAGGTATATCTGTACATTGGGGTTGCATTCAGAAGTGTGCAGTGACTAAATGTTATCCACTTCATTCTAGCGTTAAGAATTCTTTCTTACCAATATAATTTAAAAAACAGGGCTTGGAGGTTTCTGCCATGCATGAAATGATGCACAAGGCACATTGGAGGAGTGAATACTACTTCTTGCTTCACTCTTCTGACATATTACGTCATATCAAAATGAAACAAAAAAAGAGAAAATAATAGATAAAAAAGAGAAGGCGTTTAATTCAGTAATTTGAATCTAACTCTCCTCAAATACCTGATATTTTGATTTTGCCAAAATATTCTTAGCTCACTGCCTACCTCTGAAAAAACTGCAGACTTTTAAGGAACTCATAGGTTTCTAAAAGCTTGAAACTTGTCAAAAAGGCACACAGTGATACCTACATTAGGTATTTTATATACTCAGGGATTCCACAGCATATATTTCTTTCCTTCAGGAGTCTTCTTGCTAGGAAGATTTTTAGCATCCAATCCATAAATCCTAATTCTTACAATTTCTTAAAACTTCAGGAAATTCCATCTTTCTTTAAATGCAGCAATGGGAAAGCTTATTTTCCTTATGTAAGCAGACTTAGTCAGACGGCAAAAACCTGCAAAATATTGATTCCTTCAAAGCTGAATTTAAAATTCAAGTTAAATTGCAGATGTAAAGGTTTTTGTGACTAGACTTTAACAATGCTCTACCTATTAAACCTGATAAAGAGTTCAATTTAAAACAATAACTCAGGTCTGCAATAATTGGGATGTGCCTCTGGAGAAGCACAAAAGTAGACAGGAGAAGAAAATATAATGGAAAGGTGTTTTCTTAAAATTTTTTCTTAAAATAAACCACTGTCTCTTATGTCTCCTGTGACTTGATGTATCACTCTCTGAAAAACTTACATCCTAAAAAGGCAAAATGTTGAGGGGAAGAAAATGTTACAATGCCTCTACAGAGTAGGAAACGGACAGGTAGACAGATGAAGGAACTATACAGATCTGTCACAAAGAAAAAGGGACTGAATTTAGCTCTCTCTGACATGACTTTGGAGCTCCAGCTGTAAGATCATTCTGAATCTCTACGATGAAATGCCAACCTTTCCGACTCTGCTGGCAACCTCATGAACTGTCATAGCTCAAGAAGCAAAGCAAGCTGCTCTGCCAGATGAGTTAGTCTGACAATTACACAGTGTTCAAACAACATACTCCCCTTCATTAAATGCATGCTGTATGGGTTATTTAATGGCCTGCTAGTGATATTAATAATGCATAGTTATTAAAATGTTTTCCTTTATTCATCTGCCCTACTTTACCGCTGTAGAAACCTGAGTTTGATGTTCAGTTCTTCCTTCCAACAGGACAGCATGAGTACCCCAGGATGCCCTTGGGTGACAGTGACAGTTACCCACTTATCACATTTTGTTTACTGGCTATGCTGGGGATCTTATCCAGACTTCTCCCTGCAGTACAATTGCTGGATCAGAGCTCTGGGATTTGTTTTGGCATTTATGTCTGGAGGAAACAAAAAGGGAGAAATGGAGTCATGGGGAAAACTCACAGGAAATATTTAATAGACAAAAAATCTGCCTCAGCCAGAAAAATAGCTTTCCATTTTATTGCTTTTATGTGCAATAAGAACGCATTCTCCTAATGCATCAGTCTATCTTATTATTGCTTTATATAGCAGTACTCTGCATTTACCATATAAAATTAATCTGACCTTTTATTAATGTGCAAATGGAATTACATACTGATTTTATGTATCCAAAGCATGCAAACTGTTTAAATACTAAAAGAGTGAAATGTTTTAATGTCTAAACTGCATTAGTCTCTCTGGCAGAATTTATCTGTGCCACTAATTCACAAGAAAAGGAAGAAACAGTTTGATCTATGCTATTTAGGAACTAAACAGATCCAGCTGTACATCAGAATTTAATAGCTTTGTTTTCTGCACTGACAACTACTACTATAATTGGATTTTTTTCAGTACTGTTTGTTTAAATGGAACAGAAACATTGGAACAGCTGAGCAAGCCAAATACCTGTTAGGGGGCTGACCCTCCTCTGGCTGACCTAAGTAAAATTTTTTCCCTTTGTAGAAAATAATACAAGGGAACAGTGCAATACCCATCCTGCAGGAAAAGAAATGGGTCGCTTGCAAGACCTAGGAAGACCTAAATAACTCTATGACAGACAGCTGAAGAAACTGCTGTTATTCAATCACGGGACAACAGTACCAAAGAATTGTCAGCCTCGCTGAAAATACAACCCATGTGAGTTCTGATGTCCCTTGGGATGATGGCCATCCTTAGCTACGCACGGAAAATTACAGTGGTGTGAATGAATTCATTCATGGACTATAGTAGCACTGAAGAGTGGCAAGGGAACAGAGTGTGTCAAGGCTGAAATACAGATCCAGACCTGGACAATTAAGAAAGTGGTATCTGCCTGTTCCAAAAACCAGCCACTGAAATAAATGAACGAGTTCATAGTCTGTAAGAACCAACCTCAGCATTAGCTTAGTGCTTCAACTAAACCAAAAACCAAAGCCTTGCAAAAGTCTATGTACAACTAGCATGGTTCCTCCAGAGGCTTTTCCCTTCATGCTCACAGACACTTGGTAAGATATAACCCTCCCTGTTCTACAGTGCTTTTCTCTTTCTGGAGAGATTTCCAGCAGTCTTTCAGCTGCATTTTGTAACTGCTGAAAGAAAACTTCATTTGATTAGTGGCAGAAGCATTGCACGGACATTTTAATGTAGTAGCACAACAGCTCAGGTCAGCTTCTGGATACACCTTGGCCTACTCCTGCTCTAGTCCGGGCTGATGGCCAGTCTAACTTCTTGCGGGATGAAGTT
>JAOXNG010000001.1:144045185-144057357 GCA_028566535.1 Scolopax minor | reverse complement strand
GATACCCATATGTACATATACATATTTGGTTGTGTACTGATTCCAGTGCCTCAATCTGAGGGTCCTAACTGCTTCCGAGCATCAAAACCCCCTGAAACAAAACCACCAAACTGAAAAGTAGAGAATTTTCTTGAGACAGTTACTGACAGATACGTTGCCTTTAAGCATTGCTCCAACGAGCATAGCTGCAATGAGGTATAACAAACACTGCCAATCCATCCTACATCTTGCCAAGGTTAATAAAAAGAACAACAAAACTTACCTCCAGACATTTTATTTTGTTACTAAAATCCTCATTATAACTCCTATAATAATTTTCCTTTTTACTTGCTTCTTCACTCAGGGCTTTGGCTTCGTTTTCAGACTGAAAAAGCTTTCTCTCAAGGTCTTCAATCTCATAATGGAAAACAAAATGAAGGTCAGTGATTTCTGAAATACATAATATCTACCTGGACCACTCAGAAATAAACAATTAGAGCAAAATGAGAGCAATCTGGATTTAAAACACAACACCTGCTAAGATAAATAATTGTTTTAAAATCATTATTAATAGGAGTTCAGATCAGATCACAGAATCACAGAGTGGTTGGAAGGGACCTCTGGAAGTCATCTTGTCCAACCTTCCTGCAAGTTGCCCAGAACCATGTCAAAACATCATTTCAGTATCTCCAAGAATGGAGATTTTAGATCATTAGATACTGAAGATCTTTAGACATGATATCATATTGAACAGCTTAAAAAGAATTTGCCCTTAGAAGTTACTTTCTTCAGTATCACCCTACTCTGATTATGTACAGCATGAACATACTGTAGCGTTGGATGTAGTGGGTTATAATACCTGCTGTTTAACATACCTCCATCAATAGTCCAGCATGCCTTTTTTTGCCAACTTCTATTCTTTCATTTAATTTTGTATTTATATTCTCCTCCTGGGTGTCCCAAGCCACTGCAAAAAGATTCAGCTGAGCTTGGTGCTATGCAGACATGGAAGGAGAAACAACCCCCTGCCTGAAGGGAACCCACTCGAATTAGAGATAACCCAACAACACAAATGTCTTGTGTCTGTGCCTGTTTTCTAAACAATTAAAGAAAAAGAGGGAACTCTTCCAGGGGAGGATGTTGGGTGGCAGATTTTGGTAAGATACAAGCTCTGTGTAGAACACAGAATCCTTGAGTCCTTTTCCCTAAACCAAGGGACCCTTCCAGGGTCCTTGTCCTCTAAACCAATATTTAATGACATGAGGACACTTAGGAAGATGTAGTAACTGAAATTCAGGTGCAAGCTAGATGCATAAATCCAGTGGACTAAATCCTCCATTTGGTGCTTTCCCACTGCATTTAAGCCAGTGGAAGCAGGTGACTCTTCCAAGGGAGGTCTCCATATCTTCACTATACATCTTAAACAGTAAATTTAGCATGGCTCTGCAGAGTTAATGAGGGAAATCCCATTCTTTAACAGATTCAGACACTTTAATGGATTTTTTTCCCCTCTCATTCCTCTGGTTCTACACACCTGCCTGATTAGATCTCAGGTCTACCTGACCTAGGCTGTAAAAATGCATTAAGATATTCATTATGTATACACAAAAAGACATTTGTAAAGAAATGCTAAAGGAAGGTGTTTCCTAAATGCAACAGTTTTTATTTGAAAGATCATTCCAGTTTGAATGTTTCATGTAACAGTTGAAAGAATTTTTATCAAGAAGAATTTTTCCTACTAACTATGTGCACAGTCCTGGTGGAGGTCTTCACTCATGCTCAGTTTGGGAGAGTATTTTTCTCCACATAGCTGTCCTGTACAAACACACCTCCTTTAAAGCTCCCAAGTTATCTACTCACTGCATAAAAGCACTCTAAAAGTTAACATAGTTCAGCTACTTTATGTTAACAAGACAATTAGTGAAAAGAACGTTAATAATTCACCATTTTCACATTAAACAGGTAAAATCAATGTCTCAGACTGAAGTGTTTGATCTTCTCTAGTTCCCCCTGAAAATTTTCCTTCCATTTCTGTTCTTGTCTGGTAACATCCATCCATGACATCCATCTCATCTGGATATTCTCATCTGTTCTCATCTGGACAATCTAAAGTTCAGGCTGAGGACAGGAAAAACATAGGGAAATTTACCTATTTGAATACCAGCTGAGGCCTCAGCAAGTCCCTGGGTCCAATGCTCACATTCCAAACAACCGAGATGATGCTTTGCATGTTGTTGCCTGTAAATTTCCTTGGCTGCAGTTTCAGAAATTAGCTTTAGCCCATACACCAGACTTTGTTACTTCCAGTGCCACACAAAACTAAACTGCTTAAAGAACTGGTAACAACTCACAAAAAAAGTAGAAAAAACTCCCACTTTTGGCTGTAATATTATTGGAAAAAAACAAAGTTGGATGCTACTACATATTTGCAGAACATGTTAACAGTTCTTTCTACCCTGAAAACTGAGGTGTGAAATGGTATAATACGTGGGTTACTGACATGCAAGGATATAAGTATGTTTCATTGTACACATTTGTCAATTCTCGTGAACTTTATTTAAGTCTTGTGTTACTAAGGAATTACTGTCCTCTCTTTGCAGAGAAGATGCATTCAATGGACATTGCATAAACAGGGAAACCTCAAACTCAGGCACACCTCTGTTGACACTGAGAAGTACAAAGGGAGATTTAAGGTGCTATCCTGGGTAAAACTGTGGCCTGCCTCCATATCTATTCAGTCAGATCCCTGCACCAAACACCTCCAGGCAGGCACTGCAAAGTGGGCAGTTTCACCTGGCAGTCACGGATGCCTGCTGGCTAGCAGGCAAAGCAAACTGGACACATCCAAGCGCTTTTGTGATGGTGATGGCAGAAAGGTTTGGCAGGATTTGTATGCAAAGATTGACCTTAGCTTGAATGCCAATTTGCAAATAAAAGAGGCACCAGAATATTCAAAAGTCAGACAAAGCATGTATCACAGTAGCATCTGGCAAACTTTTGTTGACCAGAGGCTGTATTCTGCTTTAGAGCCCTGTCACTGGTATAACTGGCTGCCCTATGCCCCAACATAAATTCCCAGTAGGCTGAGATAATGCTTCACTTCTGAGCCACTGCTCATGCCCCATCACACTTATGTCTTCCTAACTGGCTATGGCTCAGCAGAAAGGAGGTCAGCAATTTTGGGGTAACTGGGTTCTCAGAAGATTATTCCTAATCTGGAGGAACACAAGGCTCAACTGAGAACCTGAAATATGAACACAAAGATCTTTTTATTTAAAGACTTTTTTTTTTTTTTGGTATTTACTATTATTAACTCTTCTTTGTTTCTATTTCTCCATGCAGTTTCTTAAATACAAGAGCTCTGTACAGAAGAGACATCTCTGTCACAGTAACTGAACCAAACACTGAAGAGCTGGAGGTTGCTGCCGTGCTCTCACCAGTGCTTGTACTGGTAGCCAGAGTGGAAGAACTGCCTGACATTTTTAATTTAGATCTACAAAGTCACTTTGTGAGAAGCAATATCAGTAGAAATCCCTAGGGAGCCTCTGATCTGAAGCATAAACATCTATCTCTAGCATCAGTACATCCCCAAGAGTGAAGAAGCAGTAAAAGGCACTACAACTCAGAAGAATCCTAATTCCTCCATGCAGCTGGCAGGAGAATAGGCCTTAACTTGTACTTCAGGCTGATCTGGAAAGTGCAGTTGAAGTTTTAAACACAGTGACTTATCTTAGGCTATATGTAGCCAATTTCTCTATATTTAGCTGCTCTCAGGTTATGTTGCCTGTCTTTACGTTTCTGCATCACTGCTTGCCCCAACAAGACAAGAATACTAATGTGAGGAAAAGCAAACAGCCTCAGGCTGTATGTTAGCTCTAAGAGATGTTTAAATTACCATATTGTTCTCAAAATGAAACAATCTGAAAATCTCTAAAATTTTGGTATAAAATAATAACAAGGTGTTTCCCAACAAAGCTTTCTTAAGAAAAGTTCGTTAGGGCCATATCTAAACTGGGACCTGGGAACACTTCCCAATATTCACTTCCCACACACACTGGATTAGATGCTGCATTAGACTGAAATCAGGGTGTGCATAAGCCTCAATTTGCTATGCTCTAGGTCCTGATGCTGTTTGAATTCAGCCTTATATAAGGCTGTCTTACAGAAATTCAAAGAATATAAAACTGTTCTTCACTTCCATCACAGAAGAATTAGAAGACCAAACTCCATGCAAATCATATGCAGTGATATGAATCTTTGAAGGTTTGAGTCAAAACAAGTATGTCTGCAGATGCAAATTTTATATTCAAAATTCTTGGTGAAAGTAAATAACAGAGATACTATTGAAGAAGTGAGAATCACAAAATACAAAGTTCTACTATTTAAAGGAAATGTACGATGCCTTTAGTAATATTTGAGTAGTTCAGATTCAACAACTTGACTACTGTTGGTACCTACATATAAAAAATTCAGGATAAGAATTCATTTAATGTTTTCAGTGACCATTTGACTACACTGAGAGCCCTGTTTTCACACTATCAGTTGCTTCCCCTGAGTTAAAGATGTTGGTCTTCATCTCATTAATATTCCAAACTTACTGGAGCTAGTCAGTGAGTATAGTTGAATATGAAATACTAAGCTAGAATAACACTTCTGTTTACACAAAGGTAAAGCCACTCCTTTCCTGTCCCACTTTGAGTTACAATCAAAATTACTATGAACTATAGTCAGCCCAATGGAATTATGAGATACAGTCAGCTAACACAGACAGTACATCTCAACCTGTTAACATGGTTATTCAAAAACCTTGTAATGAAAGAGATCTGCAGGGAGGCAAGCTATCTTTGCCACTTGTCCACAACTACTGAACTATCATCAATAAAAAGGGCAATTTATAAAGAATGACACACTATCAGTATAAATTTTGATAGCCTGTTTCCATCAGTTGACTAGACAATATACAACAAAGAATAACCTTTCAATGGTAATTTCTATGATAATTATCCACACTTTAAAAAAATTGAGGCAATTATAACATGACTATTTTCAAGAGCATGTTAGTTGTCTTATGTGTACATATTTGTACATATTCAAAGAAAAACATTTACACTTACAAATATAAACACTTCTTCACTACTGTCCTGTTATAAAGAAAAAAAAAATATAAAGAAATATATATATAAAGAAAGTCTTATTTGTGAACAATGTTTCATGAAAACTATTTTAATTCATTTTGAAGAAGTGAAAATCCGAGTGGGCCAACTAATAGGAAAGGATACGGTGCTTTGATTCTTTTTACATGAAACGGTTACCTCATCAAGCTCAATCTTTCTTGGTAATTACTAAATAAATTATTTGCAAATATTATACTCACAAATAGAAAAAAAATACGTTTATGCATGATTTTCACTTATTGTTCACTATACTCCAAAACTAGACTACAAATCTTGGCCCAAATTCAGCAAGTTACCTAAATATAGGTCTAAACTCAGATGGAAAAACATTCTTTCTGGCCAAACTCCAGAAAGAAAACTTCTTTGTAGTTCACAATCATACCTGCCTTTGGGGAAAAATGATAAAACATTGAAATTTAATACCCTAGAAAAAAATAAATTTCAAGGTCTTTACTGCAGCTGAAAGAAGAAAATGACTGGATGCAACAACTCTGCTTTTGAAATGCCCAGAAACTGAGCTTAGAGCAAGTAATTACAAAGGTACTATTTATTGAAAGGGTTTGAATCATGGAGGGGGAACAAATAGCCTAAAAGTGCTTGTGAGATCTGAAACACTTTAGCAGGTAGCAGGCCGCCCTGGTCGTGGGCAGAAAAAGCAGCACCCAGAAGCCTGACAGATACTACGACCAAAATCTTTATGTCATAACCTCTAGAGAGAAGGTTTCACAGACAGGAACATCAGTTTTAAAATGGAACTTCAATCTGATCTCCCAATGTGCTATTCCAAATTAAACCAATCTAGTCCTGCAGATAAAGGCTGCAGACCTAACAAAAGAATTCCTTACCTTGAATCTTTCTCCCACAAGTCTGTAAGAAATTCAAAAGGAAACTAAAAATATTAATTCCAGCTTTTTAGAGAGCACTGAGATCTTCAAATTACTTAGCTGTAACACCTTCAAAGTCCAATTCTTAACCTTCCTTCACAGCAGTCTGCCTTGCTCATCGCCATTTTAATCTCTATTACTCAAACCCATAACTGAGGGTTACTTTTCACTCCTCTCCCCATGTTAAAAAACCCACATCTTAAATGTGTGCTTTTTATTTCTCTCCCTAATGCCACACTCATATAAAGACGCTCGCTTCCACTCCCGCTTCCATCCTTTTTCCACACTAGTTTTGCTACAATCACTTTCCTTTTGTATCCTCAGCAATTAATGGTTTTGAACTGAATGGCTCCTCTTTGCTACATCCAGTTGAAAGCTGAATCCTCTCCAAAGCACCTTCCTCTTCTTTATCTAGTTTTTGATACACCTCTGCAAATGGTGATCTTCTTTGGCATCTCATGATTGATATCTTATTTATGACTCTTCTTATAGCTAAAATGCTTTTCCAGACATTAAATGCTTTGCGTTTAGTTCCATAACAGTGAGGTTAACTGAGGAGAATTCTTTGTAAGAAAAACACTCCAACTTGTAAAACTCCTAACACTGAAAGTCATAACTGCAATCTCCCTGTGATGTGGGTCTTAGTCATCAGGGGAAAATAATCTTTTATCTGCAGGCACTAATGTAGACGAAGCTGCTTTGTAAACGCATAGCACAAATTCTGAAAATGTTTTCCCCACTATCCTCAAAACAATCCATTTCTTCTGTAAACATATGTCAAGAATTACTTGTGTCACCAGGACAGAAATTCAGTCTAGACGCCTTCCAACATTCAGGAGGTAACTCCATCAGCATGCTGCTGGCTTGTGTGCTGCCTACAGCTCGGTCTGTCCATGGAGACAAAAGCCATACACCACTGGCACATTCAAAAACCCCTGCTAATTGAGCTGTGGAACTAGAGTGGTGTGAGAAAGATGTATAAATTCTTCAGGGTTAAACTAAATATAGGGGGCTTTTTTAGCATAATCCAAACAAGTATGTTTCCTTGACATTTTTAGACTTACATTAATTTTCTCTGTGTAAAAATAAGCAGAAAATTTTATGGAGGACAGGAAGGTATCTTCAGTCATTTTTTTGTTTAAGATGAGAAGAAAAATTGCTGTTTTCCCAAAACCTTGTTTGAGAACTCTACACACAGAGCATCATTTTGTTTCAAACAACAGGATAAACCAGAAACAGTGACATGATCTTAATCTGAGAGGCAATGCTGTAGGCAGCCCCAAATTCTTTCTGTGACTACAGAGCATTCATATTAATTTCTAACATACACTTTACTAAGACATACTAATGACAGGAATATTTAGTCTCTGGAGACTGTCAAATAAACCATGAGAAAGAGTGGCATCCTCTAGCAAACAGGTCTCTACAGCCTATGCTACTGCCTATATGCTACTCCATCTCAGCCAGCAACCCACCGGAGAAGACCAGGCCACTGTTTGGAACACACAGTTCATCTGCCTCAGTCTAAGGCAGCACCAAATGAGACTCTTGCAAGAAACTCCATTTGGCACTTTTAAGCATGGAGCTACACTTGGGAAAGGTACCTGTGGAACCAAACCAGCTTAGTTACAATGCAACCAGTTTCCAACTCAGAATAAAAGAGAGATTCTAACCCTAAGCATTTGCCAGTCTACAAATTCATTTTTGACAAGGAATACAAAAAATTCCACTCCTTTCTTATCATTCTATGTGTGAGTAGATACCTTGCAGGCTGGGCTTACATCCTGTTAGGAGAACACTGATTTTACACTTGTATCTCAGACTCTGATGAAGAGATAGTCAGGAGAAGAGTCTGATGGATGGGGACAGAGACATGAGAAGAGGTACACAAGATAGATAGATACATAGAGAAGAGGAAAATGTGAGGTATACATGGAGGAAAACGTAAAGATTAAAAGCATAGAAGGGAACTAATGGCCATTTGAAAAATAGAGCAAGGGCTGTTAAGGAAAACTTCCTTAATTTAAGCACGAGAGCAGAAGTTCAGCAATTTTTGAAAATGCAGGGCTGACTGGTAATAAAAGGTTGTTGCTGCTGTGACTGCTTTTGCTGGGGACTCTTAAGCTTTATTGCTAAGGCTTAAAAACTCAGCAGTACTGTGAAGCTCTGTCTTCTGGTTCTGCCACATTCATTTTGAGACCCAACCAGTTTGTGGGCCACAATGGTCTTTGGAGATGTAGACTTCAAAATAAATTCACATGCTGAATATATGTTGAGGGCTGCACTCCTGGAGTGACTTTCAGCAACAGAGAAGACATTACAGAGAATCTCAATGGACTATTATCATTCAGTTTCATACAAAGGACATACTAGCTATCAGAGTGAGGCTACAACAAAATGTTGTGTTGTATTTTATTGTCAGTGTTGCAAAGATCCCCCTCAGAGCAGCAAGACTTGGTCAGTTTCTCCTGAGAAACCTAGTGAGGGAAAACAAATTTCCTTATTTGTGGCTTTCACAGCTAGTCTTAGTTCACTTAGTAAAGCATCTTGTGTTCTCTACATTTAATGGCATACAAAACTAAAAGAATCAGTATTATTTTTGTATGTATGATATGTACAATACATCCTGTTACACTTTGTTATCAATCCCACTTTATTTTCACATCAGTTCATTTGGGAAACATTACAGAAACTGTAAGGTTCATTTTTCCTGCTTTGATTTAGAATTAATCTGAAACTTTTTTGTTTTTTTAAATCAATCTGGAAACTGAGGATTGTGGGACTAAAAAGTCTTCCTGAAAGATAAGAGTAAAATGATATAATCCGTAGAGTGGGAATTTATGATTACTACGGTTTATCAATAGACTCTTTCAATTTCTTCTTAGAGTGAATTTTATGCAAAGAAATCTAGCAATTGAAAACTAAAGAGCAGACTGTATCATTCTAGCTGGTCAACTCAGATACAGTAGTCTTTATGTCTCTTTCAACCCTTAAGAGAGAGGTAAGTGAAGCACGGTAGCAGATGGGAAAGCAGGAATCCTGCAGGATCCCAGCTTTCAGTGAAAATATTTTATCTTTTCACATGCACATACTGATAGTTATCTTTGAGTCAGAAAAGCTCAAATGATTCAGTCTTGCAGTGGACTGAGTATTCTGCGCTGTTTAACAACCTTAAACTTCACCTCCGAGCTCGGCAGAGCTCTGCCTGCTGACAGATATAACAACAGCTAACAAGTATTATCTGGACTCAGGTGCTTGGGGCTCAGGATGGATTCAGTATTTTCACAGCAAAACTTACATTTCAAGCCACGGAAGCCCAAATTGGATTTCAAAACCAGTTTACATCAAGAGATTATTTATTTGAGCTAGCACGCACAGTACGGCTTCAAAATGAAAGGTTTTAAATATGGGTGTGGGAGTCAGGCAATCCTAGGTTTACCACAGACTGTGAATCTGTCCAGAAAGGCACTGAAACTGAGCGAACCTTAGCCAAACTCTAGCATCTGCCAGCTATAAATTTACACAAATGTTAATGTCAAATGAGTGACAGACTGGTCACGGCTGGTTAGAACTGACCGGTCAGACTAAACCAAGGCAAGTTGTGTTTGGCATGAGGTCAATACCATCATCATCTGAAATCTAGAGAAAATGGATAAAGATGACCCCTTGCTTTCTATAAAGAAAAAAGGATCAAATAGTAGAAAACAATCAAAATTGCCAGATTATAAATCACCAATAGAAAATATTTTAGAGTCAGGTAATCTCACTTTTAAGAAATCTGCAGAAGTGGGTAGCTGGTTAGCATACTCTCCTCGAGTGTCAGACCTATCTCAAAAAAGCTGGGACATTGTAATGATGTTCCTGTCATTTTGCCTTCAGTGGAAACTTGTCACAAGGCCTCAGAATAGACAGAATATCCGTATTTCAATAGAAGATGGAATACCACCTCTAAATATCACTAAATCTATTATTCCTGGTCTAACATAACCTATTACACACAGATCAGAAAATACAAAAAGGTGTTTCTCTAAGATTAATCAATTACTTTGAGCGAATCTAAGATACTGGCCAAAGTTAAAGCCCAATAATAATGTCTACAATCTATGAAGGTGAATTGTCCAATTTCTTTAAGGTAAAAAACTATGGCTCCTGTTTACATAAATACATGAACCCCTTTCTTCAAGCAGAATCATATGCTTTTATATATTTCTAAAATAACTTAGTGGAAAAATGAGAAAAGATATCACTGTCTAGGGACTCTGACTATTTTAACTGCTCACGTGCCTCATTCAACTCTATGCCTAAAGTAGATCACTTAACAAGGTCACCATATCTGTCTTTATATGGAGGAATAACCGTCTGTAAATAATAGTACTGACTGTATTGTACTGATTATTATTTGACAATATTTAGCCAGTTTTTAAGTAAAAAAATAATAATATTCTGTTGCAGTCTATGAGAAACTGGAGTTTATGGAAAGATGTGAACTATGATGGTGGTTTCTTAATTGAAGTGACATGATGAGAGACTTGAGTCTGGATTTTGCCACTAGTATACTCAAAATACTCATTTTTTTAACTTTAAAAAATAATTGGGTACTATGAGTTTTGAAACTTCCAATCATATTTTTTGGGTGATGGTATAATACGTGAAGAAATACATTAAGCGCCAGAATGAATAACAATGACAAAAGAATCACAGACCTCTCAAAGAGTTATGTTAAGAGTAATTTTCACTGATGATATTTGCAGATTTTTGGCTGGCCTCTCTGTCAGTGAACAGCTGCAGAAAAACACCGACAAGGACGTAATTCTAAATGTGATTGTACTTCCAAAAGCTTAAAAGTACAAGAAGAAAAGACAGTACATTAAAGTTTGACTGTAAGTATTGTCATCAATATAGTATTTCATGAAAGCTTTCTGGAAATGTTACTTTTAATAGTATCGGGTGTAAAGAGCAGTGTAATATAGCTTATAAATTACTGGAAGGGCTGTTGACATAGGTTAATAATAAACGTCAGCACATGGAGTAGTGAGAGAGAGTCGCAGAGGAGCACTTGATTAACTCCAGTTCCAGTCACCATCAAAGCTAATGATGTGTAGGCAGCAGTATGCACCACGGCAAACTAGACACATCAAATACATGGAGTACAGGACCTACTGAGGTAAGTTACCTCCTGCCTGCTTTATTACACAGGCATTGCCAGGTTAAATTAAACTGATGCTTTTATTAGCACTAGGCTGTATACACTCAGTTTTTAAGACAGCTCCTCATTTCAGAGAGAGATTCCTAATTCAGCGCTTGCAGAAAGATGTAAGGTACCCAAGTTAAGTATAAGACTTCTTAACACTGTATGCAGCACTGAAGAACCCCTCTCCTGAAAACCCACTGGAAATTATGTGCATGAAGAAGAAACAAAGTGAGCTACTAAATACAACACAGAAGTACGGGCTCGTATACCGTGGGTGGAAGAGGTTTGTGATATCCTCTGGTCATGTCACAGGTCTAGATGACATCGAGATTAGGACGTGAGAACACACTGAAGCACTTGAGTCCTGATCACGCTAGAAGAGGGTGTGGATGGCAATGCTATCTTGAAACACAGCAGTTGAAGGTCAGCACAATTTGTAGCTAAACACAGAGACGATCCCATCATCTAGCAGGGATTTCTTCTCCTCTTACCACTCTGCAGTTTGAAATATCGCCAGGAACCTCAACAGTGGAATGAAAGGGATGAGAATCTGGGCAGAGTTCAGAGAACACAAACATGGAAAGGTCTTTATGAGGAAATATAAAAATAACTAAGTATGTTGTCCAGTGCATTCAAATCATCTGCAGAGATGTGATAACCTTACAAATACTGTTATGTGAAAGAGGGAAAGCATGTTTAGCGTGGTACAAAGGGGCACAGAAAGAACAAAATAATTAAAATCCATCAAGTGTTTTACACTTGGGTGGCATAAGGGGGACTACCAGACCAGGACTACTCTTGTGCCCAAGCAGCGTAACATCTGCACGCATTGCTAGAAACCTGTATTTTATTTGCACTTGGGGAAGGGGGAGGCTGGATAGCCCTGTGGCCCATCCCAAGCAGTAGCACAGCAGGGGCTGGTTTTCCTGCACCATTCTGTAGTG
>JAOXNG010000001.1:144022896-144036206 GCA_028566535.1 Scolopax minor | reverse complement strand
GTGGCAGGCCTTTATTCTGGTGCATATAATCACAGAATGGTTTAGGCTGGAAGGGACCTTCAAAGATCACCTAGCCCACCCTCCAACCTGTGATGGGCAAAGACATTTTTCATTAGATAGGTTGCTCCAAGCCCCATCCAATCTGACCTTGAACACTTCCAATTATAGGGCATCCACAACTTCTCTGGGCAACCTGCTTCCTTGTCTCACCACCCTCATCATAAAAAATTTCTTCTTAATATGCAATCTAAATCTGCCCTCTTTCAGTTTAAAACCATTGCACAGTTAAGTCCTGGGGAAACTAAGTGAACACAGATTGGTCTCAGTGTTTCCCTTACTTATCAGCACTTCCTCCAAACAAATTTTCCAAACCCACACATCCCAGTTTTAGTCTGATGACATTAAACTATCTTAAAGTCTAGGTGTTTGCGGAACAATACCTACAGTAAAAACCTGTGAGACTGTTGCACAAGAAAAGCTTCTTACCTTCTGAAATATTTCAGAATAAACCTGCTAGAGACGCTTTCAGTAATACCTTTTTTTGCTTTGAAGTCTTTTTTTATTTGACCTTTGGAACAAATATTTCACAGGATTATTTGTAGCTAAGGAACACAATGGAGAACTTGGAATATTCTCTTTTTCTGCTGATAATTTTTTACTGTACATACATTTTTATTCTGCATTGTTCCTTTCCTTCTAGATTCTTCCACCTCTACCATTTGGCTGTTATCACACAGTAACATTTTTTCAGTAAAGAGGCATTTTTGAGGGTGGTTATTTCTGCAAATGGCACCTCCAAACGTTTTGCTTTGTCTTAACTAAATACCCACCTTATTTCAAAGTTTCCCTGAGACTCGTGGGAGAAGTAGAGTAATTATAATCCATTTAGTGTTGGGACTAATCAGGTCCTTATGGATAGTAGATACAGATTTCTTTGTAACTGAAACTGCAGTTTTTGCATAACCTCTTTTTTACTCCATTTAAAGAGATTTTTAAATCAGATCAATAATAACCCAAAAATCCACGGGAAAAAAATAAATCAAGCTTTTCCATGTAAGATAGCTGCTTTGAGAATCCCTGAAATGAACCAAAACACTGAACTCCCATTCAGCAATAAGGGAAAGCAAATCACAACAAAGACTTCTTTTAAAAATACCAGTTCAAACCTTAAAACCCCTGTGAGATAAATCATGCTGCTCCCATTTAGTAGACTATGACTTTGATGCACAGAAAAGGTTATGCAATTTGCTCAATATCCCATTGAAGACCCTAGTGGAGATCTGCTCACTCCCCGCGACTGTGTTTTAACATTCAACACCATCCTCTTTCCCAAAATGGTTGAAGGCCTTTCAGCAGTTCAACAAGACACTAGACCAAAAAAGAAAAGAAAAAAAAGGGGGAGGGGGGAACATGACTCCAGCATAGATGGGATATTTAACAGTGTTCTTGATGAACAGGGAGGGCGCAGTAAGCACAACTTCATTCACTGATGCCTTTAAAGGTCTGACTTGGGGAGGATATAGCTTGCCTTTGGACTGCTGACTTTCTCTTATTGGTGAAGCTCCCATCTTGCTGCAGGAAGAATTCATGTGCTTGTGAAGCAAAATTAGTCTGTCATGATATAGAAAACTGTCCATCAAAAAAAGAAATCAAGGGCTGGATGTAAATTACCATTACTGAACTGCAGTCTCCTCCCAGGACGCATTTCTAGGCCCACTTATAAGCACTACCATTTTATTTTTATGGAATTAGAGGTCAGAACTACATTTTCCTTTTGCCCTATTTTCTAATTTATCTTAACATTGGTCTTATCTTAAGCAGCCTTCTAATAATCAAATTTTGCCTATTTTTCTCCAACTGTCTCCCATAGCTGACCTCTACAGCACTAACTGAAAAGCCATTAGTTTGTCGATCTTGCAGACACAATGTTTTGTCCACAGCAGCTGGTAAGAAGCACTCTTCTTCTGAAAATATGCAAGCAGAAAATAAACTCAAGAATGCTGATGCAAAAAATAACTTGTTTTGACAAGTTCAAGTATTTTGTGTGTATGTATCTGCAAGGTGTTGGTAGCAAGCTAATTTCTACTTCATCCTAAATATTGTAGAAGAATAATCAAAACAAAACACAAAACCCCCAAATGCCACTGCTTGCAAAGTAGGAAAACAAAACCAAAACACACTGGTAGAAGAAAAATATTTACTTCCCAGCATCTAAAATTATTATGGGCATTGGAGAGCATTTAGGAAAATGCCTTTTAAAAAACCATTGAAGTGTTGTTTTAACAACTTGAAACAAGAGACAGAGCCAGTGCTACTGATCCATGAAGTCTGTCTCTGTTCTTCCCTCTCCTAGTGGGCTGAATGAAGGACTGCCTGTACTACCCTTGCAGCCTGATCTCTTTGTCAACCATCAGCCCTCTCTGTGCCAGCAGTTCAAAGTACAGCTTCAGAAGTAAAGCACCTCTCCTGGAAATGTAAAACCAGGACCAAAAGTTTGAGCTGGCTAAAACATAATTCCACATCATGATGAAAAGACTGGATGTCCATGTTCTTGGCTGCTTTCAGCACCATGAAAACACTGTGGTTATTTTGGCTGCCAGTGTCTGGACTCTCTGGATGCGTGTGGAAAAAGACCCAGCTCTGCTTTTTGTCATGGCTACCCATTCAGTGATGTTCACTGTCTATTATGCAGAGGTTTCTTGATAAAGAGCAGAGAGATGCAAAACAGACAGCTGTCCCAGCATACAAACTGCTGACTTGCTAAGTGTGAAGTCACACTTTGTCAAAACAGCAAAACTGTTCCCCTGGCCAGTTTCTCCTTGTACCCATCCTGCAAAACAACTGATGTTTACAAAATGCCCTCTGCTTCGTTACAGAGAAACAGCTGTGACTCTACTCATATACATTTTAAGACTTCTTAAGGTCTCAGTCATCTTTTCAATACTTTCCTAGTCCAAGGACTGAACATTTGATGGTGTTACCAATAGCGGTAAACATTTTAACCTCAATTATTTCTTCTTGATGAGAATGTGTCTGTAAAGCAGGCTTACAGAGTCCTCCGAGGTGCAAAATCATCTCGAAACTCCAGTTGGAGACATTTGAACCAACTTCTGTAGCGCCAGCTTTCCTCTCCAAGTAGTATGACTGTACCAAAGCACTACGTGCCTGGCCCAGAGGAGCTAACAAGCCTTGCTGAGCCGCTTGGAGACACTTATCTGAGTAATGCTGCCCTGGGTCTGCCCCATACTGACACACCAGCCTGCCCCAGTGCCAACACAGAGCTCCTCAGTGGGCAGCATAAATGCACCTTTGATGTCCCTGCACAAATCACCAGGGAGAGACGCAGACGGACACCACGTATGAAAGCCAGTGAAGTTTAAGGCCACGGGAGGTGATCCCGTACATCATACGGAGGGCGTCATATTGACCAAAGGAACGTCTGACTTGCAAAAAAGGTCTTATTTTAGAAAGCCAGGGGAGAAGTCACGGCTCAAAGAGAGTTCTCCTGATGACTTCAAGCAGGATAAACATTGCTCTGGAACATGAGCTGCCTACGCTGCCATGGCACCTACAGGTTACTTTTCTTGGAGCTTTGGAAAACTCCTAAGAATGTTGTGCTCCCTTCCTAAGAATTAAAAAGCAGCTTTTTCACTTTCTTTAAGTTCTCAGTAAAAATGGATTCAGATGGCAAAAATACAGCAGAAGGATAAAAACTTGAAGTAGCACTTATTGACATCTGCTTTACTTGAATATCTAAAGCCTAAATATCTAAAGCCTTCTTTAACTTGCTTTTCAATCCTGAATAATGAATCTTCTGGTAATTTGATCTGTGCTGATGTGGCAAATCACACCTATTATATACATGTCTCTTTGAAAAAAAGGTGTTTTGATAGGGTTATATTTTTACAATTTACTTCCTCATTCAAAGTAACTCAGGAAACACTGCTGCATTAACTGTCAGTAATGAGAATCATGGTTTACCACGCATTTGGTCACATTTACACTGAAATAGCTCCCCTCCCCAAATTAAACATAGTCATGCAATCTGCATCTGCATTTAGTGAACATTCTTACTAGGTTTTTTTTTGGCCTAAGGACAATAAATTAGAGCAGGGTGCAGGGTCTCAAACTCCCACCAGCTGTGCCCCATCCACAAACAGAAAACTGTAATGTGAACTTGGCTGTGTTTGAGCAGACAAACCTGCTAAGAGACAGCACAGCAGTAATGGCCCACCTCTGCAGGGTGCTCTGAAGGTGTTTAGATATACCAACATATACCAAGTGGGACAACCCTGCTTTTTGTGGAATGTGTATCGTATAAACATGCTTTTTACAGCTGAGAGCTTTAAGGACTGGCATGGGTGTAACCAATTGCGTGGGAAGTGGGAAGTCACACTTAAAAAAAAAAAAAAAAAGATAACCTCTCTCTTTTTCTGGGCATTGCTTCTTCTTTGAGTTAGACTTGGGCAAAAAAAGATGAACAGACTAAGCTCTCTAAACACACAGCTTATAGTTTCCCACTGTGCATACCAGCTAAGCATACCAGCTTAGCGCTCCCACTAAATATGTACAGGTGTGTAGCACAGGAATAAAAGTTACAGGGGACACCGACTGGGGACCCTTCCTTTGCAGATGGTATTTTCATATTGTGTATGACCTACGTGGAACAAACTGCTGTGGCATCTAACTGGAACTAATGAGTTACACAAGCAGGTCAGAAAAAAGTTAGACATGGATGAAGAGACATCCCACAGAAGTGTTGGGACATGCGGATGTATATTCAGTAACTGGAAAAGTAAGGACTCTGCTTCCAAACCATCAGTAATCTGGCTTGCATGTAGCTTAAAAACTGCTTGACTAGGTGGGGCAGCACACCCTTGGTGTTAACCACTTGTGTAGATGTGGTAGTGTTTCTAAACTTTCTTCCAATGACAAAGAGTAAAGGACAAGTATTGTATTTTTCTTGCTTAAAACTTTTTGGTAAGGTGCAGCACCATCAACTCAGACACGCTTTCTGTAAATGTGGATAGTGGTTAAAAAACAAAACAAACAAAAAAACAAACCCAAAAACCCTTCTAGAAGTTGCTGAAGGAACGTTATTATGACTAAGAGGCTAGATTCTCTGCACAAAACAGCTATTTCTAGTGATAAAGCATAAAGGTTAAACAACTAAGGACAAGGCTGCCAGATGTAAAATGGAAAGTTTCCAATTTAAGAGCAGCAGAGGAAGAACATGAATTAATATGCAAGGACCAAATTAGCAATATAAAAATCCTCCAAGCCAAACCAAATGCCATTGAAAATAAACTCAGGAACTCTCCTCCTCTTCTGCTCTCTGCATTCCAAGGAGGATTGAATTTAGAATAACCATGGGGAATTTTAGAAAAATCTTACACTAAAATGCTGAACAAAGGCTTTAAATGGCAGAGACACTATGTGCTTAAGAGACACTATTTCTGTCTTTATCGTGCTAGATTGTTCTTCAGTACTTCTGTCTGAAAAAGGAATAAATGTTTTGGACTTAAGTTTTCTCAGGAGTTTTAGCTTTAGTGAGATTAGCAATGATTCTTTAACAGCGTTGAAACTGGAGTAACAACTGATCATTTCTACCTGGCTAATTAATTGGAAAAAAACCCCACAACCCAACCCAACAAAAAAGACACAAACACCCGCTCCCACCCTCCAAAATAAAACAACACGTCAACAACCAAACACTTGGCAAATACACAAAATCCACTTTTTTTTTTGTGTATGGTTGACTTTTCATCCTAGACCACATTTTTACAGCTAGCTTTGTTAGCTCTACACAAAGTGATACACTGTCAGCCTGGAGACCCTGTGCCACCGTATTGGCAGAAGGGTTTTACAGGTATTACACATATTTTTCTGGCATGAGCTGGCAGATAGTCCACTCCAGGAAGAAAAGCTACTTCACTAGGAATGGTATGGACTTTAAATTGGACTTCTGGAAAACAGATGCGCCAGATTATACACCAGCACCACTAGACTGATGGTACCACTGAGCTGTGGTACAGTTTTTCTCTTGAACTTGCATTGTGGAAAGCTCCCACAGGATCTGACAAAAGTAGGAGCTCCCACACACAACCATGATCCCATTGCAAAAAGCAGACAGACGCAGGGAACTGTCATGAAAAAAAGGAGACAGACACATGTAAGAAAAACCCTACAGGAGACAGTACATTTAATCCGGAACAATCAGGAAGATTAGAGTATTAAATGCTTGAATCAGATGAACAGAACTTGGACCTTTCAAGATAGCAAACAGTGGCTGCACCTCTCATATGGCTACATGACATCTCTGCATGTGCCTCTGCTCCCCCATGGACAGGCACTAAAATTCCAGTATAGAAATAGGTAACCAAAAGTAAATCAGTGATACTCAACATCAGCAGAATAATTTCACCATTGATCCCTCTGATTCAACCCCTGATCACCCTTGCCATGTCCCTTGCAGGCTTTAACGTCTGATCCTACTGGACATAAAACATTATCCCAACAACCATATGTGATATTTTCAAGACACCTGACAGTAAAGCCCCACTTTTACACTTGTAAAAGCCATTATTATGTTAAACACAAAACTACCCTCTGCATTTTAAGAGATATAACTCACAAAGTGGTTTTAGTTCACCCAATATTTACATACATCCAGACAAACATAAGAAAGCAGAATTAGGAACCTCCTACCTTGTTTCAACACTCCTTCCCAAAAGCTGCATCTGAGGTTAAAGAGCAAATAACATCCCGAAATAGCAAGATTCATCACGTTATGTGGGCAGCCAAAAAAACTCCACAGAAATACAAATGTAACCAGTTATTCAAAGAGAAAAATTATTTACTGATAAGAACTCATCTCTTACATTGTTTCTTAGCACTGAGATAAATGCTATAAATACATTTCACAAGTATGAACCATATGCTAATGGCTAATGCTGAAGGCAGAATGTGGCAGGAAATGAAATAGTAGTTACTGGGATATCTCCTTCTCTTGACAAGTGAAGATACTTTTATCTATGATACCGAAGCGTTGTTCTTAAGTAAATAAATAAATATATTGAGCTGGACGGGCTACTTTTCTACAATCCAAAAATCATATGAAGCATTAACAGGAATCAAAATCTACTCCCTCTAAGTTTACTAATGAGATTGTATGATATTACTATGTATGATATTACTAATGAGACTACCTGTATAAGCTAGTCATCTAGTTTAGTTTAGCTTCACCTGTATCATCACTGGAGAGAGGCAAGGATCTCATGATGCAAACCTAAGGTAAGTGTCTCAAATAAACTGGAAAGATTTCCTCCTCCCCATGTAAATTTTCAGCGCTCTTCACTGATTGTGGCACAAGTGTATATGACTTGGTCAGACTGGACATATACCTTTCAGCTAAAAGCAGTGTGAAACCTCACCTCATGTCCCAGAAAGAATCTGACAAACTCCTTCAGGAAATACCCTTGTCAGGTCAAAGAGAACCTAATTAGCACTTGAGAGGGCTTCCTGCCAGCCAGCTACAATGAGCTACAGCTCACTGCTATTTACAGGGAAGACAACTAATGGGATATTCAGAAGGGTTAAGATGCAAATCAACTTGTCTATCAGTAGACAGGCACCATTATCCAAGGATCTTTGATAAAATATGAACATATGATAGTGAAGGAAGATCAAAATGCTCTCAAGTGTGCAGATAAAAACAAGGTATGTCTTTATTCTGGTAAACTGTATAAAATCAAGCTTCAGCTTGACAGTGTTGCAGGTGTACAGCAAAGAGGGACGTATGGCAAGGGGAAGCTGACAATGAGAATATGGGAATTCTAAAAAAGGAGAAAAAATACAGAAAGCATCTGAACCCACAAATATAAGTGTGGGTCCCCACAAAAAATAATGCAGTACAACTGCAAGATCAGACTTGGGTGGATTTGATTTGATTTTTCTTAATCTAGTTTTGCCAAAAATATATTACATCTCTCTAATGCACTTTTGAACTTATTGAACTTCATTTTTAAGGGTTTGGCTACTAAATCGGCCTGCTAAACTTTGTCCACTGGAATCTCTTCTGAGGCATCTTATTCCATGTCTGGATTTTGAGAGCTCCTGAACATGCTCACAATTGTATTTAGGTGACTGCTGTTTAGCACCTTGTGTGTTAGCCTCAGTATTTTGGGAGATTTCACAACAACTTGTTAGTGAACAAAGTCAGCTAACATAGCCAAAACAGGCCTATTCAGGTTGTTACTGGAAGGCAGGAAGGTAAACAGACAAGGGATAAGCATCCATGTATATGACTGTGCAACCTAGAAAAAGCCTATCAACCATAAGATAACATACAAAGGTAAAGAGCTATGGTTGCAAATACTGTCTCTTCATAACGAACTTCTCCAAAAAGTCAAAACCAAAACCTCCATCAAAGCTACAGAAATACCAAATATTCTACAACAGTGTTCACACCCTCAGTGTTAATATAAGAGCAGCACAGATATATAAGAACTGGAGTGCAGTTGTCAGTCAAACATTTAAAGTCTTCCTTGAAGTAGGTCAGTATTTCCAGGCAACCAGAACATGAAAACAAAACAAGTGACCTCCATGCCTATTATAACAAATCTCCAGCAGAGTCTGGGTTTATGAAATGACTGGGCATGATGCAAATGTTGGCTGCTGCACTGGAGAGACTGGCCTATTTGTCGTTCTAGAGAAATTGTGATCAGACAAGAATAAAACTGTAATAAAATAGCAGAGGAGATGGCAGAGGTTTCTCACCCCGAAAGCGCGTACCTTGCCCCTGAAAACATCTCCCTTGCCAGTTCAAGACTGTCCTTTGACCACACAACATGGCCTTAAGGACGTAGGCTGACCACAGTAGAGATCTTCACCTGCACCACTCTCGAAACAGAATATAACATTGCTCCTGTTGGAGCAAAGAACTAGGTGGCAGTTTGCCAGTTCATAAAGGTTAGAAGTCCTCTGCAGTCCACAGGACAGAACACCCTATTAGCTGGGTAGCCAGCAGCTTTCTATGGACAGGCTGTCTAGCTGAATCCTAGAAATAATAAAAGATACAAAGTTGTTTGTCTCAGCTTACGTCTTGCACGCACTGACAGCTCTTAGTCTGAACTCTCCTCGTTCCCACTTCCTGGGCACGTGGCAAAAATTAAACCAGTTCATTCAGAAACATGCAGGTCATCTTCCTCAAAATAAATCTAAGGCTTGCTTTATCAGTCTTTCAGAATCAGAAATACATTTGTTCATGTACATTTCCCCAGCTGAGCTCAATATTAGGGCCACTCAAGCTCCTGGAAGAGGATGTCACCGTTGTGTCCTCTGCACCTCCCCTCCACACCACCACAAGCACCTTTCTAGCCAAAACTCAACTAGTGTCTTTCACGCATTTGCACTGTGGCTGCATTTTGGAAGTGGGTCAACTTTTGCACTTGACATACATCAGAGGAAGCTACTGACCATACCTATGCAAAATTATCAGTAAGAGGTCAGTGTCCTGGCTTTTAGCATCGAGTCAGCTCCTCACTTGATGATGCCATTCACTGAAAATATGCTATCCCTGGCCCAGCACGTGGAGATTCCCACTGTCTTGCTTCCACATCCTGGTGAGACAACGTCAGGCAGAGAGTATTGCTGCAGGGTTTGGATTGTGTTTCTGCTGTGGTTCTCTTCTGAGTACAATGACTGGCCACTAACATAGTTGCATTAGTGCCAACTACCAAGAGAAAACACTGAGGCTGAAGGTAAGCCCTGGAAACTGGTTCACCTCTCCAACTACGCAAAGTGAAACAAACTGTTCTGCTTTTAATGAATTTAATTACTCTCAATATATGTGGTTACTAAAACCAAGACTGCACAGCATAAATCCTGAAAACTGGGAATAACTCTGAAGTCGTGCATTTGACTTGCCAGCTGCATTGCCCTTACTGTGTATATATACAAAAGGTCCACATAGCCAAAAGGCCTCATGCTGCAGGGGGAGAAGAGTGACACCTCTTAGACCTCTGCAAATGGTGAGCATCCTGGATTATATGGTATGGGAATATTTGGCACTCGGACTTCTCCTGCTGCTGCTTCAAGACAGACAGCCTGCCCATCCATAAGAGTTGTGTAAGTCTGGATAAGATGTCTGAGCAAGTCCTGCCCAGTGGCAGGGAGACTCTTTCTTTCTCTATTTTCATCTTCCTTATCAGTCAACATCAGTCAGAAGGAAGAAGGAAAAATCACGAGTCATTTAAGTCTGCTTTACTCCCTGGAGTTCTCCAACACTACCAAAGTAAAATTAAGGCCTCCCAGACAGAGCTTGAGACAACTAACTACTCTAGTAAGTACTGCTGGAGGACTGATCTGCTAGCAGGAGGAATGCCCTGACTAAGCGATGCCATGCTAATTAATAAGCAGTTCCATAAAACATTGATCTACAGCATGGTTGTCAGGGTTTTCAACCCTGGTATTCAGTTCTGCTGACACGTGGAAGGTGGGATGTGTTGGGCAGAGTTGAACAATACATGCTATTCTTTCCTTTTGTATCGTTTCTTTGGAAATATATTCTGACAGAATCAAGTAGATATGTTATTTTCCTTTTGGCCACCTCTAGCAATAACCATGGTCTCAACATAATACCGACACGTGAGAGCAAGCAGATTCACACGCAAGGTAGCCACCTATACTTCTGGGCTGCTGTCTGCTTAACACAAGCTACAGTGTCTCTCCAGAGTGCAGCATGTATCTGTGAAAATTAATCTGGAGACATCCCTGGGTCTTTCAGTGGAGATTAACTGTGTCTTCTTTGGCAGTTAGCCAGAGGCATGTGAAACAGCCTACAACCGCTCTCATGACATCTTCTACAAATGAAAGAGCTTAGTAATAAGAGACAAGCATTAAAGCTCAGGCACTTAGGAAATCTTCCCTACACTAAATAATAAATACGCTGCATACATATAGTTGGACAGACTGTAGTTGGGTTCTCCTGTGCACTGCAGCTGGCCAAATCTCAGAAGATTAGCACTGACATCCCTTGCTACTTGGATCACCTCTAGCACCAAATGAAATCACTCTCAATCAGTCTAACACAAGAGCTACTACTGCGTCTCGCAGCGAGTTCACTCACTGTCCACCTGGCCCAAACTGAAGGACAAAGACACAGTAATATGGACAGAGCTGCACGTCTCTGAAACTCATGGAGGGAACACTGACTTCACCAACAGATTCAGACCACTACTTTCTGCTTTCAACTTTCGGTGCACCAAGCTCACTCAAAGAGGAAACTGAGTAATTCCAGGTAGTATCCTTTTGAATCACATCTAGTGACATATGTGTTCTGGAAGAGATGAGACAAGCTTATATCCCCTGGTGAGAAATGTCTTACCCTGACAGCACATTTTGGGACATGAAGATGCTCTGGTCTATTTGGGTAGTAGTGGGAGATAATCGTCAGATAAACCCCACTGCCCAGAGACTGGTGTTGCCAGCATAATAAGGCACCTAAGAAGTGAAGTGGTTTCAGGGCAAGTCATCATGTGGCTATTTTATAAGCCATGAATGGGATCCGCCGTGACCTGTGAGGATTTTGTAGCACCGCTGTACCTTTTTTCTCCAAGGCTGGGATTGCATTTACTGGTGGGTGAATGGAGGGAAGGAATACAGGAGCGTATTTTGGAAATTGTATGCAATACCTTGCCTACATCAAACTCTCTTCTCTCCTCCTCTTGAGCCTTGAAGAAAGAAATTAACATTTAACATAAAACAGCCTGCTTTGATAGCTGCCTGAATACCCCATTAAACATTTTCCACACCTCAGGGGAGACAAATATCCGGTCATAAATTCCAATTTGTCATGGATTTTCTAAGTCACAGGTTGACAGAAGAAGCAGTTATAACTCTTTGATCAGTATGCAGAGAATATTACACTCTCTAGCAATACTCTTCATTGGACGCAGAATTAAGAGAATAGATTTAAAAAGCAAAGCCCTTCGGTTTTGAATATAAGGTTTCTACAAAAATGTTAGCAGAGATTATTTCATCAACACAGCACCAAGTCAGTAACAAAAAGTAATCCCCTGCTGGATGAATGCCATTATTTGTTGTAATTGTAGTTATCACTACTCATCTTCTATTTACATACCATGTAAATGTATACCATACTTTGTAACAGCACACCGAAAACAAAGCCCCTGCTTAGAAGAGTTTTAACACTTCTGCTCCAGTGACAAATTAAGTTCTATCAAATATTTAAGAGCAGCAGCAACATGTGCATCCTGTAATTATTGGGAGCAAGCATTTACATGTCCAATCCACAACTCCAGCCAGAGCTGTTGAGCACTGGAGGACACTTGCTGCAAAGAAAAAATCGCCTTTGCATCCTCCAAATCCAAGATAATAACACAGGAAAGTAACTAGCCAAGCAAGATTTCACCATTATGATTGTGAATTTTAATCTCCAGTCTTCAACCTCCGACCCTGGGTGGTAGAAGTGAGGAACAAAGAGAAAAGAATAAGATGATCAAAGCGCTGCAAAGGTTATGCTCACAAACCAATTTTCTACAGGCTGGGCTCTAATGCATTTGTAACTTCCCTTCGTTTAAACCAACTAACAAAGAGTTCTGGCTGTGATCCAGCATTCCTAACTTAAGCACCTGCACTTAATCTAAGGTGACCTGTGAAACTGTCCTCCTAAAGTAAGTGCCTAATTTCCTCTGTATTGCCAAACAAGAGAGGTGCCCTTAAAGGCCTCCAGGGAGGCCTCCTATTAACTTCACTTTGCTAAGAAACCTTCCCCTCTTTACCTGTCAAGCCCTGAGTGCTCTTACAGGCAGACCTACAAACTCCATCACAGAGCAACACAAGCCTGCAGCTCCCCAGCAGCTTTCATTCCTCAACATATGTGATATGTTTCTGTGATCAATTTCTGTGATATGCTGGCAATTCAAACTCAACAGCTCCCTTCAATTTATTCAAAGAATCAGGTCTTTCCCCTTTCCACCACCTGACTCTAGAAAACAGAGACTCTCCAAAATATCCAGAATTTTTAAATGGAAGATGTCTACTTTCTGCAAAAATAAGCTTTTTACTTTAGGTTGCATCATCCTTTGCTGTTCTATCGTCTGAGAAGTGTTGCCAACTATGAGCCACTGAGTCATTGATTCACCAGTGGCTGTATGAGAATGGGTCATCTGAGTCCACACCACTGGGCAGGCAGGAGGAGAAGGCCCAGCCTGAGCACCAGCTGTCAAGCAGTCAGCATTGCAGGAGAACGGATATTTTCCCCCACATCAGGTTACTGACATGATCTG
>JAOXNG010000001.1:143939877-143955214 GCA_028566535.1 Scolopax minor | reverse complement strand
TGTACTGCTTGGAAGAGGGGAGGAAGTAGAGAATTCAGTAGTAAAGTTAAACCCAAGATTTGAGTTGCATGTTATGGGAATTACTATAGCAGAAACCCCTTGTTGTTAGCCAGGCTAGGAGCAAGGGGAAGAGTTCATTGCAACGTTAAATCCTATGGTTTGGTCCAAAGGGACCAGGGGTGGAGACTGTAATACCTTTAAATTGTTGTAACCCATGATTTGAGTTGCATGTTGTGGGAATTACTACAGCAGGAACCACCTGAACCAGTGGAGGACAAGCTTTATGAGAAGCAGTGCAAGTACAGCAGTGACTCGACCTAAGCTGCTTTGGTGTCCAGTAATTCCAAGCAACACAGCACTTCTCCTGTCTTGAGTGACCACCACCACTGATGCACCCCAAAGTCAAGGAATAAATTAACTTATTGGATATCTTGGGGACACTGTAGACATTGTAGAAACTTTTCAAAGAGGTGATCCATACTCTAAGGGAATGAGGATCTTTTGGACAGTGAGCATGATGTAAATGTGCAGTGCTTAGTTGAAGGCTGGCGTTAAACCATGGCACTATTACTACTGTATTTTGGTGTTTTTTTCTTGTAGATATCAGTTACATGACATATACAAGCATCACAACTAGCTACCTACTGCACTTAAGGAAAGCCTTCATGAGTATAGAATGATTTCTGTTTTACAGTTTGGTTTTTAATTTTTTTAATGTTTAAAGGACGTAGACCTAAACTCAGGTTTAAGTATTTCTATTCTGGGAGAAAAAGCCTAGATAAAAAATAATTGTCAAAGTTAAGAAGCAGACAGGTATTTTAAATCACTTTAGAATAAAATTTAAGATCTCTTATAACCTAGATTACTTGTCTAGACAGTTCAAGTAATTTAGTTGGAAAGATGTGGTATGAATATGCGAGTGTTTATTTTGTCAAAGTAGTTTTGCCCTTGGTATCACTTTGATTTTTTCAGAGTAATAGCAGTATTCAATTAATTCTTTACTGGAATGTTGATATTACTGGTCATCAGGCTATTGACTTATTCACAGTAATTGAATGATTTATATTAAAACTTGCCTACTGTGCATTTAGGTGGATTATCATGAAAGAGGCATAAATCACTCTTTATCCAGAATAAAAGTGTTAATTCCTTGAGTCATCACAAAAGTATTGTATTTTATATTTGCTTTTTATCTTAATACAAATTCATCCTCATATGTTGACAAATAATTCAAAAAGTTCTTGATATGTGTTAACATGCTGCAAATAATATGTGTTTTTTGTGTGTTTATTGGAGCCAAATGCCTGCATACGCTTTAATATATCCATGAAGGAAAAAAAAAAAAAACAAACCAAACCACTTTCTATATGGTCTATGCATTCCATCAAGAAACTTAAAATACACCAGATTAAAAATGCAAACAGGAAAAAATGTAAAAATCTACTTTTCCCACATGCAAACCAGGGTACTTAGAGAATACATATTAATCAAAATCATCTTTAGAATTTCACATTTTCAGTTATATAAACATTAAAAAATCAAGTTCTGATTAGCAGAAACATATTTTCAGATGCTTCAGTAGCAGCTGAGACACATTCTTCATTATATGAAAAATGTATTAGAAAAGTGAGTAGATAGTATAAGAGAAGGTGACAACAGGAGAGCACTGAAGTGTATACCAGTCTCCTCCAGATGGTAATTTCAGGGTAGGAAAAAAGCTGAACTGATTAGAAAGACAAAACAAGGACAAGAAGACTATTGATGTATTTTTTTCAGTTGATTAGAACACTTGACCAGAGTCATAGAACAGATTTGTTAAAAATAAGATTGCTTATATAGTGAAAATGTTGAAGACTTCAGTCTCCTCAGGTTTAGCTAGTTAGTTAGTCAGCTAGTTACTTAGTTCACCTTGGCAGGAGGGGGAGAAGGAAGACAGCAAGAATACAAACATTCTTTCTCTACAAACTGATTTTGTGGGAAAAAAAATCTCAAACAAAGGAAAAACAAAGCAACTGCTTTGGCTTTCTCACTATATTTATGAGGCTTATAAAAGAAGGAAAAAAGATAATTCACTTAAACTATTTTGGTGTTTAATCCACATCTTGTTTCTTACAAACTTATTTGATTCTTTTCTTTACTTAACTGAAATAAAACCTTGCATTCAAGGCCAAAGCTGCTCTCAAATGCCCATGCAGATTTTGACTGAAGTAACTGATCCAAAAAACTGACTGAATTTATAGGAGTAGAACAGCAATGTAAGAAAATTGGTCCTGGTCTCAACTGCTACTGAGGAACAAATTTCTCTTTCATATAAGACTTCATCCTTGATTCATGAGAACCCAGTTAAGCCAAGAAAAATGAGAGAAGCAACATAAGAATACAGAGATACGACATTAAGAATTACAATCTGTGATCCCCTTAGAGGGGGGAAAAAAGGCAAATGTGAGGAAGACACTGATAATTTAGGTAATAAGCATATGCTTCTGTCTGACTGACTTCTGTTATTGTCAATTACGTGCTTACCTGATATTATTAAATACTCAATGCTTATCATTGGGACATTGCTGGTACGAAATGGCAGGGCACAGACAGAAGCTTGGAACCAAAATGAAGTTTGTAGAAGACAGACAAGATGCGTGAGTTGTGGGCAATAACTGTATTCTACCAGTTTTATGTACAGAGTAATCTTTAAGAAAGTTCTAGAGAAATACAGCACCAATAAGAATTATCAGGCTTTTTCAGGTAGGAAATTTAACTTGTACTGCAAATCATCGAATTACTAATAAGTTATTAATTTAATTAATTTAATTTCATGTAATTAATTAAATTAAATATATTTATTAAGTTAAATAAATTTTAAAGCACTTCCTTTTTCTCTTCTCTGATCCTCACAGGCTTACAGACACACATATCTTTTGTCTAGCTGAAAATTACTGTTCTTGTCAGCTGATTAACATCTAATCCAAAAGTCACCCTTTCCACTATTTGATCCGATCACAAACACTTTTAAAAATTTTCTGTGTGAAAACCCAAGTGTGGCTTCTCTTTCATTTCCATCTTTGGCACTTCTCTGTTTCATCCTAGCTATTTTGCTACAGGCAATAGTCACATACATTACACCGGTGTCTAGCTATCCCAGTAGCAGTATGCCATCAGCTAGTCTGGTGTAGGTGACATAGGAGCCTTGCCAGTCTTCTGTAATTAAAACTAATTCTCTTACATATTTTCCTCATCCTGAGGATGAAACAGGATGCTCATTTCATGCAGTGAGGAAAAGCAAAATGTTCTCATCAGTCTTTCTTTCTGAAGAGATCATTCTGGGCATCATCTCAAAGTATATAGAGGAAAAGAAAACTATCAGAAGTAGTCAACACAGATTCACCAAGGGGAAGTCATATGTGACTAACCTGATAGCCTTCTATGATGGCACAACTGGTTGAATAGATGAGGGGCTGGCGGTTGTCTACCTTGACTTTTGTCAAAGCCTTTTGACACATTCTCATAGGTAAGCTTCAGAAGTGTGGGTTGGATGAATGGACAGTAAGACAGATTGAAAACTGGATGGAAGACAAAGCTCTGAGGGTTGTGATTAGTGGCATGGACTCTAATTGAAGGTCTGTAACAAGTGGTGCTCCCCAGGAGTCAGTACTGGGTCCAGTCCTCTTCAATATATTCATCAATGACCTGGCTGAAGGGATGGAATGTATCCTCTGCAAGTTTGGTGATGACACATAACTAGGAGGGGTGACTGACACTCCAGAAGACTGTGCTGTCATCCAGTGAGACCTGGACAGGCTGGAGAGATGTCAGTGGTGCCCAGTGACAGGACAAGAGGAAATGGGCACAAACTTCAGTAAAAGAAGTTCCACCCTAACATAGGGAGGAACTTCTTTACTGTGAGTGTGGTAGAGCACTGGAACAGGCTGCCCAGAGAGGTGGTGGAGTCTCCTTCTCTGGAGATATTCAAAACCTGCCTGGACAAGTTCCTGAGCAACCTACTGTAGGTAGACTCGCTCCAGTGGGGGGATTGGACTAGATGATCTCCAGAGGTCCCTTCCAACTCCATATGATTCTATGATTCTATGAAATATCACTGGGCTGCAGGAGGGTTAAACCAAGACAAGAGGATTGTGCAATATGCTCTTGCAGAAAAATAGCAAACTTTACTCTCGGTTCCAGCTCACCAAATGATTAGAAGTGAAACAAAGCAGAGATTTTTCTAAAATGGACTTCAGTTTCTGCTGAATATTCAAAAAGCAAAGCTGTGAAATTCAAGCACCTCCAAAATGTGTAGCTGGGTTCTGCCTTCAGAAATACCTAATCTCAAATGCTTTTTCCTTTGTCATTTATGGGCTGTGATGTTGCTTTAGACCATGCCAAATACAATATTGCAGGAGTGTAGAATTTCATGTTGAAAGACCAAGAAGGCTGAAAATACTAGCATTTATTTCCTGTTGCACCTGAAGGAATACAAGTGTCTGCATTCATGGGCTGAAACGGGAACAGGGAGGGTCTCAAAGCCCTAAACCTAATATAAGTTGCAGAAAAAAAAATTAAGAGAAGGCACCATTTCAGTGCTGTGCTTGTTTTTGCTGCTCTTCAGAATTTCTTATTAACTATGAGTTACATAGAAAAGAAAGGACTGGGGTGACTAAAACCTCCTGTAGCAGCTGCCCAGCTGTGGAAAGGTCCAAAGCCAATTCCAGCTTTGGGTCTGCACACATAGTGTTCTTTGCACTAACTAACTAATTAACTAATTTGTCTTATTTTATTACATCTTTTTATATTTCAACCTTTGGGTTTCCTTTTTTTTGCCTTCCTGGGTGGTGAGGGGTCACTGGTCTCTCCAATTTAGAGACAAAGATGCCATGCAGAAGAGTGTCAAATGCTTTGCACAAATCCAGGTAGATGATGTCAGTTGTTCTGCCCTCATCCACAAAAGCTATTAAGCCACCTTAGAAGGCCACAAAATTTGTCAGGCCTGTTTTTACCTTAGTGAAGCCAAGTGTTGTCTGTCACCAGTCTTCTCCTTATTTACCGTATGCCTTAGATAGTTTACAGGAGGATCTCCTCCATCATCTTGCTGGGTACAGAGGTGAGACTGACTGGCCTTTAATTCCCTGATCTTCCTTTTGTACCTTTCAAAAAATGGAGGCTATGTTTTTCTTTTTCCAGTCAGTGGAAACTTCACTGGACTTCCACAACTTCTCAGATATGATGGACAGTGGCTTAACAACTCATCCACCAGTTCTGTCAAGACCTGCAGATGAATCTCATCAGGTCCTATGGACTTGTGCACCTTCAATTTCCTTAGATGGCCACAGACTGATTTTCTGCTACAGTGGGCATTTCCTCATTCTCCTGTTTCCTACCTTTGCCTTCTGTGACTTGTGTGGTGTGGCTAGAGCACTTGACAGTGAAGACTGAGACAAAAAAGTCATCGAGTACCTCATCCTTCTACGAATCCCAGGTAACCAGGTCTCCTGCTTCTTTCTGGAGAGGGCCCACATTTTCACAGTCTTCCTTTTATCACCGACATACCTATAGAAGCTTTTCTTATTGTCCTTGATGTCCCTGGCCAGATTTAATTCTTTCAGAGCTTTAGCTTTCCTGACCTGGTCCCTGGCTGCTCAGACAATATTCCTCTCAGGCTACCTGTCTTTGCTTCCATCCTCCATAGGCTTCATTTTTGCTTTTGAGTTTGTCCAGGAGCAACTTGCTTGTCCATGCAGTCCTGTCCATGCAGTTGCTTGTCCTGGCTTTTTTTGACCAACTTCCTTTGTTGGGATGCATTGCTCTTGAGCTTGGAGGACATGATCCTTGACTATTAACCAGCTTTCTTAGGCTCCTCTTCCCTCCAGGGCTTTATCCCATGGTACTCAACCAAGCAGATCACTGGAGAGGCCAAAGTCTGCTCTCTTGAAGTCCAGGGAAACAAACTTAAACCCAGTACTGTGCTGGATTTCTTCTGGATTGCTTATGTCCTGCTGTGTTGTCCCTCCAATGGATATTGGGGTTGTTGATGTCCACCATGAGGACCAGGGCTTGTGAATGTAAGGCTGCTCGTATCTATCTATAGAAGGCCTCATCCTCTTGCCTTCCTGGTCAGATAGCCTGTAGCAGGCCTCATTGTAACATCACCTGCCCCTGCCCTGCCTTTAATCCAGACCCATAAACTCTTGGTCAGCTCCTTATCCATTCCCAGGTGGAGCTCCACTTAAGCTGGACCTTGACATAGAGGGTGACAACCCCCTCCTCATCTCCCCTACATGTCCTTCATGAAGAGCTTGTATTCTTCCAGTCCATTCCATCCTTCACTATATTTGGCATATTTACATGGTGTCAGAATAGTGTCAGGTAGTCTACTGTCAGGTAATGTCTACTGAGAATTAGCTTAAATTGGTCATGTTTTTTAAGACACAACAGGAGATTTCAGTGGGATTTTAATGACAGGGCAATAGAAAAACCCATTCAGAAAAAAAAAAAAGGACTGAGTTACAGACAGAAAGTGAAGAAGCCAGACAGCAGCAGCAGAAGGCAGGTTTTGAGAGCAAACTACAGTGTCAGATATTAAGGTTTTAAAAGGCAATAATGAAAAATTCATTATTGTAAGATGTGTATGTATTATAGAAGGGAAGACATAAGTTTCTCTCCTGTCACCTATTGTGAGTCACCAAAATGAGTTCAGTACATAACATCTAAATTCACAGAGGGACTTAAATTTGTAACTGATGTTTGGGTAATGTGGATTTTCATGGGTTTAGGACCCCATGGAGAAAGTCGAAACCTATCTCTTTCTGAGGACACAGTGAGCAAGCTCAAAGGCTGTGCACCATATGCAAGTGTGAAGAAAGAAATGACACTTCACTCATACAGTGTACAAGTTTGAAACCCCACTGAAAGCATGTGGTTTTAAGCACTCTCTGAGAGAGATGAAATTCAGGTACCACTGCCTGAGGTGCAGTTTGCAAAGAGGCCAAAGAGCCACCAGTCCCCATTTGACAACTTTGCTCACAAACCTCACTGGTGCCCACATTGCTGCAGAGCAAGACCAAAGAATCAGAAGTAAAGAAACATTTTCAGTATGGCCACAGTGGTGGCTCTCATGTGATTAAGGATAGTTTTTTCTTTCCTGCAAAGACTCAGGTACAAATATTCATGTTTTCACTAGAAGAGCAAAATGGAAGTATTGGATTTGAAAGATTCCTACATGAAGTGGCTTGAGATGCTCAAGCACGGCCCATGTTAGAAGGATGCACCATTTTGGGGAAGGAAGCTAGACTAATGGACAGATGCTGGTGTGTATTTCTAGCTGCTCCCTGAAGAAACACTGGAGATGAGAATGAAAGACAGAAAGCAAGTAAGGATATCAGAATCTGAGAGACACCATCTGGAAGCCAGCAAAACAGCAGCTGCTCCTGAAAGGCTGCTCTGAATTAGGCAGGCCTGCCTGTGTGACAAAAAAACCCAAAAAGGCATGAAAGAAGACATGGCTATCAGGATGGACAGTTTGAGTCCCACTTAGGGCTGCTTTTCATTAGCTGCTACTGGTGACACAAATAACAGCCTCATGGGAAAAATAAGACCAGAGGAGAGGGCTGCAGCTGACTTTCTTATGAGTCTTGTGAATACTGAATGTAAAGAAGCAACAAGCAAGATTTTGAAAACAAACTTTTGGCAGAAGAAATGTTAGATTCATGTAATGTGAGGCATCTCTGAAAGAGGAGCTGGTGTGGGCTGGAGAGACTCCAAATAATCCAGAGGGAAAATAACCTTTTGCTAACAGGATTAGAGGGAAGGACTTTAAAGGCAAGGAAGGGGGAGGACAAAAAGACAAATAGGAAGGAGATAATAAAACACTAGAGCTAGTGTTACATGCAGAAGAAAAGGAAACTGGCTCTTGAAAATGGAGTCTGTTTAGGGTCTCAGCTGTCCTCCTTCCAGAGAGTCAGAAGGAGATGCAGAGAGTCCAGATAAACAGGTTATCATACAAAGCCAAGCCTTTTAGGTCCAAGCAAATGGTTCAGACACCTCCTAGGTTGGTACTGATAAAAAGCTTTTTCATGAGATCTGTGTAGTTTACAAATTATTCCTGTAAACACCTTCCAACATATTATAACAGAGATGATTTGGTTTACTTGCTTACTGTTCTCAGCAATGAATTCAGAGACTGGGACTTAGGGATGAACATTTTATACTGAGGATAAGACACTCCCTAGTCTGACCTCTGGAACACTGTTAGGTTAATGTTGAGGAATAGGACTTCTTAAGCATGGACTCTGGACAGAAGACTTCAGTCTCTTATAGTGGAAAGTTTTGTTTTCAGAAGATTTGCTAAAAATTTCCATCTCTCAAGCACAACGTTCTTTTCTACCAATATTTTTTTAAGGTGTAGATGACTGCCTTACACAAGTGAGACTGCAAAATGTCTTGCAGAAGGGCTGAATGATAGAAATTCAAACTAGATAAAAAAAAAAATCCCAGCTAGATCTCCAGCTCCCCTTTGTTTCAGAGGGTTTCTCCTGCATTGATGCACCTGATGCTTGTGGATGGTCATTGGAAAACAAGCCCTAGCCCACTTAATGTGGGGCATTTCCTGGCTCATTTTCTGAATCAGAAGACAATCCTGATACCCTCCAAGACTGCAAGTATGCTTGAGATGTTGCTTAAAGCAAAGATAAGTCTCATTTACCCAGTCAGATGAGGTCTATGTATTTGATGTGGGCTCTTTCACGGTAAACTGTTTCATAATGAGGTAGCTGTATGGGATGACAGATCCTAGGGCAGGTATACCAAACTGGACTTGTTCTGGCAGTGCTATTGACGTTGGCAAGAAGAGGAGGAACCATTAAAATTTTTGGGCAGCACAGGCATGCTGCTCTGGGGCTGTTTCTGTAGCACTTGTGGTACATTTAGCACAATTTGGGAAGCAGTGTACTAAAGGAATGTGAAACAAAATTCTGTGTGCAGCGAAGTCATGAATAGTTAATGCAGCTGGATAGAGAATGGTAATTCTGTTTCATGGAGGAGTTTCATATTTGCTTTCTTTCACATTTGGAATCAAAACTAAACACCCTGTAATTCTCCATGCAGTGGTATAAGGAGATCAGGTTCTGGCTGGGCCGCGCAGGAAGCCATTTGGGAAACATCGACCCTGATGATCCTGCTGCCAGAGGCTGTGTTATTTCACATTCTGAGGACTGTCAACTTTCTTTTTGTGGCTGCTTGAATATTCAAAAAACCAACAAGATTAGTTCATCTAGACCAATATTCTGCCTTTTTTGGTTGTCCACAGTAGGTGCCTAGGAAGATAACAAGGCAAATAAATTCATATCTCCTCAATATTCTTCCAGGCTCCAGTAATATACAAATTCAGAATGTTGTGGGCCAGAAGTGGCATTTTTCCTCAAAACACTTGTCCTGATGCATGTACTATCATCTGTGGCATCCTGTGGCAAGGATGAACTTGCAGCTGGTGTGACCAACCATTTACCTCTGCTTGTGGTGAACCCTGTGATGCCTTGAATGTCAGAATAGCAACTGTGCTGATAGAAGAGGAGAAGACCTTCTTGTATCTGACACATACTGCAGAAGCCAGCTGAGAATCAGGTGTGTGTCTGCTCCTGCTCAAATACTTCAGGCAGTCTCTGGTTCATTTCTGAATATGGAAAGGAGAGTATTGTAATTTGAACCTACAAGTCATCTTTCTAGGAAAATTCTAGGCAACAAAATTAAAATCATATTAAGTTGAATTAAAAAAAAAAAGAAAGGAAAAGGAAAGGAAGATAAAAGGAAAGGAGAGAAAAGAAGGAAGTAGAAAGGAGAAGAAAAGAGGAAGGGAAAGGAAAGGAAGGTAGGGAAAGGGAAAAAAAACAATCTAGAGCAATGTATATTAAAAGTATTAAAACAACAATTTTCATAAATGTATCCTGATGACAGTATATACAGAATCTTGAGGAGTTATCTGAATCTTTCCACTGATTTTTTAAATTATTTTTTTATCAGGTCAATAATCAGTTCCTGTGTGACTAGAAGTTACACTAAAAATTTCTTTGCCTTGAATATAAACTTGTACCCTTTTGTTTATGCACAGAAAAGATCACAGGAAAACACTGGAGGAGGCAGGATGAAATCCTGACTCCACTGGTAGCATGAGTAATGATTCAGGCCAGGCTGGTGCGGACGGAGAAGGTCAAGAGACCACCTCTTGCCTGTTATGGTAAATGGGATTTCATTGTTTCCTTGACTTATTAAAGAATTATGATCTGCCCCCTCCAAAGCAATGGGACTGGCTCAGTAAGCTTTAAAAATGATTTTTGGTCTATTGTTTTTTTTTTAATGAGCAAGTGCATGTGGACTGTGCAAGGGATTTTCTTGCTTCAGATTTTTGAGTTTTGATCTGCAGTTCCAAGTCCTAGAAATGGATATCCTTTCCAAATAGCACCCGAAAGCCTCCACCTCTCTCTGGAAGATCAGACCCTTAGATAAACAGAGAATATTATAATTTCAATGAATTTTTTAGAGTTGGAAGGGACCGTAGAGATCATCTAGTCCAACTCCCCTGTTGAAGCAGGATTGCCTATAGCTAGAGCATGTCACTCAGGACGGCATCCAGGTGGGGCTTGAAAACCTCCAAAGAAGGGGACTCCACAATCTCCCTGGGCAGCCTGTTCCAGGGCTCTGTCACCCTCACTGTGAAGCAGTTCTTTCTCAAATTTGAGTGGAATTCGAATGTTTATGATAAAGCTGAATTTTATCTTCACTCTCTGTTCTGTGTGTGTGCTCAGAAGGAGCAGATATACTTCCCCTTGGGCACTTGGTCCAGGAGTGATGTTGGTTATCTTCTGGTTCACTGGGACCTAGAAACCCTCCCAGCTTCATACCTGCTTCCCTGGCTGTGGGGAGCAAGCACTAGTGCAGGGTCGTACCCAGGCAGCTGTGACCACCTCTGGCTGACAGGATGACTGCTGAGCTGTAGGCTGTGGGAAGGGGAGGCTTTGATTGTGCACGGAGGTCAGACATATGGATGCCTTTTCAATGCAACATGCAGAATCTGGCTTTTGGGCAGAGGGCGTGCATGACTCCAGAACAATGACACTTAACCAGCAAATGTCCAAAAATGAGATGTTGCAGTTATTTCTAATCCCCATTGTGCTCTTTTGAGAAATATCGTGAAGCAATTTTAACCACACAGAAAATGAGCCAGCATCTTGCTGCAAAGTCCCATTATGGATCAGTATTCTACATTAGAAACAGCAGGGATGTGCCAGAACCTTTACTGAGAACACAAACAGAAAAGTTGAACCGATGGTCTGCCACATTTTATCTTACCTCTTCACAACTGGTCCATTTTCCGACAATGGCTGGATATGGAAAAATAAAAAGTTTGATTACAGGAACAGCTTGGTGGAGTGGGGAGAGAGGTTATTGAACTGCTTGTTAGTTGTTATTTTTTTGGCTGGAGTGGATGTAAAAGTTAATTTGCAACAAAAGGTCTCACAGCAGGAGCATGTTTGTGAAAATCATTCGTACCAATTAATTACAGAAATTCTTGTTGCAGCGTAATTTCTCTGCTCTAAGTGAAGGAAGGAAAACGGTTCCTATATTCACCACAGACATATATTTGGGAATGCGCTGCATTTTGTTGTTGTTTTTTAAATAAAACTATAGCTAGCTCAAAATAAAACAAATGTAATAAAAAAAAAGACAGTAATAAAGGAAAACATATGGACAATGGAATGGAGAGCTTGTTAATAACTATTACAAGGAAAAGCATGTCAATAAAATAGTTCATTACCTCTGAGCTGACAGGGAAGTCTTGATTAAATGACAATTTTCTATTCAAGCAAGAAAGGAATAAATCAATACCATTGACTAAAATACACTTTCTTTATCAGAAAAGAAAAAAATGTGTCAGATGTTCTCCCTAAATACACTGCCCGTGCGTCCAAAGCAATAACCACAGTTGTGAAAAGAGACATCTTTTTTGCAATGAGTTATTTTTCTGGATGTCGATTGCTGTCTTTTTGATGAAACTAGATGGTAACACACTGATTTAGGAGCGTTCATTAATGTACTGCCCTCATCCTTTTCTCTTGTCAGCTTCTCCTCCATCATCCTTCTCTTTAAATTGAATGATACTCCAATGAACATACCCTCTGCCTGCTACAGTATGCATCTGTAATTTGAGTACATAGCCATGGGGAATATCCTGTTGGACTGAAAAGCCCTGCCATACTAGTCTTTTGATTAATGTTTCAGTAGTGTTGGCTTAGGATATAGATATGAAAGCATAACTCATTATTACTTGTGAAGCTGGGGAAACCATATTTTCAAGGATAGATTTAGAGATCCAGAATGTGGGGCTTTCCTTTTGCTTTGTCTTGGTTTTAGACATGGAAATCAATGGCACTACTCCTGTGTGAAACAGAAAAAAAGATGGAACAGATGGCTTAGCTACAACATGTCTTCTGTGCAGACTGAATGGGAGCTGGAAACCAGGGAGGCCCCAGTGGAAAAGTGCCCAGGCAGGTGATCCAATGGGGGAATCTCCATTTCCTTGTTTTGACAAGGCAGTCAGGAGACAGAGGGACAAGCACATAGACTGGCAGGACTCAGCACAGTGCCTTTATGCTCAGTGTGAAATGTGACAGCAGAGTCCTTATTGGACTCTTATGGCCTTCAACCATATTCTTGAAGTGGTTTTGGGTGTCTAGGAGCCTGAGGTATTCCCTGCTCACTGGAGGGAGTCTAGTTTTCCTTCAGCTAAGTGAGATGAGCACTGAGCTGCCCTTCAGATGGAGCAGGAATAATGCAGCTGAGGAGGCATATATTAGAGACACATTAGTGACATCATATAAAATAAATCAGTGATAGAAAGGATGTATTAGAAAAACCCGAGGGAGTTCATCTGAGATCTCAAAATAAAGTAATTTGAAAATAAATCAATCAATGTATGATTTCATGGTGTCCTCTCACCTAAAAACACTATAAATAGAAATATTAAAAGGGGAATGGCAACAGGAGCTGGTGGAGTTAGCAGAAGCTCAAGGATCAGCAGTGTTGTGGAAGGGCGAAGACTCTTCAGCAAAGCCTTTAAGTAATACCTGCGGGCTCCATGGAAGACAATAGGATTTAGAAAATGTCAAGGAGACTAAAAGGAAATGCACAGCCTCTCTCCTAAAGAGAAGAGGGTGCTCAAGGTTAAGCATATACCTGCAAGGTTTTGCTTGTCTGAGACTTTAAATCTCTCCCTGCATGATTCCCTGTCCAAAGCCTATAAACGTTACAGATCAAGAGAGTATTCACGATTTCCTTCTGACGGATTAACTCAGGCTAAACTTAAAAGCTGATTCAAAGACCCTTGAATGATTACACTGTAGCAAAACAGCAATGACTATACTTTTTTTGTCACCCCCTTTTAGGCTAGAACAAAGCCCTGCCTCTTCTCCCATCTCTTCCTCACCAGGATGATCCCCAAAGCCCTGGCCTTTTAAAAGAGGGGAAGCTAATTATTAGGGGTCATTTAACTTCCCACTGAGTCCTTAGCTTAGCTACTGTGTCTCTGTTTTTTCTATAACTCATTACTTTAATGAAATAATAAAAATAGATCATTAATAACACCAGTACCAGTGAAACCGCTGCAGCGAAACTTTCATTAATAGTATTTTTCTAATAATTGCAGAGCAAAGATACTTTAGGTGTAGAACGATCCTGCTTCCATGGAAATCCCACAGGCAAGCCCACAAGCAGTTGCTAGTCTGGTTTATGGAAATGGGATCTAATTTCTTTTGGGAATCAGTGGAGCACTGCTATTGGGGTACCTCCTGAAAGCAGAAAGCCTGTTTCACAGCACACATCTGCTGGCAAATCTCAACCAAGAAAGAAGGTAAATTTTAATTTTTCGTGATTTCTTTGAATGTCTGTTGTTGGAAGGAGTGAATGGGGAAAATATGCGTTCCACCTCTTCACATTAGGGATCCTCGGTGCTGTTACTGCTTAGCTGCTATATGGACTAAACCAATCTGCTACATCTCACCACCTGTTGAGGTGATGCGGTGGAAGTTCCTGTTTTCGATAAGAGGGGCTGCTCAGATCAGGAATGAGACCTAGAGATTCATATGCAGCACTGCAAATCTGCCGTTCCGTTGTTAGGAAATCTGTGTTAATTCATGCTCTCTTCCTATTCTTCTGTTATGTGTGACACTTCTGCTGAAAGTCTTTCAGGGAGGAGCAGTGGAGTGACCAGGATTAATGGGTATATAAACTGAATGTATGTAAACTGAATTAACAAAGGAGAGAAGAATTAAGATCAGACACTGTCCAGCTCTAAATGCTGAACTCCATGCAGTGGTTTGATTTTGAAATGTATTTTTCATATGCCTAATTGAAAGAAATGTTCTATTAATTTCTGTTATTAGATGGAGAGGCTTGCATTATGCCACAATTACCAGGGAAAAAGACAGCTATAGTCACTCAGAAAGGTATGTATCTTTTTCATCAGAAATGTGTATTACAGAAACAATTAATCTCTTGGTTCTCCTAGCATTATGACTTTTATTTTTTATTCCTTGCCAACATATATTTTTTTCAGCTTGGGAATTTTGTCTTTGTGCAAGAATATATATATGTTTTTAGGAAAAGCAACCTCTTTTGCTGAGGAAAAAAACAGCAATTTTGTCCATTTCTGTAAAAATATTGAGAGAAAAAACAACTCTGAAAGCAGCACACTGTGTCAATGTACTTTGTCAAGTTTACTAAAAGGTTTATTTTTGTTTAAAAAGCAAATAAGTTGTAAAGTAAATTTGACACGTGTCCAAAAATCTTGTTTTTCCAGAAAAGCTGATCAGCCCCTCCATCTCTGTAAACAAAATGAGGCCTCTTGGATGCCTTTTTAGGCTTTTGAGATTCATTAGACACAGTTACCTTATAGCTGTACTGACGTGCTATGAGTCAGTGCTAAAGCAGATCACTTGAAAGGCATGAAAGGAGAAAAATAAGAGCCAGGGTAAAATACATTAGAAGTTGCAAAGCAAAGCTGCGGGGGAAGGGGTTGTAGCTTCACCATGACTGGAGCTCCAGGGTACAGCCCTTACAGGTTTTCCCCTGTGGCAGGGTTACAGTCCACAAGGAAGTGTCATGGTCATGTATCTTCACTCTTTTAGGGCTTTTGGTGGTCATATGAACTTCTTATATACAATGGCAGAGCCCTCAGGCCTATGGTTGTGGATGTAATTTGGAAGCTGTTTGACCTGCATGTGCTCCCAATGCCACCTTTCCGAGAAGCCTTGAAGAGGCACTTCTGCAGGTGGTCACAGGTTAAGGACACATGCCTACG
>JAOXNG010000001.1:143837570-143848268 GCA_028566535.1 Scolopax minor | reverse complement strand
CATTCTCCCAGGGACTCTGATCTCCCTGTTGGGGAGTTACAGACTGTGATTCCCACCAGACTTTCTCAGCATCTTCAGACTCTTCTCAGCATCCTTCTTCTTAGGTCAGCTGGGCTTCTTTTGTTTCTATGACTTGTCAAAATGATGGATATATTAAATTGCTGGTTAATTCTCTGTGATGTTATATAAATAAAGAAAGGGAACAGGAAGAACATAATTTCCCAGGAAGCAGCTTGGGACGACATTATTAGCTCTACGTTATTATGGGCAAGCAACAAGTACTTGTTGCTTAATAAAGCAGGGGCAAATATTAACATTTGCTACCAGAAGAGCATACTGCTTGCAATAATCAGAAACAAGCTGCTGATGGGATATGTAATAGAATTACAAATCAGTAAAGAAAAACTAGCACTCTCTGACAGGTTAGTGTAGGTAGAGATGAGATAATTATGACCAAATAAATACCACAACAATAAAAATTCAGAGGAAGAGCAGCGTCAGGCAGAGACAGGCTGCAGTGCAGAACTAATGAGCAAAATTCAACTCTTTTTAGCTGCAAAATGGAGATTAATATGCTTTGTTATAAGGCACAGCTATTAAAAACCTTACAGGCCTACAGATAAATTGCAGTGCAGAGATGGTGAAATGAGTTTTTTATGTCAGATTTGTACTCTTACAATTATGCATGAGGCTTTTGCATATTATTTGAGAGGCAGAGATTATTAGTGATTAAGAATCATTTATATAGTCTTCTTTTATAAAACTGATGACGATGTGCTTGCTCTCTTTTTTTCTCCTTTTCATCTTCTTCTATCTTCTTACAGATATTTGTCAATTACTGGACAAATATTGTTTCATCCACTCATGATAGTATACGATTGCATCTTTAGGGAAGTGTGGAAATCACATCAAACTGCCAACGTTTTGGGGTCCAGTCATTATCAGATCAGATCATCTGTGTTTAGTTGTTATCAGGTGTATCAAAAAATTGTGGTAAGAGGGTCAGCTACGTAAGTTCTGCCAAATGAAGAAGGACCATATCTCAACACCACTTTGCCTTCCATGGTCTCTGCCATATGACAGACCAGGCTGGCAGACCTTACCAGACAGGCTACCAGAATCACAGGATAATTTAGGAGGATCCCCAAAGGTTGTCTGGTCTAGCCTCTGCTCAGAGTAGTGCTGTTTTCCATGTTAGCAAAGCATTGCAGGCAGTAGTTATTTACAGGATCTCCCACATGAACTTCAAGCTAGACACGTCTGGATGCTCCCTCCCTGCTCAAGCCTTGTGTCCAGCTATTCTTCGTCAATTATTGGCTTTTTTTGGTCTTCTTTCCTCACCCTTTATTTCTCTGTACACCAGGGGTGAGATCCCTTTTTGGTCTAGTTGCATGAAGTCCACCTTGATGCCACCTCCTTCTTTCAAACCTTTTTTGGGTATGAAAGCCACAGCTATTATAAATGTGATTTCTATTTTATTCCTTTGCCTTTCTTTGGTGTGTTTCCTTTAGACTCTGTTTAGATAGAAGATAATTTGGGGCAGTGTCTGTCACATCTTAAAACCTCTGTAAAGTGTCATAGGATATCATGGTGTCACGCAGCAAACCAATAATAATGAGGATAATGACTTCTTTCACAGCTGTCAAGCTTACTTTGTCAAGAACTCAATTTTTAAAGATACAAAAAATGAAATGTTTGTCTTGACTTTCTGTCAAAAACATGAAATTTCAAGTAGGTATGAATTTCATTTATTATCATTATTTTCACTCATTTGTGTAATCAATCTGTGAAATGTTAAATTTGCAGAAGCACATTAGGTGACATGTTGTCAGTTTAAAACAGTATCATACTGTTAAAATAGTGATTTATACTGTGTCTACTGTAGCTCTCACAATATAGTGTCTCGCTAATACCTGCACTTAACTGCATTAGCTTAAGAACATTGCCTGCTGATAAAGGGTTTACCTGTTTTCTCTTTGAAAGTTTTTTGTTTACATTAGTTTAAAAAAAGTGAAAAAATAATAACCTTTTTTCACACTTAACAAAAATTTTCAATTTTTTTTTTAGTAATCATAATTCATCAGGGGATCGTTGGGTGTCCCTAAGCTGAGGCAGTTTCTGGGAGCATTTAATTGCAGGAGTATGCTTACAGAACATCTCTTGGGCTTCATGGCTGTAATTTCACTGAGCTTCATGAGGTGTTTCTTACATAATTGAGAAAATTATATGGTCTATAACATATATATACACATAAAATCAGCTTGAAATCATGAACAAAACTGTTTGCTACACAAATAAACTGGCGGTCTTCATGGAATTATTTGAAAAGTTTGAAGAAAAAACAAACACTGAAGTACAAATGTTTTGTAGACTGTAAGGATAATTTTGTACAAAACCAGAACACAATAACATCTGCCTAATAATTAAACATTCATCATTGTACAAAATACTGAGAAATAACTTCAAATGAGTATGAGCAATAGCTTATTCTAGCAGATAAAAGCAGATTTTGCTGTTTTCACATATCTGATCAGCCATAAAACATCTTACATAACAGGACATAGGTACATTTTATTCTTTCTTCTGTGATTAAACACAGGATCATCTCATTATACAGCTGAGTGAAAACAGAAGAGGCTCTTCACTTCATTATAAAACTCACAATTGGAATCCTTTTTCTTTCTTGTCTCATTTCCAAAAGTATGGGTAAGCACATTATAGAACACTTAAAAAACCCTTTTGCAGTCCTCAAACAAAAACACTATGTATGTGTCAATTAGGTACCTGGTGACTTTGCAAGTTATGAGCACTGTTAGATTTGTACACACTACCTGTTTGAAGGCCTTCAGCAAAGATCGAAGCCATTTCAGGATATCAAACTGAATGTTCTCCCAGTCTTTCCTGGTTTTAAAATGTTGATTTTGATTTCTGCATTCCTCAGGAGTTGTCCTCATCAAAATTCTCCTGCTTCTTTAGTTTTGTTGTGCCAGTAACCACATTAATGAACTTGGTTCAGTCCTTCCAATACATTAGGTACATTTGTAGGCAGGCTTCAACCCACTGCAACTTCAGAAAAACAAGTCATCTAGATACAAGCTAGGGAAATGGCTTCCTGATGCCTGGCCATCAGTGATGGAGGAACAGAGTTGGGAATGGTGAAGTTTCTAAACAGTATACTTCCTTCTTTATTATCTTTGGTCTACAAAACTGGTTCTACATTATGAAATTATTCAGTGCCAGAAAGCACTGCCAGGCCTTGGAATGAGACTCATTATACTGACACAGTCTGGAACAAATTCCTGGGAACAGCTCAGATCACAGCATGGCCAAGCAACCATTCCTGAAGGACAGATGCCATGCAGCCACTGTATTTTGGGAATTAAGAACATTAACAACGTGCACGTGGGTTCTTCTCTGCCATTTGGCCTCAATGCCTTACCATTTTTATTTACTAGTATAGACATAGTCCAAATGAAATGTAATCAATTGATTAAATGACACCAGTCTTTTTTTCCTTAGCCTACCTTCTTGACCAGTTAACCAAAACTGAATAAGAGCCATCAACTTGTCTTTATACCATTGGTTGCTAAACTGCTTATCAAATTCTCTTTTTTTAAAGTTTCCTTGGTTTAATAGCAGAAAAATTGTACAAGTCATTCAGTACTTAGACCATAAACCAATCCAGAGATTCTTGATACCCTGTTATTTGAAAATGAGAACTAACCAAAACCAGATTGCAAACTCATCTCTCATAATGTTAAGAAATTACTCACTGAAAGACCGTCTTTGATTTCAATGAAGCTGATAAAAAACAGTGACATGTTAAAATAAAGAATTTTCCACTCTCGATATTCTTATTGAAAGTTTATACAGACCCTGCATATTAATTTAATATACCCCAGTGCTAAACTACAGATGAAATTGGCATTTTAATAAATTTCATTTGCTTTGAAATGTATATATGTAACATTTTATATAACCTCTGAAAACTAACGAACACTGTTCAAGAATTGAAGCCAGCAATGTCAGATCTGCCCAAAAACCTAATGAAACCAGTGAAAACAAAACAGCACGTGCCTTTTAAAACACAGGCATGTTATTAGAGCATTACTGGATGAAATGCAAAGCCCAGCACTCTCTATATGTACAATCAGGTTAGCAATTAAGTTATTTTATTTGCTGTGTGTATAGAAAAGCCTCAACCACTTACTTGTTAAGCCAAACAATTTTTTCAGTATTCCACATCCATTTGAAACTGAATGTGTTCAGCCCCATCAGTCAATATTGACTCCTCTACCATTTATTGTGTTTACAAAGCTGCTCTGGAAGCTATCTCATGCTGTAACAGAAGAGCAGCTTCAGCCTGTAAATCTCTTGCTAGCTCACTTTTAAGACTAACAGATTAATACATTATGAATTATGCTTCTGGATTGCATCGTGTATTGCTCTCCAGTACAAAAAATAATTTATCAGCTCTGTAGCCACCTCTATAATCTTAACCCAGATGTGATCTGCAGTATATTTACCTGTCTTATAACTCACTTGTAAACAGACAATCAATCTTGTTGCAACAGAAAAGCCCAAAGGTACACTGAAGGCAATGCAAAGATTCTCCGTATAATATTATATGCTTGTTTTGTCCTAGATAAGGACAATAGGGAACAGAAATTGGCCCAGGGTTTTTTTTTTTGATACTTATTGCAGGATGGTTGCTTTTGTTCTTAAGATGTAAGAAGTCTATAATCTTCTCCTCAGATATTTCTGGACAATGCTGTGCCTATGGTTGGAAAACATGATTTTCACAAGAGCTATTGATTAGTGTGTAGCACCCTCCCCACTTCATGCCCTGCAAGTTGAGCTTTACGACTGCCTATAAATCCCCATATGACTGATAAAGTCCCTTACCTACTGATGTACTTCACCATCCCAATCCACCAAAACCTTCAATCTGGATGTGTCCTTTTTTCTTGAAGTATTCTGTTGTACCATACACACAAAAAATATTTGCGGAAATTTGAACTTTTGAATCTAGAGTATGCATCCAACAATGGTTCCTGTGAAAGCATACCTCCAGTAAGGAGAAGTCCATAAAACAGCTTCTTCAGACAATTTAAGCTACTTTTCACTTTCTTTCCACTGCTCTAGTTATCACTTCTGTTCCTCCTCTTGCCTCCAGCTTCTCTAAGCATTTGGGATTGATGGTTACTCAATAACGAAGAATCAGGTAGCTTCAGGAAATGTGCCACTTTCTTTATGAATTGGTTTTCTTACTTACTGTAACATTAAGTTTTCTAAAAAAGAAAACAAAAAAAAGACATGCTGGAAAATAAAGACATACAGTGAAAAATTTAATTGCATTTAGCTAGTGCACTAACCCTGAGTGGACAGCTGGACTAGTGCTGTTATTGGCACAAACACATGCTAACATTTTTGTAGGATCCTAAAGAAGCAAGCCATGTGCTTACATTAAAAAATGTAGCCCAGTATTGTGTTATAGATTTAGCTCTTAACTTTGCAAATCTGTATTTCCAACTTCAGTTACATCAGTGTATGTAAGAGGAGTGGCAGACTGAGTGAGCAACTTTTCAGTGTTTGCTGAACCTTAGCCTTTTTCCTTCTTCCCCATACTCTTCTGTGAGGACTGCATAGTCTTTATCAGCAAAGGGATCTTTTATATCAAATCTCTCTTAATGTATTTTTCATATTTTTAACCATATTTTATAAGAAATACATGAAAATTACATAAAATCTTGTACATGTTGGGCTCATGAGTCATTACTGTACACAACTATACATAATACCATTGTGGCACTTCAAAATGATATTATTCAAATTAGAAAATGCTCTCAAAATCAGGTAAATAGAAAGTCAATTTTAAACATAATTGTGAAAGAAGACTGGATTTCAAACTAATAATTAATCCATAAAATTTATCTTAGAGATACACCAGAAATGCTCTCTTATTATGATAGGGGCCTCTTGGCAGTATAGCACAGCAGCTAGCTGAAAAAAAAAAAAAGCTCTGCTTCATTTTGTTCAACCAAGAGAACTGCAAAAGAACCTCATTTAAGTATCAGGATCAGCCAGAAACCAAGTGCGCTTGATGTTCTTTCCATACTCATGAACTCAACCAGCAACACTGAGATGAAATCAGTGCCAGAAGACCTTCTTCACCTCCATTCAAAATAAAAGCTTGGAATTTCATCAGCTGGATCAGTTTTCTCTCCTGGTTGTCCGAGTTTGGTTGTCAGAGATCAAAAAGATGGGTGACTTGTTTATGTATTTCTGATTTTAAGTGCATTTAAAATTAAGATAAAATCACACTTGAGTAAATAGAATCTTTCCTCCATCGTTAATCAGGATAAAGGAAATACATCATTAGTCATTAAGGAGTTACATACAATATGCCATTCTCTTATTTGAAAAGTAACAGAGCTGAATTCTCACATACTATAAGACAGGATTGCAAAGTGGCATAATCCATGCATTCAAAGAGTCCAGAGACATTTTTTTTGTTCTCTACAACTAGAGAAATGTTAAATTTCCAGTATTAAACTGAATTATTTTTTAAATTTAAATGTAAATTTAAATTTCCATCTGTGATGTGAAGTAAGAGACTCTTCCCTTCAGTAAAAGACCAGTAATCCTTCTTTAGAATTTGAAAATTAGGAAAAGGGGATGAAAAATGGCATAATAACATTTTGGTTTAAAGATTTGGACCATCTTTTTTTGTTTGTTTGTTTTGTTTTGTTTTGTTACTGGACTGTCTATCTAGAGAGAAGTTCATCTTATTTGTACACAGATGATCTGTGTACCTCTCTTTTTCTTGTGATGCCATATGGCTCCCTTATGAACATTGTGATTGCTGACACAGTATGAGGGAATCAAAAATGGAACAGGTGACTACTGGAAAGTTGAAACTATTTGTAACTTGTTCTTGAGCTTCTGGCATGGATGTGCCACTGAAACATTCCTTCCACTACTCCTTCTCCTAAGATAGAATATGTATGAACAGGAACTAAAAGATATTTGGGAGACAAGTTTATTCTGCTTACGACAGAGATGTTATATGAAGAGAATACTATAGAAATAAATTGTCACTGAGAGTGAATCTTGAAATGTAAAAGACTAACAATATTATTTCATTAAATGGTATACTTTGCATTTCTAGGGTTTGAACCTTTGCAGTTTGGTCATAAACTCTACTTTTCACAAATGTCATGGGGTCCTGTCAATATATTTTATTTCAAGAAAAGGAAAAGTGGTAATGAATTCAGTTGGTAAATTTTATCTCAGATAAGGAAGGCAAGCAGACACATGAAAGAGTAAAAGCATAATCCAACAGCAGTAACCAACCATGGAAGTAAAACAGGCAGTTCTCTTGTTTAGCAAGAATTGTATAAAGATATTAAAATCAATTTTGTCTTTTATCTGCAGGTATTGGAAAGTGGTGGGAAGAGACAACAACAGGTTTTCATATAGAACTGGACTTGGAAAGCTCTTAACTGCTCCAGTCCCCACCCCGTGGCAGGAAAGGCAGATGACTGCCTTCCACATATATGCAAAACTCACACAAATTCTGCTTTTTTGTCATTTAATTCCATAGGTTTATTATATGCCAGGTGGCATATATTTTTTTCATTCATACTGCAGTGCCACACTTTAAACAATAAAATGACATCTTTATTTGTAATTAATTTCATTTCACAGGGTTTGGGACACAGAGACATCTACCAGGGAGTCAGTGTCTTTTTGGGGGGGCAGATAGCTTAAATTATCTTTAATAATTTCCTCAGGTTCCTCCTAAAGTTCCTCACTGTGCAAGGTGGAGTGGTGCTGTTTCCCACTGCGCAAAGTGCTGTGGTGACCACTGCTCTCCCTACCTTGGAGCCCTTGTGAAGCTTACTTGGAGAATGAAGAAGCGAGATCCTTGTAATTAAGGAGCTATAAAGATGCTAATTATTGTGATTCAGTGTTCTTCCAAATGATGCTTGAAGTGGGACTCAAGTTTTTAAATACATTTTTATGTTAATGCTCTATTTGATTATTTTTTTTCCTAGAGGTTTGTTAAGTGTCAAGTGCTATGATTTAGAACTGAAGCACAACACTTCTAATGGAGCCTCTGACCTTTCAACAACCTCACTGAACAGCACTGATGAAAATTTCCAGGCAAGCTCATTAATACAGAGGTTCAGCACCAGTCAGGCGTACCTCTAGCAGCTTAACTCTCAGCCAAGAGGCTGAAATCCTCCTGCTCTCCCCACACTGACATCTCACTAACAATAATTGATTTGGTACCTAATCAGGCATTAAACCAGAGGATTAGTGAGCTGCAAACTGCAGCAATCGTGACTCAGTTTCCAGTTCATGCAGGGGACTGGCAAAAATTACAAGGCACAGTTTCAGTAAATGAATGTCTACGTATCTGAAAAACCCATGTGGGCATCAGAGACCATTGGACTTATACTCACTATACATATATGAAGATTTTGAATGATCATCAGAAAAAGTAGCACAGAACAGTTTCTTAATGGGAAAACTGAACAAAGAGCAGGTGTAGGTAGATGGCAATTCAGCTGTGGTACCACATATGGCCACCATACATTTAAACAACCACCTTTTGAAGATGTGGGCTATGCAGCATCCTTCTACCAGCTCTAGCAGGTCCAAGGAGTGTAGGGTCCACTTTCATCTGTGATCTGAAAGATTTGAGAGTCTTCTTTTGGCACGTGCTACATGTGCCATGGTAACATGCTGGAGAATGTTAAATTAGTGCAGCCCACACGTGGATTTGGATGATGTTTCCATGATGTACCTTTTCCCAGAAGACACCTAGTTTTACACCTCAAAATCACTCTGAGAACCAGACTAGCCATAGAAGCAAATGCAAACTTTGCCACTCCTGGGTTAGACAAAAGGATTGAAGGCAGCCACTGAACCCAGGGCACATACTTACACATCTAGCTTTTTTGAGAGGTGGATTACAACTCCCTTACCTTCCACACCTGAGAGAAGAAGAAAGAGAATTAAAGTATATCTTGCACCTCCTGGCAAAGAATGTTGCCTTTTTTATGGGTAGGTCTTTCTACACTGACAGCCCATCAATGTGGGGGTCCTGTGAAATGGCTTTTCTGTGGTCAGCACATAAAGCAGGTGGTCCAATGACTGTTTAAAGTAGTGTATAGAGGGGATGAATTACTTCCCCTGCTCAAGAGGAATAACAGTATTTTGTGCATGTAAGAGAGACAAGGGAGAGCTGCCATCTGCTGTCGGAAAGATTCTGGTTCATCTTTTAGCCCAGGCACTGCTAAGGGCTGCAGGTGAATCATAGAATGGTTAGAAGTTGGAAGGGATTTCTCTTTAAGTTCCAACCCCCCCTGCCATGCACAGAGACACCTCCCACCAGACCAGGTGGCTCAAAGCCCCATCCGGCCTGGGATGTAAAGCATTTAACAGTATTGACTAGATATAAGACAACAGGAGAGGGGAGGGTAGTATTTTTTGGCAAGTTTCACATGTGAAAAGGAGTAGAAGGTTTAAGTTCAACAAGGAAAACAAAAGCTATGTGTAGGAAAAAGAAAAATTTACTTACACGGATTACTTAATAGAATGAAGGATTAGTAAAGCAATACATTATACTTGAGGGCATATAATTCAGGAATCTTGAGGTTTTTAAGGGTTTGGCCATTTGTCAACATTGACTCAGGCAAATGAATGGACACTTCTATTTTGACCTGTTTCATCAAGGAAGTCGTGACAGGAACACTAAAGCCTCAAGTGAAAGGCAGGTTTTATGTTGAACTGGCTATCTCAGTGTAAAACTCACAGTGCACAGCAGATTTTATTTCCACATAACTGAAATTATTTCACCCAACCATGACTGGCCTCTTCAAAATCAAACTACAGTGCCTTGTTTCTGTAAGGATTGAGCTGACTTCATGAAATGTTCATACCTTTCTGGACGTAAAAGTGTGGATGTGGTCTTTAAAAAAGATGTGTAGAACGCAGGCAGAGCCATTGGAACACAGGGGCAGAAAATACAAATGCTTTTTCTGCTTAAAGTGTACTCTCAAGATGTTAGGCACAACTTTCTAGTCCAGCTTGTAACAGAAATGTCCTTGTGTCCCACTCAGTGCTTCTGTGTTCGAAACCAGTTAGGGAAATCTTACCAGAAGACACCTAGCCCAAGCAAGTTCCAGTCTACTTCTCTGTGTTAACACACCTATCTTGAATGTTTCATTTTAAATCTGTAAGATATATTTTCGATGCCAAGAATTTCAGAAGGTGTCAGCTTTATCTGGTGTGCAGGATGAGGTACAGAAAGGGATGGATGGCCTCCCTCTTTAAAAGGCAGTGGGTGATGGAGCTGTTCCAGCTTTTCTTGCATTAAGCACTGCTCCTCCTCAGGTACTGGCAATCACAGAGACATGACAGAATGACAGTGACTGCACATGGAGTCAATGTCATTTGCAGATTAATGAGCTATGTTACTTTAATATGATACCCAGAGATCAATAGTTATTCGCATTGATAATATTTCTTGGAAGATAATGGGGTTTATGAAGCACATCTTCAGATGTTTCCTCAAAAAAACTAGAACTATTAATTTGTTTTCTCTTTGGTTCTTTTCTTTTCTTTTCTTTTCTTTTCTTTTCTTTTCTTTTCTTTTCTTTTCTTTTCTTTTCTTTTCTTTTCTTT
>JAOXNG010000001.1:143803343-143824810 GCA_028566535.1 Scolopax minor | reverse complement strand
TAACACAGTAGATGCTTTGCCTTTGGAGTGGCAGCTGGAGGACAAGGGGGTTATCCCATGGCACTTAAGCAGCATTAAGGACATACAACTGGCTCCTGGAATCCTTCCCAAAGTGTCAGCTTGCTTCAGAGCAGTGAGTTGCGTTGAAATATATCTAAGAACTAACAGGAGTATTGAAGAAATAAAAACACTATTAGGGTACACTTTTTATCTTGCAATTTTTTACTTCTGTCATAATTCTGGGAAATGACAACTTTTAAGAACATGTTGTTTTGTCCTTTTAAACTTGTCTTCTTGACTACAAGATGGGTTTTATTTTAAATATATTGTGGAACAGAAAAACAGCATTAATAAAGACATCTTACAATGATTTGTGTTTTCTTTTGCCACCCCTCCCTCATTAATCTTGTGTTATTCACTTCATGGTTACAAATAATCTATGGAAGATTTGAGAAATCTCATTGTATATTTTGGCTTGTGGCCCAGTGGACAGGATATGCTTGAGCAAAGCATTGAACTTGGGTTTTCTGCTTCATAATTAGTTGCTCTAACTACTTGACTACAGCTTGGCTACCACTGAAAGCAATGTGTCTTGCCCAGCACTTTAGAAAACTGCTGGTAGTAACTGGCTCTTAGGAAGAAATTTTGGCTCTGGACTCTGCATGAACAGAACTTAATAAGCCTTACCTAGGGTCCAAAATGTGAAGTTTAGGCAAACATTTATGCTTGAAGGCTTTCCGAGTCGCTCGTACCCAGCTCCTCCTCTGTGCTCAGGCAGGATCATTAACAGATAGCACAATCTGATAACAGGAGCCTGAGCAGTGATGCTAATATGCAGTTGTACATCCTTTTCATATACTTATGATATTTTCTGGACTGGCTCCAAATCCTCAGCAAGGGTCAGTCTTGTCCCCTTTAAAATGAGTGAAAATTTTCCCACTGAAATCAATATAATGAGAATCAGAGTCATTCTCATTAAGTCCAATTCCCATAGATTTAAGAGCCTATCATTTTATACTGACTGCTTCTCAGTCACTATAAGAAATGAGCTTCATTATGGAAAAAAACAGCACTGAGCTTTGCATTTTCAAAGCATTGTTTAAATATGAACCGATTAACTTCGAAGTTTTCACCTGATGTAGTGACAAATCACGATGACAAACAGGCCTGTGCTAGTTATGAGTCTCATTAACCCAGTTGCCTTGGAGTTAAGTCTATAAAAAGTTTTGAAAGAATCAAAGTTCTACTGGCATGGTTTATAAGGGAACATGAATCATTTATACAAAGAAATATAATGAAAGGATTTTACTCAGAAAGATATTTGCCTTTATGTACCTTGATGTTAAAGCACCAGTAAGTTTATACGCTGCTAAGAGAAATGAAGGGAATAGGGTGGTTTCTGAGGACATAAAAGAATCTTTTTCAAACTATGCTATAGCTGCCAGAAATTTTGTGACTGATATTTTGTAAGATGAAAAAAAGAGGAATCTGCAGACACAGAGGAGTGTCCAGATTTTACTTCTTTTTTTTCTATTTGATTTTTAAGTGATATATCATGTCTAAAATATCTTGCCCACTGCTTTTAAGGTTGAATCTTCGGAAATTTTCTTGTGCATGTCCACAGAATGTCACCTTCTTCAATGTGGAATGAGCATCCCTGGTCATTCTTTACTTTCCCAAATGTTTTGGAACGTGGATTAGCAATAACCAATTTCAGTGAATTGAAAAAACCAAACTGTAAGAACAGATACTTTTCAAAACAAAACAACACCCTAAAAAAAGAGCTGAGATTTTCTAAACTAAGTTAAAACAGATCACCTATGTATGAAGATTCTTGATGACTGGAAGAAGTCAACTGTCATGGGTTTTGCAAGAATAACAACATGCCAGCCTCATCTTAGATCCTGGTAAGGTGGTGGAGCAAATCCTCTTGGAAGCCATCTCTAAGCACATGGCAAGCAAGAAGGTGACCTGGAAGAGGCAGGGCATACTGTGCCTGACCAGCCTGTTTGCCTTTTGAGCCACAGGCAACAGGAAAGCAGTAGATATCATTTATATTTACCATGGCAAGGTTTTGATGTAAATTGTTGAGACATCATTTGGATCAATGGACTTCCAGATATATGGAAGACTGGACCACCAACTCAAAGGATTGTGATCAATAATACAAAATCCAACTAATCACTAACTACTAGTGATGTCTTTTAGGAATCGGCACTTTCCCAATGCCTTTTAAGACTTTACTTGAGACCTGCAGAGGAGGACAGCATGCCCTCTAAGCATGCTTGTAGATAGCACTAAACTGGGTAGAGTGATTGGTACACTGGAGGGCAGTGTTGACATTCTGGAGATATGGGCTGATAGGAAGCTCACAAAGATACTGAACATTTTGTTTAGCAAATGGATATGCAAAGTTTTGCACCTGGGGGTGGATAATACATGTATGAGTATAGATTGGGGCTACTAGCCAGAAGGCAGTTTTGCATAATAGGACTTGAGAATCATGCTGGGCAAGAAGTTGACAACAAGTCAGCAGTGTGCAGAGATCATAGAATATCTTGAGTTCGAAGGGAACTATAAAGCTCAAATCATATGACTAAGAGCGCCATCCAAATGCTCCTTGAACTCTGACAGGTTTGCTGCTGTGACTGCTTACCTGGGAAATCTGTTCCAATGACCAACAACCCTCTCAGTGAAGAACCTTTTCCCAATGTTCAATCTGAACTCTCCCTGACCCAACTTGATATAATTTCCATGCATCCTACAACTGGTCACCAGAGAGAGGAGATCAGCACCTTCTCCTCAGTTGCCTCTCTTGAGGAAGGAGAAGACTGTAATGAGGTCATCCCTTCTCCAAGCTGAACAAACCAAGTCATCTCAGCCACTCTGAGTCTTGCCCTTGGCACCTTTCACCATCTTGGTCGCCCTCCTCTGGACACACTTTAATAGTCTGATGTCCTTCTTACATTGAGGTGCTCCAAGCTGCACACAGTACTTAAGATAGCTATGCTGTGTGCCTGATAGCTATGCTAGCTGAAGGGTAACCACATACTAGGTTTTGTTAGCAATACAATTATCCAGCAGGTTGAGGCTAGTTATTCTTCACTTCTCTTTAGCTCTTGCAAGACCACACCTGGAGAACTTTGTGCAGTCTGGGGCTCCCTGGTGCAAGGAAGACTTTGGTGTATGGGGAAAAATGCAGTTGAGGCACTGGGATGGTAAGAGGCTGGAGCACCTAACAAATGAGAGGTGGCTGATGGAGAGGGGGCTATTCATCCTTAAAAAGAAACAGTTTTTTTAGTGTTTTTACTCACTTACTAAGTAGGTGTAGAGAAGGCTGAGCCAGATTCTTCTCAGAGATTCACAGGGATAAGACAGGAGGTCATGGATACAAGCAGTATGGTCTGACTGGACCTGCTTTGAGCGGGGTATTCGACTAGATGACCACTAAGGACTCCCTCCAACCTAAATTATTCATTGATTCTGTGGTGCTATGAAAACAGGGCAGAAAAGCAGAAAGGGCCAGAGTGCACCCTTTCTGTGAGAATAGTGCTGGATAAAGTAAACTTCTGTACCTAGGAATTGGACACAAGTAGCAGCATATTTATTGAGTTACAGTCCTATAATTCCCCTACTTTTAGTGTATATCCTCTTCTGTTGATGATTAGGATTCTCTGGTGAACAAGCAGTTTGCAACGAAATCTGGTTACAGTGCTTCTGTGCTTCTAACATTAGTTTTTCCCACTTTGCTTTATCTCTTTTTCTCTGTGTGTATTCATTTTGCACCTCTGTAAGAACAAATGGGTTTGACAAGGTGCAGTTGTCAGTTTTAGGTCTCTCTCACCCCACATCATAAAGACCCAAATAAACTGCAAATGGCAGATGGACCTAAAAAAAAAGGCAAATAAGAAACACGGGTATTATTTCAGTCACAAGTCTTGAATGGCACTCACAAAAGTAGGTTGACAGAGAGTGTGTTCTTATTCCCCAGAAGAGGAATGATAATTTTATATTAAAGGGTAAGTAAAGTAAAAGTAAAGTAAAAAAAATGAGGACTTCTTTAATTTTACATTTCAATATGTCTTTAAAAAAAAGCTACACAGAAAACCTGGAGCTTTTTTTGTTCCTTAAATTATAGCTTGTAAAGTCATTATGATGAATATCTTAATCTCGCTAAATGATCATTGTCTTCTTGATATTCCTTTACATAATACACCATCAAAATTGAAATTCAAGAGTAAATTTTTCACTGTGAACCATTTTTCTGTTTCATGTAATGATCTGCAGTCTGTATATGCACTATTTTCCTGCTTCTTTCTCTCTTGCAGATGTGTAAGTGAACTGTAGTAATTTTTACTTTGCAAATAGTGGTGGCTTTTTACTTGAAAAACTTTTTTTTTCTCCACTTAGGCTTCCCAAGAGAGGCTGACAACTGTTTGTAAATTAATAAGATTTGACTTTATTCTCCAAGGAGCTTCAGACATTTCAGAGCCTGGAGGTGCTAGCCACTAGGCTTGCTTTGTCTTGGAGAGTAGGCTGTTATATTCCATCCCTTAGTCCCCAAATTGAACACTACAGACTGTATTTAACTAAACTATTTCTTCCAAACAGAAAGGACTTTATCTGCTAGTGTGAAATGGTCCACTGTTCCATTTGGTAATTTCGTCTCACAATTAAAAGTTTGCACAAAACTTCTTATTTAAATGTATCTGATATCAGCTTTCAGCTACTAGTTACTCTCTATTAAATCAAGGAATCTTTTAATAATCAACATTTTTCTTCATAGGGTGAGTCCTTTAAATACTGTAATTAAGTCACTTTTGGGTCTCCTTTATGGCAATTTTTTTGTAATATGCTATATTACAGTACACTATTTTAAAAAAATCTCATCCTAACAGGCTTTTTCTTCACTCTCTTGAATAATGTTTTGCTGATCCTTTTCCAATTCCTCATTGTATTTGACAATACAGACTGTATTTGAATGGAGTTTTTTATTTGTTTGTTTTACTCACATTTAACATTGAGAAGATTGCTTCCATATTCTTGTTCATGTCTTCTTTTGATATGAAGCTCTTATCCTGACAAAGGTATCTGAATAGACTGGGTAAAATCATGTCCTAAATGATATATCCTCTATGTTGATGATAAAGGCAGATGAGGTGGTTAGGTCTGATGTAAACAACTAGCAGGCATCTAAAATGAGGTAATCATCACCCACCATGCTTCTTAAATATGTATAGAATATATATAATATATCTAAAATGATGCCCATTTCCTCAACAGTCTACAGCATACAAAAAATATATTGGCAGTGATGTTATACTTGCTTCCAGATAAAGCATGAAAATTCAACATTTAGCAGTGAAGAATCACTGAGTAGCTGGGACTGCTCTCTGTTCCCACCAAAGGTCATCACATCATGACCACAGGTATGGGGTAGCCATCAATCCCTAGCCCAGTAGTGAATTTATCTTTACCCTTCACGAGAAGGTCTGGAAGAGCTACCTTATGTTGTGTACAATATGTTTTTGACATGAAATGTAATCCTTGTCTTTTAGAAGGTGATATGAACTACTGGATATATATAATTGTCAGTATCCATCTCCAAACTGAAGCTCCTGATGAAGTCCATGTGATTTCTTCCCATGTATTACAAAAGAGTGTTCAATCTCATCTCTGATTTATACAACATTCTTGCTACGCTCCAGTACACTCAAACTTTGAAACAAGAGCCTAGCAATTTACAAGCTCCCCATCCTTATTTAGGCAATAAAAATAACTGGCTCTGTTTTCAAAGGTGGTGATTCTCAATGTTTAACCTGCTGATAGGTATAAGACACATCTAAAGGACAGAAATAAAGAAATCTGTGGTAGTAAATTTAGTGCTAGGGTAACAGACTGCATCTTCCCTGGTAAAGTTACTGACACTTCTGTGACTTATGCTCTTATTTATGTGATATCAAGGGAGAGTAGTGGATGGATTAATCTGAGCATTGCTTACTTGCTCTGGTGTTCGAATTGACCTTGCTCACCTCTGGAGCACCATTGAGACTTTATTTTTATCTGTTAAATCCTCCATTCCTTCCTTGCACCATAGTGCTAATTTATGTGAGCTGCAGTGCGTTGACATATTGTGTCAATTTATGTGTTGATGTCCATATGTGACCCTGTTTTCCCAAGCTCAGTTTAGAGTCACTGGAGCTTGGTTCCACTGAATTATTTTAAACATCCATGTTGAGATGAATTAAATCATGCATAGAAAAGCCTGCTTCTCTCTGCTGATGGTAACATGAAACTCTACAGTGTAAATTGGGATGTCTGGTCCAGTGACTCCTATATGGCATGTTTGACTGTAATTGGGGCTGGCTGCAAGGCTTCTGTCAGTCCCCTGCCCTCAGTGGTAATGGTAATGACAGGAAGAAAAATACAGAAGAGGTTGCTTTGCTTAGAAATACTAACTAAATACAGCAGTGAGTCAAAACAAACTAATACAAATGCATTCTCTGTGGGAAATGAAAACTATTGTAAGTCATAGCAAAAGTCATCTCAACTATTGAAACAAAAGGCCGTTCAGTTTTCAGATTCAATTTAGAGGTAACACTTTCAGCTGCAAGTTTTGATTCAGGTAAGAATCTGAGGTCTTTTTCTGTTCAGAGTAATAAAGTTTTTAACTGATTTGTTTAAATGTTAACATTTAGAATTCAAAAGCCCTAACTACGCACAATGTGTTTTATGTATTTCCAAAATGTTTCTGAAAGATGGAACTGAAAAAAATCACAAGGCAGAAACACAGCTAAAATTTGAGTGTGAATTATTCAGCTTAGTTCTAGGCAAAAAATATTTGTAAAACAATAGATATCAGAGTAAAAAAAAGCACATTGCCAGCATTTACTATTCCATATTCATTGAATCTTCAAATATTTGTATTTCTCAGAAGGGAAAGAGAAGGTATGCCATCAGGTATGATTTTGGCCTGTGATTCCCATGACAAAAGGCCTGGACAACAGCAGGTAAAGACAGAAATGTGATGGTAAATGATGCATGTGTACACATGTGTGTGTGGGTCTAACACCCTAATTGTACAGAGGGCATGCAGGAAAGCTACCATCTGCTGGATTAAATGATAACCAGGAGATACACAGACAATTTTGAAACAAAGGAGTTGGCTTGAAAATTAATATAAAAGCATAAAATATTTGTATCAGAGGAGAGAGTGCTTGGGGTGGGAACAGAGCACCAGTGAAAAATTTGGTGGCCCTGTGGCTCCACAGGCCCTGCCCAGGCAGCCTCCCTGGGGGACAGGGATGCAGAGCAGAACCCAGAGGGGGTGACCATGTGGGTGTAGTGTGAGGGACCCACACTTCACAGTGTGCGTGGGGACCCACAGGGGCTTCTTCACCATCACAGAGGTCTGTGGGGTGTTGGGAACAGGTGGGGGTGACATGCAGCCAGACCAGCTGCATCTTTCATGTCCACATCTGCTTGAGATCAGAACTTCTTGGGATCAGCTATAGAAGGGCATTTAGGAGCTTCTAGGTTTTTATTAGCATTTTGTAACTGTCTAGTTTTGTGGTTTATCTGTTACATTACCAATATTGATTCTGCATGTATGGTTCATAGTTTGTGAGTCAATGATCTGTCATTAATAAATCAATAAACTGTTTCAATTCAGACCTAATTCAAATCATGTGAGCTGAACAGTTTTTCCTTGTGGCATCAGAAAGGTCTGCAAATAAACATTTCAGTCTACACTGCCATCCTTACAGTGTCTTTGTGCACTGTTCCAAAATAGCACTCAGCTCCATAGTAAATGAGGTCCTTTTATTTAAAAAAGCCATCACTTAGAAATGCAAACCTATCAGCCCTGCAGTAGACACTGTCCACAGAGGGAAGCAGTTGGTTGTAGCTCCAGGAAGTGCAAGCAAGCAGGGGCACATTTATGAATGACTGGAGGAAGGTTGCTCTAATCTACCTCTCTATCCTGCACTTGTCTATTGGTTTACCAGGGAACAGCCAGTAAAACCCATCAATGCCCAGACTCCCAAGTACTCTAGGAAGCATTTCTCCCCAGACACACTTGGTTGCACCTTGAATGACTCCTTCCCCCAAGCCTGGACCGCTATGGTATAGCAGAAGAGCTTGGTTTGGAGGACACATGCATATTTGGGATGGCAAGGACCCAGGCATGGAGCATTCCTGGTGCCTCTGTACAGCTTGCAGCATTCTCCTGGGTTGAATCAACTACAAGCAGAATCTGTCTCACTTTTAGTAAAGCACCACTAACAGCCACTGCTTTAACGTTATACTTCTAATTTTTTATATTCTTTCATTTCTTCATTTCTTTTGTAACTGTAATTGATTTTGATAAAAGAAAAGTAATGTCAGCAAGACTCACCTTGCCCTCAAGGTATTTTTATAATGGATGTAAATGCACAGCCAGCAGCTACTCTAATACCTTACAGCTTCATGAACAGGTAACAGACTTTTCCAGGAAATAGTTATGCTATCACTAATGAAAAATGTAGATCTGTGTAAATACAGGAAAATTACAACAGAGAAGCAACTCAGTCCTCTATAATTCTGTAATTTGCAGAGGGAAAGCTGGCACCACTCTGGAAGATGTAACCTTCAAGACTTTACAAGAGCTGCTTAAAGAGACTGGTTTTGAGGCAGCCAGTGCAATGGACATACTCGATGACGATCTTCTCCAAGTGCAGCCTTGAAAGAAAACTCCTTGAAAGAAATTTTCGTAGCAGCACAGCTGGTGCACATTGCCTGTATGCACAGTACTTATCAAATAAGCAGGGTAATTAGTATTAGTACCCCTGCATTTAGTCAGCCAAATATAAGCAGTTGCTTACTTCTCCAGTCTGAGGATGCTTCTTCTTCTACTATGAGCATTTTCACAAAATAGGTTGCAAGATCAAGGCTGTCCACCTCTTTTCATACACACAGCTGTTTTTCCCAGTCTCCCCAAGTTCATTTTAACCAGTCTAGATTTCGTTATAACACAATGGCAACTATGTTATATAGTTTTGATTGGTATCATCCAAAGTAAAAATTTAAGGGTTTGACTCTAGGTCAAACCTAGACCTAGAGTTTTCAGTGGGAAGAGGAGGATGCCAGGTCTGGGCATAATCCATACAAGCACAGCAGACCAGCTTCTTTTCTGATCTGGTCATTCAAACTCTGTTGATATCAGTGGTACAAACTGATCTGACCAGAAATAAACTGGTATCTGTGCCCAATTTTTATGTAATATTTGCTCTTGTGGCTGCCTGGGGTTTCTGTTACAGATAAATTTTGCAGATAATGAAATCCTGACTTTCAAATCAGAGATAGGAGAATAACTTTGGGGAAACTGGTGGAGTCACATATCTGCACTATGGTGAGCAGGAGAGGGTCTAGGACATGTGAAGTGGCACTGATGCAAACCAGGGCCCAGCTGCAGCTGGTCTGTGCATAGCAGCTTTCCAAGAGGGGCAGTGTTTAGTATTCAGATGCTATGCTTCTAAGATGCCAGGCTCATCAGGGGAGATTAAGATGTCAAAAATTGACAATCTAGACAATTAAAAGCTTCCAGTACTGGAGCCCATGAAGTAAGAGGGAGGTGTAGATGGCGGGTGAAAAGGGAGGAGGAAGATTTAATGATTCCTTCAGGGAAATTAATTTCCATCAACATCTTTTGTATTTTTGCCAATTTCCGGTTGACAAGTGCATTCACCAAAAGCAAGAATTTTAATAAGTGTTTATGACAACATTCTTTTGAATGAAGCTAATCATATTAATCTCTCGTGCCTTAGTAAAGGCTCTAAATCAATAACGCTATGTAAGTCTGTGAAGTAAAATAGCTGCATCTGGAGTGGGAGAAAGAGTGTGATGCCTGATATACGAGAGGAGTCACAGCACTGCCTCCATTATCACAGCAGCTCTCCAACAAATGCTTCCTTGAGACACATTTGCAAAGTCTTTCAAGTAGACTTGTCTACTACAAGTCTTGTGAAATGGAAGTCTGTGGTAATGTTCCTTACTCCCATGAAGCTCCCCCATGGTCTGACTGGTATTCCAGTGCTGCCTTAAATGGAAGCAAGATATTATTGAGATAATTCCCCACAAATTTAAAGTGAAACACTTTTTCTCTTTCATAGCATGTAGGTTTATTTTTCCAAACATATGTGCTTTTACTGTTCTGATGTCAGGTTGGTGCTGCATTTACCAAAGAATTTAATTTGGGTTTTGCTGTTTGATTGCAGGTTGCTTTTACGAAGTCCTGAGAGGCCTGCAGATCCCTCTGGAGGTCTCTGATCATCCTCTTTGACCTCCAGGAGAGCAGGCTCAATACCGGGGTGCAGTCTTCCACAGCATCTCTGCTTGCAGCCTTTCCACTCTGTTCAAAGCACTTGAATGCACCCAGGACCATCTACTTGCACCAGGACAGCATCCAGCTGGCTGCTTAGGGCAGCGCAGGAGACACAGAAAACCTGGGTTTCAGTCACAGTGTCCCTGAAGAGTTACACAGTTTGTGTATAGCTAAAGGGCTTCAGCAGAAATGAAGAGCACACTCCATCCTATACACCAAACTGTCTGAGGATATGGCTCTTTTGCTGGGGTATGTGTGCTCAGGAGAGAGGAAGGTGTGTGCTGGGGAGGCTGAAGAGTTTCAGCTGAACTGAAGTTATTCTCTCACTTCCTCTTCCTTTTGGTGAATTATTTAACCTTGCCAGCTAATGAAAAATTCATTGCTTAGCTTTGAAGTGCGGCCCGACTCCTATCTTACACCAACATTACACCAAAATGCAAAAGTTGATAGTTTTTCACACTTAATTTCAGCCCTGCTTTTCTCCACTTCTCATGATTAAGAAAAGAGAAATAATAGAACAAGGTTAAAATGCTCATTCAATAATAGTTACACCTCTCTGGCAAATTTTGCCATGAGGTAGTTACTGAAATTTTCTTTAAATGCATTGATACCCATTGCAAATATTATGTAGGAAAAAACCCCAACCTTTATTTGACAGATGGAAAAAGCTTGTTTACATATCCTTTTTGTCTATGTACTTGTTTTAAAACCACTGTCCCCCCAAATTCCAAAGTCCATATTCTGAAACAGTGAATTCTCAAACAGAAGAGAAAAATAATTAAGGATGAGGGATTCTACACTGGAAATTAATAACTTCTCATTAATGATGCCTGCATGGATCACATTCCTTGGTCTAAATATGTAGTAGTATTATTATTGGTATTGTTTCACAAACCAGGTTAGGGTCACCTAGATGAGTGACAGGACAAAATCAGGTGCCTGTATGCCCACTTGCCTCATAATGTTGGTTATTACAAGGAGGAAAGTCTAGTGTGGGTGTGAGCAGATGCAATGAGTTGCTCCAGGAGATCCCTTAAGTGGTGAAAACAGCAGGACAGAATCACAGAAAACATTGGGGTGAGCATCAGTAAAGCCAGATATGACTTTTGGTGCTAAGCACTATGCTTAGAAAATGAGAATTACTGCTAGAAAGAGCTTACAACCTGGAAGATAACATGTATCAGCAGGGTGGTAGAATTTAAAGTAGAATAGAAGTTTTGGATGATATTGGATGATACATATGGAAAAGTTTTACAGATGTGGTAAGCCAAATGGTGGCAGGACAAGCAAAGATTTCATTGAATTGGTGCACTTGAGGGTAAATGATATTCTGAAAGCAAACATTTGTAAAATAAAAGGAAATTATTAAAAAGAACAGGTTTAAATTCATAATCCTCCTACACATGTAAACTTTGTTGAATGGAGCAGGATATAACTACATACTGTCAATAGTTAAATCCTAACCATGGAAGAATTAGGTCACTGCATTTTTAAATATGCACTCCTTCCCCAAAATATGAGTGGATTAGCTGATTTAAGAACAAGTATTACACTTTCATTCAAGTCACAAGCCTGGGAGGGATCTGTGTGTACTTGACTGATACAGTGTCACAGCCATAAAAGTTATGTGCTTTGACTTTCATTGGCTGTGCTGATGTACAGATGGAAAGTAAGAGCTTGCAATGTGTCAGACAGTGAAGGAAAGGACATTTGAAGGGAAGATGAAGTGAAAGTGTTGCAGGGTGGCTTGCTAACTTGCTCCTAAGATGGCCCCTGCCTCATAGGAATCTTCATAGCAGCTGTGGAGAAAACAATGGGAGAAAAATTGCAAGTGTCATGAAAGCTCTCATAGTAACAAAAGAAAAAAGGGAGAAAAAAAAAGAAATTTAGGGACACAAAGCGAACAGCCAGCTTCACGGTATCAGTCTGCCAACCTCAGTGTATAGCCCACATTGCACTGCCTCGGCTGCCTCAGACCAGGTACCATGGGGGGAAACAAGGTGAATAGATGATGACACACATTTGCCACAAGCTTTGATTTTTTTTGTCATAGTATATGTGCAGTTTTTCAAAGAGATCATTTTATAAGCCCTCATTCACTAGACATGTTCATGCAAGAATATGTTTTGCCAATGTCCCCCCCTTCTTAAAAGTGTTTCAGTGTCTAAGGTATCAGAAGTTGTTCCATGCACCTTGTGCGGTCACTGAAGGTGCTGCAGCTGATGTGGGTGAGACTGAGTCATCTTCTCCTCCCTTCTGTCTGTGTCCCATCATTTTGCTGGAGAAAGGCTCAGCTTGGCCTGTCCTACCCAGGTGAATTCCGAATTCCTGCTTTGTTGTGGTGCAACCTTAACAAACAAGCTGGATATTGCAGAGGCACCTCAAATCAGATCTTTCCAAATGGGCTTTTTTCTCCAGCCTAGTAGCCTGGATAAGGTGCAGTACAGACATTGCACTGTTGAGCTGTGTGTCCAGCATTAACTATGCCCAGTAAAGGAGCTGCTTCTCTTAACTCCTTGTTTGTGTTTCCAGTCTCAAGGGCCATGTACCTAAATCACACGTACATAATTGTATTACAGCTCTGACTGTGACACTTGAATCCCTTTTTTAGAGTCAGACTTTAGAAGTTAAAGTGTGATTGACTTAGAAAGATACTTATGATCTCAATAGACTATGGAAAGTTTTAAACTTACTTAAGAGTCCAAGTTGTTTAGATGCCCTTGAAAATGTTACCATTAAACGCCTCTGTTAAAGTCAACAGAAGTTGTCAAACTGACACAGGTTGAAAATCAGAGCAGAAACACAAGCATTCAGTGGATTCTTGCTTTATACTGTTCCCTTGTATTATTTTACATTTACTTCCCTAAGAAGAAAAATATCAAAAATATCAAAGAAAACTCACTTGAGGTAGTTGTTAAACAAGTATGATTTTTTTAAATAAAAAGGCAGTTAAGGTCTCCTCACTGACTTCTTATAGGTGAGTAGATAGTGTCAGCCCCAACCCCCCCCCCCCCCAAAAAAGTTTTCATTACAAAGAAATATCTTTATTACAACATCATTCACTATGTCACCTTAGGTGCAGTTCCACTTGAAATATCAGAGTTAATTTTAATGGGTGTCATTTGAATTTCCATTTAAAAAACAAAAGAACAGCAAAAATTCATAGTCAGTGAACAGCCCTCAGAGAAAGTGAAAGAAATCCTCTGACCTGGGCTGGCAGTCTCACATTGCATGTTGCTGTGTAACCACACTGACCGAACATTCTTTTCTCCTGACAAAGAAAGCCTTCTCCACAGCTTCTCTTCAAATGCACAACCACTGCATCCCTCTCTCCAGACTAGAGCTGTGTGCAGTTGTCCATGCCTCCACAGCTCCTAGAAAATGAGGCTTTTTTTTTTTTTTATGATCAGGGAGCAGAAGGCAAAAACTGGAAGGAATCCAAAAACCTTTATAAGAAGCTGAATTTCCTAACCCCCAATTTCCAAACCTGGCATACAGAAAAGGCTGTGTGGCCAGAACAGGCTCTGCTGTCAGGTTAAAGCATCCAGATTTTGCTCAGTGTTTTGGGTTAATGAACAGGGATTAATTTTACTGAAGAAAGTATTAGTGGTATTTAGAGATCTCGTGGGAGCAGTCATGTACTGTTCTTGGCAGAATTCCTTCATCATCTACTTAATAACTTTAGTTTCCTACACTGTTGACCCAGAGATATCTTTGAGGCGAGATGGATGATGAAATTAATTTTTCTGCTAGTCTTTGATTAAATATGACAGTGACTTACTTGGGGTGATCCACACATTATAAGACCTGTTTCAAGGGATGAGGCTACAGGAAAAGATAGAATATTTACAAAGCTTTTCTTTATGTGTTCATAGTGAAACGAATTTCTCATTGTGGTAAGTGGTTACCGCAGGCTCTTACTTTAAACTGAATGTAAGCTTCAGGACTGAATTTAATCAATAAACTACTTTGGCAAAGAAGTAAATCACAATTAATCCTCATAAGTAGATTTTAGAAGTTTTCTGGAGTTAATACAATGTGGTGTAAGGAACTTCATGAAGTTACATGACAATAGGGTTCTTGTTTTCTATGTGCAGACTGTGTTTTGAGATTGCCATGTGCTAACTTTGAAAGTGAATTCTACTCTGTCTGAAGCAGAAACAAATGCAATGGTCAGTAGACACAAATTTTGGATGTGTTCTAAATCTGAAAAATGTGCTGTGGATGTTGAAAAAGCATTAGTAATTAAGATCATTTTACTTCTCTATATATACAAAAAAATCCCTATATATCTGAAATACTAAGCAGGTCATTGTGCACAAAGTTAATAGTAGCAGTCGCATCTGTTCCCTAAAGCTTATGCTGAAAATTCATGTTAACTGAAGTGCCTGAGTGCAGAGATCCAGGTGACTCTTGATCTTGCCTTTGCTGTGTTGGAAGAAGTCACTGAAGGCAGAAACGTCTTCTTAGAATGAATACAAAATGTTGACCTGTCAGACACACTCATCCAATAAATTTGCCACAGGAAAGAGCTATAAAGGCTCTTCTTCTTGGGCAATTCTTGACCAATTACTATTTTTTTTTTTAGTTTATAATTCTGATTTTATTATATTTGTACCCTTTTTCTTTGTAATATGGAATGAAAAATTCTGTAAAATGTGTCCATTATGTTAACTTTTAACAGTTTTCTGGTTAGCTTTAGAAGGCTCAGTCCTACAAATATATATTCTTGATCATAGAACTTGCAATGCATAAAAAAAGAAAAAAACCTGACAGATTTGAAGTAACATAAATGACCAGCAGTATTTTAATAACCCAACAACATCCTCTCTGCTTAGCGTTAAGAATCTATTACTCTCCATTCAATGTTGATTTGTCTTCTGCAAGTCAACAGTGAGACACCTAAATATTCAGAATCAATCCTTTCCAAATACTTAAATCTTTCCAGAGATAAAATGAAAAAAATATCAAAAATTCCCATGATTTCTGAAAGAAGAATGATTGTCTTTTGTTAAGATTAGATTATTAAAGACATTAGTCTTTGTAAATTTAAAGAAATGCCTAAAAAATGAAATTTCTTTCTGAAAAGATTGTAATAAATTGCATCAACATACCTTTTTTTTTAAAATTCAGAAATAAACTTTCTTATTTTAATTCACAGCTGTGTTCTCCTATGCTCCTCACCATAATATTCACTGTCTGAAAAGATTCATATGAAAAGTTTTGTGTTATATTACTAGGCCTTTTCACTACATTTTCTTACAGATAAGATGAGATTGGAATAAACAATTCATGTCTATTAAAACTAGGGATAAGAACATGCAGAAAAGATAACATGCATCTTATAATTTTTTAAAATTATCATTTTAATTTGCTGATAATTTTTTAAATTATGCTGATATTTTTTTAAAATTTTTCTCTTTTTTGTTTGCAAATCATTGGTCAAAACATCTTGAGACAGACACACAGTATCCTTAAAACTCAATGTGAGAAAACATATATAGGTGAATATGTGATTTACATCATGTTTCATTTAAATCCTGTTCTATTATCTGCTTTTAGTTTGTGTAACTGTTGTAGGTTTTCTGAAGGGAAAAAAATGAGTAGTGGTTAACAACACAATTTTTTCCCTATTGCTTATGCCAAACTTTCAGCAAGAAGCCATTTAGGGAGGGGACATGTTGCAAGAGCCCCCACTGTGCAATCCATTACTCACTCTTTATGCAAACTCTTCTACACCTCATGGTCTTTCAGCAGAGAAAAAAAGTCAGAAAAGGGACAAAATACACTACTATTCCCTTTGCAGATGCCATACATTTTCCATAAAGCCCTTTCACTTCCAGTATTTTCTAGAAACCCTGTTAACTAGAGCAATGTTCAATACTTTTGTTCTTCTGCTCTGTGTTTTGCTGAGCAACTCTCACCTTTTCTCAGTGCTTGCATCCTATTTAAGTGGATGTGGGGCACCTTTGGCCATAGTTTTAAAAGCAATATGGAACAGCCTTAGAATACCCACTGAAATGAGCAGGACAGGACCAACTATTATGTTTGATTTATTTCTAATGAAGTATATTTCTTCATACATTTCTATCAAGAGGGCAATCATGGCAATAGAGCCTACTTTAATTTGTTCTGAGTATATTTTACAACAGAGACGTGGCTGAAAATATTTTTTAAATTAACATTAGCCAGAGCATTTACTTATGTTCAGAACCTTGTTCCAAGAATAAACAGCAACTGAGGAGAAATAGCTTCTGCTCCTGAGACTGTGTCAAGGAAACAAATGTTCACTGCAAGAAGTCAGGCCATTCCACTGTGCTTTCTGTTTTCTCACTTGCCTCTTTTCAGTCACTCAGAGTTTTGTGATGTCATCCAAATGATGTTACCAATATCAAAGCAAACAAAAGCAATTTCCTTATCTGATTATTGTGGCCTTTCTCATTCCCTGCTGTGTGCAATTCTTAAATAAACCAATGTCATTGACATCAGCAACTACCAGTACATGTTGTCTCATTTGCAGACCACATGAACCAGAGCTGGTAAGAAATGTTCCCAATAACTAGAAGACTATTCATCATCAATTAACAACATTTGTTAATGGGTTTCTTAGCAACATCATTTACTTTAAGCATACACCCCTAAGGGATGTGTTCTGTGTTGTCATACAAATGGCAAATGAGGGCAGCTATTGATCCCTACCCTGTTGGCTGCTGAATTAAAATATACAAGAATAACTATGTCAAAATGACATTTGGACTCAAAATGCTTGTAGTGTTAGATGTTTCCATTAAGAATTAAAAGTCCCTTCCATTCCCCCAGTGGAAATGTATGATTTAATGAAGGGATTTCAATTGAAAATAGCCAAAAATTCCGTCTTATCTCCAGTCTTGAAGTTATAGAAACACGATGAATCTCTAATACCTGCTGGAGAAGAGAATGGAGACCCAAGTGGTCCCCAAAGCTAGATGAAACCATTTAGTGAGAGCATTTTTAGTGAAAATACAAAAACAAGACCTTGAAAAGCTTTCAAGAGGCCATCCAGCTCTAAAAAAACAATCCATTCTGAAGTATGCATATCTCCAGGGCATAACTATTTGTGTGATGACAAAGTTTCTCCTAATGCTTGACATTATTTCATGTCTAGTGTTTGCATTATCATCCATTTCTAATTCAACCACATAGGCAACCACATTCCCTTCTCTTTTTGCGGGTATTGTTTTATATGTTTGAAGAATATGGGACCTGATGAGATGCATCTGTGGTTCCTGAGGAAACTGACGGATGAAATTGCTAAGCCACTATCTGCCATATTTGAGAAGTCATTGCAATCTGGTGAAGTTCCAGCTGATTGGAAAAGGGAGACATAAAGCCCATTTTCAAAAAGACAAAAATGGAATGCCTGGGGAACTACAGGTGAGTCAGTCTCACCCCCATACCAGGAAAGACCATAGAGCAGGTCCTCCTGGAAACTCGGCTGTGCCACTAAAAAATAAGGAGGTGATCGGTGACAGACAACATGGCTTCCTGAGGAGCAAATCTTGTCTGAAAAATTTGGTGGCCTTCTATGACACGATTACAGCTTTGGTGGATGAGGGAAGAGCAATTGACATCATCTACCTGGATTTGCACAAAGCAATTGACACAGTCCTGCATTACATCCTTGTCTCTGAATTGGAGCAAAATTGGCCAGGTGCTCCTCACGGGTCAGTACTGGGATTGGTGCTGTTTAACAGCTTTATTGTCAGCATGGACAGTGGGATTGAGTGCACCCACAGCAAATTTGGCAACAACATCAAGCTGTGTGGTGCAGTCAACACTGTTAAGGGAGGGCATCCACCCAGAGGGTCACTGACAGGCTTGAGAGGTGGGTCTGTGCAAACCTCATGAAGTTCAACAAGTCCATGTATAAGGTCTTGCACCTGGGGCATGGCAAATACAGCATGGGCAAAGAATGGATTGAAAGCAGCTCTGAGGAGGACTTGGGGTCTTGGTGGATGAGAAGCTTAACATGAGATGGTAATGTGCGCCTGAAGCCCAAAAAGCCAACCATATCCTGGGCTGCATCAAAAGAAGTGTGGCCAGCAGATTGAGGGAGATGATTCTACTCTTTACTCTCATGAGACCCACTCCAGAGTACCGCATCTGGCTCTGGAGCTCCCAGTGAAAGAAGGACATGGGCCTGTTGAAGCATGTCCAGAGGAGGGCCATAAATATGATTAGAGGGCTGGATCACCTCTCCTATGAAGACAGGCTGAGAAAGCTGGGATTGTTCAGCCTGGAGAAGAGAAAGCTCCAGGGAGAACTTATTGCAAACTTTCAGTACCTAAAGGGGGCCTACAGGAGAGATGGAGAGGGACTGTAGGGAGTGTAGTTATAGGACAAGGGGTAATGGTTGTAAACTGAAAGAGGGGAGATTTAGATTAGATATTAGGAAGAAATTCTTCAGTGGGAGGGTGCCAAGGGAAGTTGTGGATACCTGGGATGCCAGGGGAGGGTGAGGAAGGGATGGAGTCCATGACAGGAATGGTGGTGAATGGGTTCATGTGTTGGCTAAGGCTTCTAAAGAAATCCTAGTCATTCTCAGCTGTTTGGACTGCTGCCTGAACATATGGATGTATGTGGTCTTCAGATCAGGCAATATGCACAGATGCATGAAAACTGCTGGACTAAGACAGGATGAAGAAAAAAAATCTCTAGGTGGAAGCTGTGCAGTTTGTTTGCAGATTTGTTCTGTGTATTTCTTCCCTGTAGGTGTGAAAATTCACAGTTCTCTTCTGGCAAAAAAAAAAAAAAAGGAAAAAAAAAGCGTGTTTCAATTATCCTGTGGAGTTACCAACTGTATTTTTAGATTATTAATTTATTTTAATATTCCCAGCTCTGAGAAAATAGAATCTTGCTGAGAAACATCTTCTGTTCATACTTGACAGAGCAGCACAGCCAACAAGAATACCAAACCCTCAGCTGCTCCTCCCTGTACACACACAAACATAACCTGATCTCTTTCACATTATTGAATTTTGTGGCTGGCAGTACTGAAGGTCTCTGTTCCTTCAGGCAGTGGGGCAACGTGGGGCTGCATTTGTGTACTTTGCGCCTTGCCCCCATTTTCCCAACAGGTTTTCCTACCCCTTCCTCCTTTCTCCTCACTTCTTCTGCGTGAGGTCTCTTTGCACAGACTCTCTCGGTCCCTATTTCAATGCCCACTATGTGCCATGCTTGCATCTGGCTACCCACCTCACTGCAAAAAGCAGTAGCCAGGCTGTCGGTGGTGGTGTTTGCTATCCTCTGACTCAGATGACTTATTCCTCATCCTGCTCGCTACCCTGGCATCTTAGTTTTTCACATTCCTTACGGCAGGGACTCGTGCCAAGAAAATGTTTATTGGGACACTGTATGACCTAAAACAAGCTCATAAATGAAGCCTCCTTCTCCCACCCCTTGGCAGCTCTGCCCTCTTTGGCAACTGGGAAAAGCCTCTGCAACGTGTGGTATGCTGGGAACCTCCTGCAAGGACTCTCCCTGTAATCTCAGGCATCTATCTTTAGGAGATGCGTCTGCTTGAAGAGTTGAGGATGAGTGCTGAGGGTTTATCTGCAAAGGCATAAAAAAGGTGAGGGTGTTTCTGGCCGTGCTAGCTGGCACGCGAGGTGAAATTCCGGCATAGGCAAGGTCATCTGCAGTTCTTGCACATTCTCTAGTTGAGATAAACTCTGCAAGAGAGCTAAGTGATGAGCAGTGAGCAGCTCTGGCTACCCAGGGCTGCTACTGACTGTGAGTAAATGCAAGGGTGACCAAAACCCTTCCCTCACTCTATTTTTCCTGAAGCAACACTCCCCTTTAGCAGGGTACTGTGGCTGGCAGAGGCTGGAGGAGGTAAAGCCAAGCCACTTCAAATAATTCCTGCAAATAACCAACCTAATCTTTTTACATTTCTCGTCTGACTCTTGGTATTTAAAGCAAATCATCTTACAATACAAAAAAAAAAAAAAAAGATGAGTAAAGCAGTTTGTGAGCCCCTATTTTTCTTGATCTCAAGTTCTTCCTCACTCTTATGAAGGAGAAGGGAAAGAAGAAGTTACCTGACATTTTTCAGACTGGTTCAGCTCTATCTTATGGCTGGGTTTGGGTTTGTTGTTTTTTCCATTTTCAGGTTTTACTTCTCTGGAAGATTTTCCTGTTTAATAATCATTGTGTGTATTATTCTCCTTCCTTCAGCTCTGGTCGTGCCCATGTTCCTGTTCCTTATAGTTCATTCTTAAGCAGCCACTAAGTTTTCTTTGAAGTCATTTCCTCTCACTGAATTCAAATATTTCCTGGTCTTTTCAGATAAGGAATTTAAATGATAGAGATGTGTTCCCTGTAGCAGATGTGCTATGGAAGAAAACAGGTCCAATTTTAAGATGTATCTGGACCAAAGTGTGTTGCATAATCCCTATGGATTTTCTAGGTTTGCAAAATGTAGTTAATCTCACACTGCAGTTTGCAAGTAAGACGTGAGAAAATAGCTACCCTTTTCTATTAGGGAGTGAACTGAACATTCTTATTTTAACATTCTTGCTCGCATTCAACAGGACTTGGCCAGGTCTGAGCTTTGCAGCTCCCATTCATTTCTAATGCTTAATTTTGAAACTATTCATCCTTCGCCCTTGTGGTGACACATGTTCTTTGAAAAGTTTATCCGGCTCAGAAAGAAAATAAACTCAGAGACCTCACTGCCTTTCTCTAGCTTGGCTATTATGATCCTGTTCTTTTTGCTGTTGTTGATGCCTTTGCCAGCTTGACCTAAGCCTCCTTCACTTAGCTAAATTTTGTTCCCTGCACTGCCTGGCTTCCCTTTGCTGCCACCTGACTATTAGCTCCATCCAGTGGGATACCAGCTAGATGTCCAGATGTCCATAGCTGCTGGACTCCTCTGGTGCAAGGAGGATGCATGAGACACTGCTATCAAATGCTCTTTGGCACTGGGTTAGGGTGTTTCCTGGTTAACAGCCAGTTTGGGAGCTTGCTTAATCCTGGCTCTGGCTTAGCTGAAAGTGTCCAAGATGTTATATCTGTTGCTTCCAATACAGCCTACACAGATGATTATCCTGAGTCAGACTTTCATACT
>JAOXNG010000001.1:143758448-143774070 GCA_028566535.1 Scolopax minor | reverse complement strand
TGCACACTCTGGAGCACACACAGTCTCTGTCTTAATCTCAGAGGCAGTGTATTACTTGCTGATTCTGTTAAATAATTGAAAATGCACTTTTTAAAGGATTGTTGGAAATATATTTACAGGAAGCTTCTTGTGCCTGAAGATGAGGCGCAGCTCTGCTGTATTCTGGCCTTTTTCCCACTGTGTGCCAAGCACTGGGACAATGTGAGAAAGGTGAGGCGGTCTTCTCTCCAGCTAGAAGCTAGTGATCCGCTCTAAGCTATTTACTTAAGCTCTTCTGTGAGTTGACAAAGGCAGAGAAACAATTCCTTCCCCCTTGTCTCAGATACTGAGATAGTTCCTCCTGGAGGCCCTTGTCTATTCTTCATGATGCTAGAGGGTCACAAAAACATCTATATTTTAGACGTACATCTTTTGGGACTTGATTCACTTTTGTTTGCTACCTACTGTAGGTATTGCTCAGGACAAGGTTTGCTTTCTCAAAATGTTTTTTTAGAAAGATATCTAACAGTCTGTGGTGAAAGGCAACACATGTGAGCTGAAACTGAGAGGGGCACATTATGTTTTTCAAACATTGGGTCACCAGTGGCAGTCCAGTATCCATTCTCCAGATTGCTGAAGGCCAAAAATAAATAAATAAATAAATAAATAAATAAATAAATAAATCAATCACCTTCATTCCTGTCAGTAAGGGCAATAGCAAGAAAATAAAGAGTGTTGATCATTGGTACGCTAAGAGAGCAAGGAGACATTGAAGTAAACCACTGCCCCACTCCATAAAGAGCAAAAGACATTCAGGGAATTCTCATGCAGCCTCTAATTTGGGCACTAGTTTTGGTGTGAAACAAAGTTATTTATTCCAGAAGGAGAAATGACTGAAAGCACAAATGTTCTGCATTGATACTTGCTTCATGAGTGGCCCAAACACAGCCCTAACCAAGGTCTAGAGTCTACTTGGACTAAGGAGGACTTGGAATAAGAACATTAAATGCCCAGTCTGACTGCTCTGATCCAAAACCATTGCTTTCTTTTGTAACAGTGTAACAAAAGCATAACATAGTTCGGCAATTTTTAAAATGTTGGAAAAGGGAACAAGGAATTCACACTTCTATTTTTGCAGTGGATTCATTTTTTTTTCTCTAATTTGTTTAATCCAGATGAAGAGGAATCTCAGACCATCTGTACTTTCAGAATAACCTGGACAACAGCTGTTTTTCTTATATAAATGATGAACCTTTTGTTCTCCTCTGTGATTTGTCATCTGTTTTTTGTTTGCTGTTTTTATTTATTACTACTATATTCTTGCCCCACTAAGTATAATTTTTCTCTGACTTATAGGGGTGTGAATCCACAGCGAGTCCAATAAGGTCAATGGTGCTGTGATGACATGGAGACAGCATTTTCTCAGTGAAGTCTTTGGCCATTTCTTCCTAATGTTGTCACACACTCTTCTGTAACTCTGCAGGAGCTGTGGAAGCTCATGATTTTCTGAACAAGCAATTTTAATATCTTGTTACAAAATGTAGCCATATGGTCACTTTTCTCTTGGCCCTAAGGGTCCACATATCTTTGCATGTGTCCTCTCCAGGGTCATCACAGATGAAGAGCACTTTGGGGAAAGAAAACAGAAAACAATAATAGCAACAGTAACACTAACTTCAGCTGGGTGGGAGCAGATTCCTACCATTCCCATGGTATTGTTGGATCTTCCACATGTTAGGAGGTTTATAAATTTCAAGTTATGTAAACAAATATGTATGTGAAATGGAAAGAGACAGACACAGAAGGAAAATTCTGTGCAATGTCTTTGTAAAATGTCATTAACTGGAAATGGCAAAAAACCCCACTCTTTTGCCTAAATGGTATCAAATGGTATTATACTCGAGCTTTACTTTAAGGGTGGCAGAGCTCTGGAATAGGCTTCTCAGGGAGGCGGTGGATTCTCCTTCTCTGGAGACATTCAAAACCCACCTGGACAAGTTCTTGTGCAACCTGCTCTAGGTGGACCTGCTCTGGCAGAGGGGTTGGACTAGGTGATCTCCAAAGATCCCTTTCAACTCCATGTGATTCTGTGGTTCTGTGTTTCTGTGATTCTGTGAAATGTCCTCTTCATCTTACCCCTGATCTAAAAGTAGGCATTTAAGAACACAAAGTTTAGCCAAATGTGGAACAGTGATCAGCATTTTAAGCAACATCCATCTCTTTCTGTGAAACCACCTGTTTTCCATCATCCATTCATTCATCCTGCTGCTGGTTCTGTTTCATTAGCAGAACTTGTACTTGGGTTGGAAGCCCACTCCAAACAACACCAAAATCATTCTCCAGTACAGCCAGGCAATATCGCCTGACACCATGTGGATAGGCATGATGACTGCCTGTGACCAAGAGAACTACTTATACACATCCCATCTTCCTCCTTTTCCTGTTTCAGCTTTGATTTCCGTCTACTTAGAGGTTAGAGTATGTCTGGATGCCAGCAGGTGAAGGCAGGAGTTTTGTGACCCTCTGTCTTAAAGTTGAACAGTTCAGACTGTCCATCAAATTGAATATGAATGTGCCTAAAGAACTTAAAATTCAGGAAGGAAGATTAATGGTAGGTTGTTTTTTGTATCATACTTCTCAATTAGTGCTGTGTGCACCTATGATCTTTATTTGCCATTCAATCACAAACAAAAGCTTAGTACTCTGCTGTTCCCATTCCTCGCATCTGCTTACAAAAAATATCTCTGGACAATGCCTGATGGCTCTTCTCAGATACATAATTGAAGAAAGGAAACCTCTGAGGGAATAAAGCACTTAACCATGTTTAACTTCTTGAATTAGATGCACAGGAGTCTTTGACCCTAAGGATGATCTCAGATGTATCCCAAATAAGATAAATATTCAGGAAGGCTTTTCAAAGTGGTGTTTTTCTGTTTTCCATCCTTCTTGAATTTCCCTCCTAGCTCACACTAGTTTGTGTCACATTTCATGCAACTTGTAATGTTCAAGGAGAAAAAAGCGCTTAACTAACTATGCTGTCAGGCTCTTATTTCAGGCTCTCAGCAGTCTTCTGCTTCCTCTGAACACTAGTGTATATGTATATATATACAGACTTATGGATATTGTCTGACTAAACAAATCAAACCACCAGCTCTCTTATGGGAACTCCTGAGGTAGCTGTACTCCCCTACTCTTCAAAATACCAGGGTGTCTTTTAAATAGGATTTAAAGTCTGCTAGAAATGTGATTTGAGTTGTAGTAATCAAATGAATGTAGGTAAAAAAGTTTCATAATTTCGCCCTAATTAATAAGATATATATAGAAAGATATATATATATACACACACATTTGTGAAATAATACGGATACACATTTTAATATTGTGTATTTAGTAAGCATGTGCATATATAGTTCAGCAATGTAGCATAATAACATATATATTGTTTTCTTAATTTCCTGTAAGTCTAATTTCCAGAACCCTGAGAAATTTCAGAACTCTAAAGGAACGATGTGTGTTTGTTCTGAGTCACACTTGGAAACATACCAGGAAGTTACCGTGTCTTAAAATATTATTAATCCACTCCTGAAGTAAAACATAATTTGGTGGATGTTCCACAGAGAGGCAGATTATCTAGGAAAATGATCCACAGAAGAACAGGCTTTCTGAAAAAGTATACAATGATGGATAGTCCACAGAACAGACGGGCTATCGAGTTATCAAAACCAGGAACCATCTCTGGGAGAACCAATTAACATTGTATATGGATCACATAAGTAAACACGCAAAGCATCATCAAAGCTGACCATGTGTGTCAGACTCCATCACGCACAGCCTAGTTCTGCAGACACTGCTTTTCTTAAGTGTTGGGTATGCAGAATTGTTCATTCTGATATCCCCTACTATAGCATCAGATATTTCAGTATTACTTTAGTAATATTAAAGGGAAATATGTTGCTTGTGTTCAGTCTGGTACCCCACCCTTGAGATGTGTTTGTAGTTTGAGTGTAACTACAGAGGTACTTCTTCTGCATTACTTTCACAGTTCTTACAGACCCTATGGAACCACATACATTCCTACAGAAGTATAAAGAATTAGTCTGGACATATTTTTCTTCCTTTCTTTTTTCACTTTCTTTTCTTTCACACTGAGTTTTCTAGCCATCACTGAGACACAGCTCACAGCTCATTCATGAAGAAAGCTTGAACAACCTAACAAATGGTGTGAGAACAAGCTCCCAATGCAGTACTCTTGTACTCATTCTACACTGGCAAGTGCTTACAATTCCCCTTGGGTATCTCTAATTATAATGTATGGTTCATTAAAAATGACAACAGAGTTCATCGAGCCTGCATTCTTGTGATTAATTGCAATGTTCTCCTAATCAGTTGTTGTTATTTATACCTCTGCCTTTATGCAACTGATTATACTCTACATTTGCAGCATTCAGAGAGTAACAGAAGGGACAGGAAGGGCATGTTTACATGATGCAATGGAGCATGGTGTAGACATGCCTGAACCAGCAGTGACCCAAGCTGTGTGCTGGCACAGCGCTAGAGAGACTTGCATGGGTCTCTCTCTCAGGATCATAAGGAAGCCACACCAAGCTTGTAAGAAAGATTTGTGAAACTCTACAAAGGGCTGTGGAGTTATGGTTTTTCCACTTTCCGTTTCAGAGCTCATGCTGTCTCCAGTTGGTGAAAACTCACAATCAGCTCAGTGCAGGTATTTCTCAGGAACTCCCTTTGAGTGTTCCTGCCTTTATGTGTGTGTATATATCAGATATCAGATTTCAGCAATCAGAAGCTAAATCCTTCTTTAAGCCTCATAAAAATATCTTTTAAATATCCCAGATACACTAACTAGGTACTACTGTATATTGAAGAACCCACTGCATAAAACCTGACAAAATTTCGCTGAAAATCAACTCTTGTCCATCAGGAGAACAGAAATTTTGAGGCTGAAAAACTCCATGTTAAGTTGCCAATAACAAGGCTGTAGTTTGATTTGTGTGCAAATGATTTCTTACACTTCTTTTATGATCTCAACTAAGATAGTAAGTAGTTTTGGAGGCTTATTATTGGATATCCCAACCCAAATCAGGCACCAGTAATCTGATTTTTAGAGAAATTGCTGAGCAGCTATCTCTGAAAATAAGTTAGTCCCTCTTACGTACACTGCATGTGCACACAAAAATTGTGCCAGTGATGTGCCAGCTTGTTTTTCAGAGTATTTTTGCAAAGAGGCTGCAAACTTCCTATGTTGTTACAGATCTTTCTTATGTCTCCTCCTTCTTTCAGTTTTCTGCTTGCTACACATCTGCTCTGCAATGCTCCTGTTCCTCAGTTTCAGGCTTTTAGTTGCGATCTAATGCTATTTGCACAGCATTATCGCCTGGAGGCCTAAGTCAACTTTGGCAAGCCTCCTACTGGCATGTTATGTTAATAACTGATTGGGTTTGTTCTCAGTGAGAGCAATTTGTTCCGTCAACTGGGATTCATCCCACTTTTCTAGCGAGTACACAGCTACACTCTAGTGCAAACATTAAAGGCCAAGATCTTTAAAAATAGAAAGGGAGGGACCACCAGCATTGCTGTATCCAATCCAACAGCTGCAGGCAGCCATGGACTAGCTGCCTAGTCCAAACTGCACTTCCGTTCTGGACCCCACCGTCACAGACCCTTTCCCAGCTCCTGAAAACAACTTTATATTTTCAGGCTTCTGACTGAAGTTTTTGAGTGCCCAAGCATCTCCACCACCTCCAAATATGTAGGTTTTTTAGCCAAACAGTTGTTAAAACTTTGGCCCATTCTGATAGATTGATGCTGCAGGAAAAATCACGTAGGTAAGGACCTGCAACTTACTGCATTAATTCATATACAGCATTGGGAATTAGGGTTGCAGAGACCATGCTTACCTGTAATATATTTGCTCTTCAATATCTGCAAAGTATGTCTCTAACATTACAAACATTTGTATCTGTCAATAGGAGGAAGTTTCTCCATAGTTTAATCTAAGCATTTTAACTGCCTGGGAAGTTCTAAAAAAATGTCCCCAGACAAAAAATGCTACTCGTAAGCAATGAAAAATAGTACACGAAAATTACTTTGTCATCACATGCAATTTACATTTTTAAAATGTGTCTGTGAAATTTTACAGTCATTTGCATTTCAAGTCAGCAATTAGATTAAAAAGGCACACAACTGCAGCTGTGACAAGTACTCTGTTATTTGAAAAACCATAAACAATCCTCTTGTCCTCCAGTAACAGCTCTGATGAGAATGAATTTTAGCATAGCGTTCAACTTTTGCCTCCTTCAAGGTTGCTTTCATTCTTGATATAGTATAACTGGAAAAAAACAAAAGAACTAGAGTCCAAACAAGGTATATATTTAATAATACAAGTTGTTCTTGGTACTGCGCTTGACCCTTTACTGAGCATCTTTTCAGGCACCATTGGGATCACCTGTAGAGGAGCCCCAGAGACACAGTGAGACATACAGCATGGGATTTCCTGACATACAGGGTGGGATGACATCCTATTATCCTTTAGATGAAGGGCAGATGAAAGTCTTTAGGGGTAGACATCCATAGGCTCCCCCAGAACTAAGAGCACATGGCCTCATAGGAAGGGGAGCTGAGGCCAGATGTTTTCTTCCTCATCTTCCCCACATCTTGTTGACAAACAGAGGTTTTGAGGAATTTTTTGGCAAAAAGGTATACTTTTGTATTGCACTATTCGAGTGAGACTGTAAAGAAATACCACTATTTTTCCACATCTTCCTCAGCCCTTAATACCCAAACCGCTACCTTTCTTACAGAGGTTCCTTGAGCTTGTCCTGGGCATTGATGCACACAAACAGTGTGCATAGCAGTCAGTTCATGACACCTTTGGGGAGTGACAGATATTTGGTGCAGAGAGGACTGACACTCACAATTTAATTGTTCAACTGCTGCTCATGGATCAGATCTCTGAATTAAGCAACCTTTGTTCTTAGCTTTGTCTTCAGCTTCCTTCTGTCCTGTCAAACAAATCATCTCCCCCGATCCCTAAGGACTGGGCAGGGGAAGAGGCTGACAATGGTTATGAGGAGAGTGTGTCTAAACAACTCAAGAGAGGACGTGATTCAGTGGAATAAAGACAGTAGGAACAATATATAACATTTTGGTCATTTTTTGTCCAGAAAAAGGATTTTTTTTCCTGAAACAGGTGAGAGAAAGACCCATTGGTGGACAGGGGAGAGAGGAGCACGATATGATTAAAAATAGCTGAACTTATTTTCACTCAACAAAGGGAAGTTTGAGAAAGATGTGATTTCTCTACAAATATATCAAAAGAGTAAATGCTAGATGGAGAAGGGCTATTTGAGCTAAAGGGCAATTTTGACAAATGAAGAAAAGGAGGGGAAAAAATCAGCCATTAGTACATTCAGCCCAGGGAGCTTTCCAACCATCTGAGCAGCAAGAGTCTGCAACGTGGCTGGAGCCACTGGGGTAATCTCTGGGACTTATAAGTAGAGGCTGATCACTTTGTGAAAAGGAGTGAGTGACAGGACTGCCTGCTTTTGACAAGGCAGGGTGCTCCTACTGTTCAGGTCTCGCTCTCGAAAAAGCCAATGAAAATGGAAATGAGTGCAGGATTTGCTGGCAGCCTTCTTGTTAGTTATCAATAGGACTGAGTGCACTGAATATTTCCACAGCCAGCTATCAGACCCTCTTCCAGTCAATCCCCTGAAGCTCTTACCTTTGTGTTTTACAATCACTTTACAATGGAAAAAGGTGTATATCCATGAAGATGATGATTTAGCAGTTATGAATTGTTTTTCTTATTATAGCTGAAGCTCCTAAATTTGCCTTTCAAGACCATTTGACATCCCAGAGAGCACTGAACTCCAAATGGGCCACTTAAATTTTAAACAGAAATTCCCCCCAAATTGCTACATTATCAGCAGCATGACGGTAGCTCCCCTTGCCTTCCTGCATTCGAGGTTCTCATCCTTCACAGTTGTTGTGATTTCTCTGTCCTCATTTAAACCTGTAGTAATTCACCATCAGACTGCTGAGCTGATGTCACTGGGCAGGAAACAGCACAAAAATCACACCCCTTCTTCTTGCTTTTGTACACCTGTAATCAGTTTCTGGCCAAAAATGTCTCGTACCTTTGGCTACAGTAACCTGGTTCAGCCCAGTCTGGTCTTTGATAAGGTTTCCTTTTCAACTGAAGCATGTATATGCCTCTATTATTATTAAATAACAGTAAAACTCTTAAGATTATAACTATTATTATTATTAAATAACAGTAAAACTATTAAGATTATAAGTGTTTAATAAAACATAATGAGAATACGTGTGTGTTGCAGTAAGACATCAGCCTGCCTCCAGAGTCGGAGAGAGCCTTATGACCTGCCAGAGGCGCTCTGCTTCCATTATTTTGAGGTGGTTTGAGGTTTTTTATTTGGTTTGACATTTTGCTCCTATGGGGCAAGTCCACATGGTTTGTGGACATCCATGGACAAATGAAAATGCAATTTCGTTATTTGTGAATTTACCAGTCACGATGTACTCAATCAAACTAAAATCACACAAATTTCTATGCTCTGCAGCTATTTAAGGTTTAAATTTTCGACTGAATTTTGATCTTTCCTATAGATGCCTTAAGTTCTGGCTTTTTTTTTTATGTCTCAAATTTTATGTAATCAATTAAGATGTAATTTTTCCATCAGTCTGGCTAATATTAACTCTGAGAGTTTTCTGTAGACTATAATGGGCTTTGGATCAGGACTCCTAACAGCAGTCATTTGTTTGAATCTATTCTAGTTTAATGAGTGATTAGCAGATGTTTCTTCCACTCTTTACCTAACAGTTGATAAACCGGAATCCGTGAGGAGCTGTGTACTAAATAATGGTATGATTTTACAACCCTCAAATTGCTTTAGAAAATAGATTTATAAATCATGCACATAAAAGTAAAGGATATTGACAAATTCTCTGCTATAAAAGAGGAGGCTTGCTGTGCTTTATGTGAGTCTCTCAACAATAAAGTGTTACCTACCATGGGACACTGGGAAAAACTATCAGATCTTTATATAACTTGGTGTCTTGGGTCCTTTCTGTTCTCTTTTATTTGAGGTAATTTACACGTCTTTGGTATGCCAGTTCAAATTCCTTCATCTTTTAGGACCAGATTCCTGTTCAAACAATGTTTAAGTAACTCTTCTGCAGGAAAAGAGTTGTACAGAGAAAAAAGCCCTTGATTTTCCAATTACTTGTTATTGTATTTTAAGTCACCTTCCAATCCAAGTAACATTTCTAACACCAAAAGATACTGACTATCAGAATTTGTTCTACTCGACCTTTCATGATATTTAGGCATCTGGCTTTCCAGCTCAAGTAATCAAGATAATAATTAAACTTACATCTTTGTGAATGTCAAAACTGTCATCTGCATTCAGAATGTAACAGGTCTGCAAGAAATTATGATCAAGAGAAATTCAACATCAGTGAGGTCATTAGGAAATCATTCAGCATTGGCTTCACCAAAAAATGCCTTGTCGAAGTAAATGAGATACATAGAAGTATGTTATAAGAACTGTCCATACAGAATATCTAATCAGTGTCATTATAAACGAGGAATACTTTGCAAATGTAATTGTTGTCAGCATTTTAGATAATGTCCAAGCAGTAATAGCAGGTTATGTGTATCCTTTAGATTGTTTCACTATTAATACTTTGCACTATGTGTACTTGTGTATACTTCCAGCTTAGAATAAGGCAAAGTCATGAGTATTAAGTTCACAGAAAAAGGTGTCTTGAAATCGTTCCCATTTGCAGATGAAGTCATGTCATATTTTTCCAATCCCAATTATCAATCAGAAGTTAGTTCCCAACAGATAACATGGTCTTGAGTTTCCAGCCAAAGTTGTAAGCTCACGTTTGCTCTCACTGGTTTGGAAGGGGAGGTGAGTGGGACAAAGTGTTGACCATGATACGGGGTCACTTGCATCATAGGATATTTTCTGTCATCTGCAACTGAAATAGTTTAGTCCAAAACATTATAAATCTAGGCAAGTGTAGGAATGATTTTAATTTCTCTAGCCTTAATCCTTTCTTGTGCTCTCTGCCATGTGTAAACTTTGAGCATGGCAACTTCGGTTGCAGAGCGCTGTGCTGCAGCACAGCCATGCAGCTCTGCACACAGTTCCCTCTGTCATCCCTCACAAGCTTCTCTGGGGGCTGATTTTGCAGCTAGTCAAAGAACTAAAACTAAAAATGTTGGCTTGGAACTCCAGATGTGGGCTTTAAATAGCCCTCAGGATATTAGCATGTATTTCTGTTAGTTATAAATAGGGTCTACAATGACTGAAGGACTAACTGGGTGCCTTACATAAATGCCCCATGCAAGAGGGAACAAATTTAGCTGCTGTGTCCTCTGCAGCAGCAGGGGAATTAGACTGCTCCAAAGGGCAAAGCAGCACATCCAGTGTGCAATTGTCCAGGAGAAGCAATGGGAAATACAAAGCTTAGGGAGAATATCCACACCTTAGGGAGAATATCCGACACTCACAGATACCCGCTTGCACCCAAAGTCTTTTCATGACAGGAGGCTCCGCTCCATCTAAGATATGGCTAGATGTAGCACTTTGGTCAGCTTTTTACATCAGAGGCAGATGTGTAGAGCACTAGTCTGAAGGGTGCTCTGGGTCATGTCCTGGGACTGTTCTCAGCTGAGCTGGGAATTTCCATCAAAAAACTCATGCTGCTCAGCTGAGAAGAAGGACCTTTGAAAGCAAGAGGAGCACAAGTGCCTGACTCCAGCCTAGCTCAGCCTGAATTGGGGTATTTACTGTGTGCTGGTTCCTGCTCCTGCAGCTGTTTGTGCTTTTCACGTTAAATATCCCTGGAAGAAAAAAGACGGAAAGACTTCAGACTTCATTGCTAGCAATTTTAAATACTTTTGCATCTGCCTACACTACTGGTGTTTTGAACTGCAAACTCTTAAGAGTAGCCCTAGGCAGGGAGAATTTTGTACAAAATTACTTCTGTCCCTATGGATTAAATGTATAACCTGCAGCAAAATTTGAGCCTGGGTGTGTAGAGAGAGGTTCTTAATTGCCTGACAGCCTGCAAATTCCCCTTTTTCTAGTAATTTTCAAAGGATGAGGAAATGAGGTCTCTAGAGGCAGCGCTGGCATTTTAGATGGAGAAAGTGTGAAGCAGCAGTTAGTTGTTGAACTAATATAGCATCTGATCTGTGAGACATTTTCTAACAAGCAGAATATCTAATGGTAGAGACGAGCAAGGCATTCCTTGGCAGCACACATCTGCAGGCTTGAGCTCTGGGTCACCTGCAGACAGGTGGTTAACCTAGTGCAGGACTAACGCAACGCCTGACCTGTGATGCAGATGAAGGGCAGTAGAAATGCCCAGGAGAATATTGCTGAATGGATTTTAAGCCTTAAGAAAACTCGCTGTGCTCTCTCCCAGACTCCCGAGTGCATTCATACAAAAAGCATCAGCACCAGGAGACAAGTATGCTAACTCCTGAGGACTAGAGAATAAACTGAAATATATTTAAATACAATTTTAGAACGAATAACCTAAAGATTACCACGATGTATCATAACCCCGAGTACACATGCTGTTTGCTGGTGTGCCTCCTGCCAGCTAGGATAATAGCTACTTTACTCCAGGTTTTTTGCAGCAGGAGAAATAACATCTGAAAGAAGCCAACTGCTGGTGGTAAACTGGGGGATAGCTTGGAGTTTAGCCTAAAGCTCCCTCTGGAGTCGAAGGAGAGAGATCAGTGACTCCAAAGACGGATTCAGAGCAGGGGTCTGAGTGGCTTTGGGGAGCTCTGTCTAGGGAAAAGCCAGGGAAGTGCTCTCCCTGTGCCTTGCTGCAGTAAGCCAGAGCAGGGCAAACTTGGCCTGAGTGGCCACTTTCTGAGTTTTCCCTTGTTTCCAGGGGAGAAGAAAATCTGCTAATCTAAATTAGGCTGCAATGCTGGGACAAAGGCTTACTGCATAGTGCATCGCAAAGGTAAAGGACACTGTCCAAATAAGTATTGTGCTTGCTTAAGCACTACCTAAAGTTCAGTTAATTAGGCAATAATTTCACTTCTGGTTGATTTTAGGGGCAGCAGCTGTTCTTTTGTACTATTACATAGAATCATAGAATCATCTGGGCTGGAAGGGACCTTCAAAGGTCATCAAGTCCAACTCCCCTGCAGTCACAGGGTACACCTCCAACTATACATATCCCTTTCATTTTCAAGTATGACAAATGATGCTCTATGTTGGGTAAGCTGACAAGGGGTTTAATTGTCTGAGGGTATATGTGTGATTTTACAAGTCGACCCTCACAAGTTATAAGAATCACATAAATTAAACCCCAAAAATATTAAATAATTTTAGAAAATCTCAGATCCTGTATTTGAAGGAGTTTGAAAGCTCTTATGAGAGGTTTTGTCTTTGTTCAAAAAAAGTTCAGAAAAGCCTTGAGATTCCTACTGCTTTTAGTTTAGTTTTCAATTGTTTGCCATACTTCTGTTAGCAGATAGCATTTGCTGTTGAGACAGTCATGACTTTAAAACCAACATCTATGGAAATAGTCTTGATATGAAAAGGACCATATTTATTTGGGGAAAACAGCCAACCATTTCTAATAGAACCTGAACTCCTTTAATATAATGAGTAGTACTTAAGCCATTAATTGATAATGCTTACCCATAGATCAGGTCCAAAACACTCAAATAAATATATGTATTACCAAATATTCTCAATTACAAAACTAATTTTGATAAACCACTTAGATTTTTTCTACTATACAAAGCGTGCTGGATTGGAATAAATAGATACTAGATCTTACTAATGATCTAGGAAGTGTTGCTAAAAGTGAGCAGAAACATGCCAAAATCTAAGGGAACCTTTCTGTTGATTACAAAGGTCTGGCAGTTACATCTATGGTGGTGAATATTTTATCTACTCCTAGAGGTTGTGACATATGCCATTAGCTATGAGATTTAAGCAAGCATGTGACGGTTGTGGTTTAACCCCAGCCAGCAGCTAGTACCATGCAGCTGTTTGCTCACTCTTCCCCCCATGTGATGGAGGAGAGAATCAGAAGAGCAAAAGTAAAAAAAAAATTCATGTGTTGAGACAAAGACAGTTTAATGGGTAGAACAAGTCTCATAAGCAAGCAAAGCAAAACAAGGAATTCCTTCCTTGTTTCCCATGGGCAGGCAGGTGTGCAGCCATCCCCAGGAAAGCAGGGCTTCTTCACACATACCAGGTACTTGGGAGGATGAACACCATCACTTTGAATGTCCCCCTCCTTCTTCTCACAGCTTTATATACTGAGCATGGTGTCACATGGCATGGAATATCCAATATCCCTGTGGTCAGCTGGAGTCAGCTGTCCTGGCTATGTCTCCTCCCAACTTCATGTGCACCCTCAGCCTACTTGCTGGTGGGGTGGTGTGAGGAGAAGAAAAGACCTTGAGAGCTTACCAACAACTAAAAACATTAGTGTGTTACCAACACTATTCTCATCCCAAATCCAAAACAACACTACACCAGATAACTCCATAACCAGATGGAGATAACTCCATCCCAGGTGAAACCATGACAGACAGTTTGAACACAAAGCATGGGCAACTGGGTTTCAGGACAGTCTGCTTTCCGAATCTTTAGGGTACTTTTTGGTTCTGGGGGAAGGGATTGGTAAGCTGTCAAGATGACTTTAGAAACCCCTCTTGGAATCTGTCCATATCCTGAATCCTCTAAAATAACTTACTAATACTTTGCCATAAAAAGTGTAATGAACATAATTAGCATTCATGTTACAATTAGCATAGCTGGAAATATTTTTTTTGCTTGGTTTTGAAATATTTATTACTTGATTAATGAAACAAATAAACATGATACCACTGTCTTGTTTTGATATCAAAAGCTCTTTAGCCTCCTGGGCAGGCCAAGCTTTCATATAGAACAGAGAACAAACTTTCTGCTCTTAACAGGCCATGTCCCAGCTTGAGCAGAGAGTCATTTGCCATTTATAATCTTGCTAAGTCAGTGGATATAGTTTTTCTCTCTTCCTTACTCTACTGGAGAAAACACTAGGAAATAGAGTAGTTTAATGCTTAAGAATCTCTTTTGTTACTTGTTTGTCAATAAGAAAGTATATTCATGAGAATTTTTTTTTGAAAAATTGTGTAAGACTAACCATTACATGATATTTAACATGTAATTAAACATTGACATTCAGCCAAACCTAGAGATCATACTCCCTCCAACCCCCAAAAAGAGAAATAAGCAATTAATTTTTAAATCCTTTTTAATAAATGAATATTCATTCATCGATATTTTCATAAAGCATCTCTTTATCATTCCATTTTACTATTCTTTTTTTTTTCCACAGCTGAAGAATACCAAAAATACATAGATGTGCCTTAAGCAAAAAAGACTGGGTTTCAGTTTATCTTTACAATGGGATGAAATCAACTTAGAGTTAAACCACCATAATATTTCTACTGTTTATTGACCTTTTGGGCTATAGCATAACATAGTTCCAGTTTTCTTTTTTTCTTAATGCCTTTTACAAACAAATGGTGTGTAAATGGTATTTATAATAATGTTGAGCTAGAAAGGAGTTAATTAGCTATGAAATACATTACTCTGGTGCAACTTGGTTGAAATTATCATTTTTAGTCTTAAAGACATCTACAGTTAAAATCATACACTGCAGCTAGCATAAAGGGCCAAGAGCCAGAAAATGGGAGGTCAAGGCAAACACTGTTCTTAACACATGGTTGTGTGTGATGTGTCTGTATGTTAGAAGTGGTGCTGGGACTGGAAGAAGGGAATTGGCAAAAAAAGGCACAAAAATGCGTGTTAAAGATGAAGTGTTAACCTTAAGTGAGAATTTCCTGGCTTTTTTCAAGATCCAAGACCTGGATTTGTTCAAGGTTCAAGCTGTTTCTGCCCCATGGAACTCAACTTAGGCTGATGAATACGAAATCTTGTGAAAAAGCTGAAATGTGCAACTGCCTGCTTTTGGTGATGAGAGGCAAGTTGGGGAGTACAGTTCCGTGACAGGGGCTGCATTAACACACTACCCTCCAGTTGTGCAAAGGGTAAGAGAGTAAGAGTCCTCACAAACTTGGTTCTCTTCACAGTCCTGAAAATGCATGTTGCCTCTTTGCTCTGGCCACACAGTAATCTTTTATCTGCTTGAAGATCCTGGCTGAAGCCACAGGATAAAAGTTTTCTGTGGGATGTTGAATACACATTTCTATCACTAAAAAGTCTCTTCTTATTGTTAAAAATCCCTGCCTAACCACACGATTTCTAGGAGCTGTGACTTGAAGAAAAGAGAGAACTGTCATTAAATCATGAGGGTGGGACCACTATCTTCTTGAATCCCTTATTTCAGCGTAGTTGTTTAGGGCACTTACTGAAAGACTTGCTGAAAGATCATTCCATTAGGGCAATTTTTCTAAAACAAAGCCTACCATTTTTAAGTATTTTTAAGGGTAATGGTTTTTGGTTTGGTTGTTGTGGTCGTGTGTTTAGGTGGTGAGGTTTTTTGTGGTTCTTTTTTTTTTTTTTTTTTTTTTTTTTTTTTTTTTTTTTACTCCTTGATTCAT
>JAOXNG010000001.1:143743469-143758348 GCA_028566535.1 Scolopax minor | reverse complement strand
TTTTTTTTTTTTTTTTTTTTTTTTTGGTTGGACTCGATGATCTCTGAGGTCCCTTCCAACCACTATGATTCTGTGATAAGATTTTTTTTCTCTAATTATATTTTGATATCAGGATAAAAACTTTTCAACACTTCTGCTAAATATGTACTTTGGGAGGGTGTTAATTGTTTAGTTACTTTGATTATAATGATGACAATGTGCTCTATAATCTCTTCACAGTATGAAGAGATATTAGAGAGCTCATAATACACTGTGGTTTGCCAAAGGGAACTAACGCTGAGGAGCTTTTCAAAACCAAGTTTTTCCGCTCCAGCTAGAGGGGTTCCTTTGAAGCTCTTCACACCGTACCATTGTCTGCAGACAGCGTGCTTAAAAACTGCAGTTACAGCCACTTTGCAGCACTGCCAAGGATGCAGCAGGGCTGCGGCGCTGATCCTGCACATGCTGGCAGCCGGGGGTTGCGGTGAACACCACCAGCTGGGGATCGCGCCGCAGCTTTCGCTGCAAGGCAACCGCACCGAGTCCATTCCGGTTCAAGGACCAGCCCCAGGGATGGGATGACAACACAGAGCTCACAAGCCAGGTTCCTCTATGCTGAATTTCAGCCCAGAGCAAAGTTTCACAGTTCAGTTGCAAATAGTCGGGGGTGGGAACAGTAACGGACCGTACACGGTAGCAACACAAGGATCATTGCTCTAACTCACAGATAAGTCAGGTACTAGCGAGAACAGGGGTCATTACAGAGCCAAGGCAGCCTTTCAGTTTCATCCTTTTTTGGTGTTTTTGGTAGATGCATATCCACATATTTTTATCCCATAGACATCTCTAACTAGCATCCAAAGATCTCTATCTGCCAAAAATCCCCATCAATATCCAGGAGGAATTCTACATGCAGAGAACTGGCAGGGCCATGCCTGGTTAATATTTTTTTATTTTTTTGATCTATTTATGCTACTGTATCTGTTGTTATTTGTGAATGTACATGATAGAAACATTTTACAAAAAATATATCTTCTTTTCTTTAGAAAGGTTTAGTTCTGATAAATAACAAATTAAGTTTACAGGTCTGAAATAGGCATACCTTGACGACTAAATCTACTAGAGTGAAAAAAGTTGGAATCCCGGTGAGGGAATGAATACCAAAGTGGTCATATCTGCATGAAGGATATGTTTGAACATAGTTGATGCTGAAAAAAGCATAATGTTTGCTATCTCTTGTGATCTGTGATGGCAGCACACTAGCTTGATAAGTGTATGTGTATATACTTTAAGTATATAAATAAAATATGAAAATGCTCCATTACTGAATCAATGTATTGGAAGTGCTCTATTTGCTCAATTCTAGAGAATAAAAAGTTGTAACGTCACAGAAACAAAAATATGACATAGCATGCGGTCACAATAGCAAGCACAGGGGAGAAAAATATTGAGAAAATATACTTATATGCATATTATGCAAATATATTTTACATTAACATACAATGTTATAAGAATGTAAATAATGTGAATGCATGTTTAAAAAAGGCTACAGCTAGGTGGTTTCATGTCAAAGTAGCAAATAACCTGAGACATCTTCTATGCTTTCACTGGAATAACAATCTTTACATCTACAGCAGATGTAGAACACATTGACAGTAGTTGAATTCCCAGCTAAATTATACTAAAAATGTGCTGTTTTCTTTCAAAGTGACATGGCAGCTGGAACCAGCCCAAGGGAAGGAAAATGTGCTGTACATTTACAGTACTTACAAAAGATTCATTTCACTGTTGATGGACACTTAAAATGCTTGTTTGAAACATTATGATCATGTGTATGTCACCAAACACCTAGCGCAACACTCCCATGATCAATTTGCTTACTGCAGAAGAGAAAGCAAGAGATCATTCAAAATGATGCCCATTCAGGACTGGGGAACAACATATTATGACATATATAAACCCAAGAAATTTTAGTAAAGAAAAATAAATTTGGCTTGATGAAATTGTAGTCAATGGATCTGCAATATAAATCACTTGTTTTAAACTTACTGGTGTAACTCTATCACTTTTGATTAGTGTGTATGGCAGCATTTACAAACAGTATTACTAAATACTGACTTTATACACGATTACAGCTCTCTGAAAATTTCTATGACAATCAAAGTTTTTTAGTGATAATATACAACAATTACTTTCTCAAGGCTTGTAGTTTTGACGACACCTGCCTTTTGATTTAAAAAGTTCCTCTTAAGTGCATTCTATGTTAAAGTGTCCATAACCTCAGAATGAATGTGCACATGTGTGTGCGCATACATATACTTTTGCTTTGCAGTGTGTGCTTTTAGATACACACAGTTCTTTGCTATATGTATTCACACATACATGAGTATGGTCTACATAGTAAAAGTTCATATATATATATATTTTTATATATAAATATATATATAAACTCTGCAGGCAAGTAGTACTTCACTTGTTATAATTGAAGTCCTTTAAAAAAGTTCAGTCACTCAGTTAACATAGTATAGCCAGTAAATTAAATTGAAAAGAGAAAATGTGAATGGAAACACCATTCTTGACCATCTGTCAATGGCATTCACATCTGTTAGATCAGGGATTTTTATTTTCAGTTGCGAAGACCTTCTTCGTAAATGGCCCCTCTTGCTGTGGGCGCCTGTTCTTTCTGACGAACGCCTTCCGAGGCTTTCGCGATGTGAGCTTTGTTTTCTGTACTGGATTCCTGAGTTGTCAAAGGATATCGTTGAATTTCTGGCATCCGTAACGCTGGTGATGACCTCGTTGCTTGCCACTTCGTTGTGAATTTCAAGTGATGTTAGCAGAATATTTCCATGGGTGTCCACCTAGAGGACAACAAATAGAAATAGAAATTATTTCAAAAGACTTGACATCTATCAGCAGAATGTGGATGTATTTAAATCTCCAAACCCACTCATATTTTAAGAAAGCATATATGCATTTTAAGTATGTGATAAACTTAGAAAAAAGGCAATACTCAGCTGCTTAAAATTAGTCAAGTACTTAAATACTTTTACAAACAGGGCTATCATTATACTACCAACATCCAGTACAAAACCATATTTGGCAAAACCAATAATTTTCCTCTCCCTCCAAACCAGCCATTTCTAAAGGACAGTGCAGTTCAGTGAAATCTCTTATGTTACCGGCAGTGGGGGGAGAGAGTAAGGGTTAGATTCTCTACTACCTACATGTGAAGTTTGCTAAAATCATAAGACTAGCTCTGACCTGCTGAACTCTTTGCATTTTGGAATCACAGACCTTATTTACAACTTCTCTCTTAAGCTTTCCCTTCTAAAGCCATTTGCACAGTTTTGTAATCATGGCAATGCTTAACTGTGAGGCTTTTCCACTTGGATAGGTAATCTTATAAAGCAATGAACTTAGACATGGAAGAAAGCTGATGAACTGAGGAAAGAGAGAAACTCTTCTCTTCCACCTCCATATCCAAGAGGCACAGGTGCTGAGCACAGGTGAGCAATGCAATGCCATTTTCAGTCAATAAGTGGAAGGTTATGAACATTTAGTCCTTAAACTCTAGTCCAGACTCTCTAGTCCCCCTGAATACCAATAGCAGCACACAGAGCTCCTGCAATCCAGAAAAACTTCCAGTTCCCCAGTATATCAAGGGGCAGTCCCTAACAATGCTGTATTAGTCTGTATTTGGTAGCTTCAGTGGTGGGGGACCACATTCCCTTATGGTCCATGTCCTGCATGCTGAAAGACAGGCAGAGAAGACAGCTGATGCAGGGATCAGATCCAGCTTTCCTGTCTGCTTTAGGGAAAGGAAATGAATGTCCAAATATAAAATAAATTATCTGCACTGTGTTTTTCCAAGCAGTTAACACATATGTAGCTGTTCAAGTGAGTTCAGTTCTCCATGTCAGAAACAGACAGTGAATCTTGGCGTACAAGATAATTTTCAGTTTTACGTATACAATTTATTAATCTATAATTTATCCTGCAATTAATAGATTTTTCTAATCTGACACACAATCTAGCTGTATTAACTGTGCATCAGTTGCACATCTCATCCTAGAAGCATCTGTTTAAAATTGGTTGAGAAAACCACTCTGAAGTGGTTTCTGAAGTTTGCCCAGTCATCTAATACCACGTCCTTTGCAAACTTTGACTGATGCATTAAAATATGCGAATCTATGTGTCTGTCCATATGCATTTAGGTTTTTCCAATCCTGTTAAAATTCTGTAAAATGGATATTTATTTCATCAATTATTGATGTTATAGCTTATCTTTTCTTTCTGAAAGCAATTACGATAGCGTATCAGTAATGCTTTGCCAAGCTTCTTGCAAATGGAAAAAGAATGCAAAATGACATATAGGCAAGTAGAAAAAACAATCCTAAAGTATCCAACAAATTCTGCTGTTTAGGCAACAGTACATTATGCTGATGAATGCCTATAAATAAAAATAAACAACGTGAACCAAAATAATAGGATGGAGAAGCCTCAGTGGTGATTAAGAAGAATTTATTTTCCCCATGGCAGAAACCCACTAGGTACAAAAGTACAAGCTTGAGGTTTGTAGAAACAAGTTCATGCTGTTGAGCAGTATCTGTAACCAGGGAATACACATATCCATAAAATACAATCATGGATACCATCACTACTTCTGGTGGTCTCTGCAAATTCCATTTTCCCTGGTTTTATTTCACAAAGAGTACAAATTATGATCTGGATTTGTAACAGCATTGTGTAAAATATCTCCATAGTCTGCATTTTCCTTATTAACCTTTAAATCTCTCATCCTGGCCATCACAGCATCATATGTCATCTTCTTTCCCGTCTCCTCTCAGCTCTAGTGGCCTCTAGTCCACAGATATTCTTGAGATCTGTTGCTGAAAATTATATTGATTCCTTCAGAGGGTTTGGACAAACCACCTAAATTAGACCAATATCTACTAATGCTTTCTGACAATCTTAAGGTGTTATTGTGAAGTATGAATGCATGCAACATATTAAAAAGTATTTGCACATAAGCATGACTTCTGAATGATTTAAGCAATGATTTAAATTGCTTTGACAAATGTACACAAGCTCTCTCAATGAATAAAGAATCAAACCAATAATGGCAGGGTATCATGTGCAAGTTGACTCATGTTTGCCTGAATATATAGGTAAGGCAAAACCTTCTGTGAATGAACATGAGTGCAGAATGGTGGCTCCAGGGAAACTGCTACTCTGGGTACAGATACAGATTAAGAAATGTAGCTTCACATCATGGCTGCACATGATGAATAAGCCCAATGTCTCTGATAAAACTTTACTTTTACTTGTTACAATATAATTTTATCACTTGGCTCAGAAATGTCATTCTCAGTGAATTGGAAATTCTGCTCAAAATGTAAGCATTGGGTTTTGGTCTTCAACCTTATAAATTAGAGAAGATAAGTGTATTCCCTTGATGACATTGAGTTTCCCTCACCCTTTATTATCATGCTTTATCCTAAAAATATCCCTTGTTTCCCTGTACCTCTATGCCTCTTGTAATCCACTTCCTGCCTGACCAGGCTCCAACTGAAGCCATTCATTCCCATTTCCATGCAGTGGTGTCCACTGCCGGTGCTCCCATCTCCTCCCTGACAGAAGCCAGAGCTGGTTGTTTCCATGGAGTAGTTTCCCAGTGAGTTCATCAAAGCAGACAGAAACAGCTGAGTACCAAATCATTAATTAATTCCCTGCTGAATCAGCATGGATCCAAATATGCAAAACTGGTGCTCATATTTCAGAATCAAACCTCACCTGTCCTGCCTCTGAAAAACTACAGCTCATGCAACAGGGTGGAATGATTGAATCTCATATAACTCCTCTGGGAGGCTGAGAAGCATGAAATGCTGTGAGATGTTTCATACATGGAAAAACAGATTCACCTTTAAAGGTTCACTATTTCTGAATGATACATGTTACGGTACAAAAAAAAGACCACCCAAATATGCTAGCAGTCTAACATAATCACACAAAAATAACCATAACTTACCTAACTGAAGCCAGAAAGAGGAGACTTAAGATAAGGCTCACAAAGAACCTCTTGTCCTTGCTTTTGGAGGAACACCACATCTCTAATAGGCTTAACTTGGATTGTACATTGTAGATATGAAACTTCAACACCCTTTTACACCTGAAAGTCATAAATCTACTTCTTAATTCTAGACCAGATACTACCTCATTTAGATGTTAATGTTATATTTTTAAAGAAATGCAAGCCAGGAGCTGCTATGGAATACCTTTCTCTAATCAAGACTCTTGGAAAATTTCAGCTTTAATGCCAGTTTGGAAACACTATACTAGGGCCGGGAAACTACCATAAGGCTTGATTTACTATTAGATACTGTCTGAATTATTTCAGGTTCATTTAGTTCTCTGTTAAATATTCCATAAATTTTAAGGAGTACTTTACAATGAAATCTCTTTTTCCTCATAAGTCTTTCACTCTACTACACAAAAAGAAAGTAAGCATTTTGTTCAAACCCCTTAGGCATGTTTAGGAGTTCATCAATCCCAAGTTTTTAAATACCATGTAAACACTTTCCATCATATGAAGCAATATAAATGCAAATAATGGATTTAAATAACAGCACGAAAAGCTTTCTCTGTAGTTATTCTTGTATTATTTTACATCAAAATTACTATTCAAAATTAACCTACAAAATAGATCTCCCCTTATAATTATAATAAAATGGAAATTGTAATCTAGACTCCAGATACCTGATTCTCTCTTGATATGCCCTGGTGCAAGCATCTATGGTTATGCAATGTGCAAACTATCTGGCAGTAGTTTTCATCTTCTCTATTTATGTATAAATGGGTTTCCAACACGTAGAACAGTAAATGATCAGGCCCGAAGTGTTTTTTGTGCTTAAAGCAAAATTCATTGACCACATCATTCCTTGGATATTTTAAAAATAATTTAAAACTGCAATCACAATGAAAATTATAGTGTTGAGTGTTCTTCTTGAGTTGAAAAGGTGAAACTTCTCTCACTATCATTGCAATATGTTTATATTAATTAATAAGCATTAAAAAATGAGTGACAATTCTGTCATATCAGTCTAGTAGGTGAACCCAAGGTAGCCAGCAGAACTGGGAAGATGGAAAGGTCTTGGGAAAAAAAAAAAGCATGAAGAATAAAAAAAGAAAATAGGAAACTGTATCTTAGTATTACTGTCCACCAAGTAAGAAGGAAGTTTATCAATTAACCTTGGCATATTTGAACTGGCAAAGAATAGGAAATGAATGTTATGGTCCTCCCTTTCCCTGTATTTTACAGTCTGTGAATTCTTACACTCTCTGGACTGTACTATGGATTACATGCACAAACCCTTTTACTATCTCTGGATTTTCACCATTTATACTTGTTTGTGCAAGGTGTCTGTCAAACCATATTAATACATGCATGAGTCTCCCAGTGCAACACTGAACATCTCCATCATAAGCGCTACAGGACCAGAGTTCTTCCCACAAGAACTGTGTTCATCACCCTTGACAGATATTTTTCAAAGCTTGGCACCTACTCATCACACTCATGTTTCAGAAATAGCCCACTGTTCAAAACAGCACTGAAAAAGTATCCAGGAAAGATGAAGATGCACAAGAGAATACTGCCAGCTTTGTTATTCTCATCTTTCCCAATTTAAACTGAGTGATAATTCTGCCACAGCAGCCAAGATATTCATTCTCAGAATAAAATCCCACTTGTGAGAAGAGTTGCTACAATTAACAATTCTTTAAAAGTGCTAAGTAGATGTAAGTAAGTGGCCTCTATTCTCAGCAATGCCTGGTGGGAAGCTGCCGCCTTGGCCGACAGTGAGGGTTTGAGCCAGGAATCTCCAGAGCTAAAAAAAAACATGCAGGAACTGTCTGACAAGAAGGGCCTTTTTATAAAGGGTTATGCATTATTTTTGTTCAAAGGAAGCTCTTCCCACATGTCTGACAGCCATAGGGGGGGTTGAAGCTTAAATAAGCTTGTGCAATAGTTACCCTCCTGATTGATACCCTGAGGCTGAACTTTTGGTCCCACCAAGCAGAAAACGTAATTGCCACAGCTTGAACTAAGAAGCAATATTTTTAGCAGGGGACTGTAAAAAATCATAACCTCTGTGGACTGGCCCAGAAGGAGCAATGTCCAGAATACATGCCCACCAGCTGATTATGCCAGTAGCCTCTACTACAAGAGTGAACAACAAGTGAGAACAGAATTGCCTTAAAGCTCTCTCATGCTGATTTACTTGTAAATTAGGCTGTATCTGAGCCTTATTTAAAAGAAACAATTTATATAGCAAAACTGAATGTTTTGCACAGGGAGCTACAAATGAAGCCTGAATCTGCCAATGCAAACAGGAGAAACAGAATTGATCTGTAACAATGGTGATCAATTTTTAAAGGAAAATATATTTACAGGCTACTTATTCTTTTCCAGAATTTTTTTCCGTAAACCGAGGACTTTGATTTAGGCACCAATACGATAGGGAGAAGAAATATTCTAGGAAAAATAAAGATTTATTTCTTCCTTTATCCTAGAGCTTGTCTTTATATATGAACCGTGTATCAAGTTTTCAAGAGAGGGTTTTCAATCTGAAACCAGTAAGTGTACGAATATTAGTTTACACACAGAAAAAGGAGCATCCTACGTTCATCTCCAGTAGCTACGGTTTACTGATAAAGGCTGGAAAAGTTTGGTGAAGAATACTATTTACGGTGCACTATGTGAAATGAAATATGATGCCAAAGCAGTCAAAAGTAGAGATGGCTAAGTGTGAAATTTTCTTTGTAGTCAACTGTATTTAACATAATCTTAAACTCAAAAATCAAATGTAATTGCAAAAATATGTGCAAATATTACTATTGATTATAGGGAGGGATGGCCATTCTCCTGCTGCGAACACACTCAAGCTTTGCATTCTCTGAAATTATTGCTTGACAGCTGTGATCTTTTATATATTTCAGCTTTATAGTCTTGGGCTCTCTTACATCTGTTTTTTTTTCCCCACATCTACAGTATTCTACATGCAGGTTAATTTTTCCTGTGTATTTATGAACATAGGTATACCAATCTTTCACATTACAGTCTCTGCTGTGATTTGCAAATAGGTAGTTTTTTCCTCTCTCAGGCTGGTGACTCTCCAACAGCACTGGGACAAACGTGTGCTGAAGGGTATGTTTTGTCATTCCCAGTAGCAGCAAGATGGGACGAGGTTTTTCATAAAACCATTTTACACTAAGGGTAGTGAAGAAAGGGCAATTATCCTTGTAGTCAGCTTCTGCCCTAGAGACAGCATGGGTAACAGCCACCACTTTCCTGGGTGCTTCTAATTAAGTTTTGCTGAAGAAGATTTTTTTAACCCACTTTTAAGAAGCTGTTTAGCAAAATTTTTTTTTTTTAAAAGTACCTGTTGTACCACAGCTTTCTTAATTTATAAGAATGGTGTCGATGGAAAAATGTTATAATACTTCCTCTTAAGAAAACAGCATATAAAATCCAGTGATTCGAGGTTGACCTAGCTAAGTAGAGAAACAGAACATGAAAACCATAAGTACGTTCTTACCATTTTTCTCCAGGTGGGTGGACACCCAGTCAACCCTTTACATTATAAAATTTACCTGTCATGTATTACCAAGATGTATAAGCAAATTAAGGTGTACACAAAAGGCAAGGCAATATTACCATACTAAAAAAGTACATGAAGTGGTCTCTGGTAACCGGACCTAGTGTAGAATAATTCTGTTCTATTCTAATCCAAAGGCATTAGACTTTTGACCAAAGTGTTTAAAAAATAGGATAGTAAATTGGCAAGTAATTGTTAAGTCATTATTAGAAGAGAAATAATCCTAAGCTTTACTTGAGGAAATCCTAGAACTTTTCAAATAGCTCTTGTGGTTTATGAGATTTTGTTTGCGTGGCACAGTTCTGATAAGTGAATCATTTTGGTTTTCTATAGTGCAAGCACAGTTTCTTTTTATTCATGCTGAAATCCATGTCTTTTTCATTCTTTGAAAACCTGAGAAGTTCACTGCATGTTTTAACAAACAATAGATACTTTGATGAGGTACCTCATGACTTTGCTTATAAGGCTTTAAGCATACGATCTGCTCAGAAATTGTGCCACAAACATGGTAATAATCTTCTTGTTCAAGTTTTTGTTAGGCTTCTGTCCTGAGCCCACAGGGCTTGCATGCAGTAAGTTTCCAAGGATTTCAGTAAACACTGACATGCTTGCTCTGACTCTGGCATTTTTCCTCTGCTGCTGCTTCACAGTAGTAGGAGTCTAAATCCCGGCTGTTTTGGAAACACACTTAATGTTTGGTTTTCTGTCTTGTTTATCTCTGAGGGCAAGTAATTGACTAACAGATTCCTCACATTACTCCACGGATATGTTGTCTAAGAGCTATAGTTCGACTGTTCCAAAAATGATAGAAGGAATACAGGCAACAATAGGTTTGAGGGAGTCCTAAAAAAAAAAACCAAACATGAAGCTTTATTTAATGGCATGAAAAATACCCATTTTCAACAAAAAGAAGTAAATCTTCCTTTGTCTTTGTCTTTTCTGATCTTCCTGAAACAGTCTAGGGGGCAAAAGATGTCAAGGATCTCTGTCATCGTTATTGTCTTTTAAACCATGAAGTTTTTCCAATTTAGTACATTTTATCCTGACTAGGTTTTTGCTACTAACCTTCTCTGTTTCTTATTGTCTTTCCTTTCTCCAGATTCATGAAGATTATGTTACTCTCTTCTTTCTTTCTGTGGATTTATTGCATGACTTCTTACTGAGAGACTCCTTTTTTGTCTTCATTTTCTTGTGTAAGGAAGGGGGACTTCCAAACCTCATCCCTGAAATGGATGAAAGTAGTAACTCTTTCTAATTCTAGCCAATATCCTTAATATTCTACTTTTTCAGCCAGAGCAGTGGAGAAAATTCCGCATTTTCTTTTGGTTCTAACTTGGTGAATATATACTGTACTAGCAGAAATTAACTCATTCTATGGATACAATAATTTTCACAGTGATAGTCCTGTGTGATCTATTATTTCTCACTGAAACATAGAACAGTTCCCTGAACCATTATATATGTTTGGTTGACTTCCTCTTAATTTGCATGTGTACCTACGTCTATGGTAAAAAATGTAGCAGGAAAGTATAAAATGACTTTATAAGCAGCCTTTTTAGTTTGTCATTAATTTATTATCTTGCACATTACTCGATTGTATTGGTAAGAAGGCTTATTGCCACAAATCAGAGGAATCAATGGAATTTTAGATGTAAAATTCAAATAGTAGGGGTATGTCTTTTGCACACTTTTTGTTGTTCCCTCCAGATATATCAAGTGGTTTAACAGATTAATCATCAAACCGCTGTGTAAACATCTTCTGTTTGCTGCCTTTTCTATTTGATGGTGAGTGAGTGAGTTTCTTTCTCCCTGAAAGTACAGACAGTGTATGTATAGTTTAAAATAAAAAGTATAGGAGGGATAGTTTGGTAATGTAGTGATACAATGTATTATAATTGGATTCTATAGATTATTAGTTATGGTCACTCTACTCACTTTAAACTGGCTGCCAAATTTGGATTTGAGAAGAATTTTCTCCAGAGTGTACAGATAAGAACCTGTTGTTCAGTTGTTGTACTTAAGTTTTATTGTTTTGAAGGTGAAAATGCTGTTAGGTGTGTTTAGGGGGTTTTGTTTGTTCCAGGTGTTGATTGTTGCAGTCACTTTTCCCTTCCCTCCTAAATCTTGGGTGACAATATATAATGGCTGAATTCCAGGCCCTCCTGTTTCTTTCTGTTACCTATATAATAGAGTTGTAATGGGTAATGTAAATGGATATTTTATTTTCATTTCCCAACATAAAATATTTTTTTTGTTTCCAGATTTGAATGAAACCCTATGAAATTAAAGCTGATCAAATTCTATTGAAGCTTCTACAGAAGTCCAGTGTAGTTTTAGATCTATTTATATAGCTATTTGTAGCTCTAACTAATGTATCTTTCCTAAAGGAAAAGCATGGAGTTATACAGAGCACTGACTTAGTTTTACATGTTTTCTGATTTTTATAGTTTATAAAATTGCATGATATTTTTACATGTTCATTTATGATTTTTTTTTAAGATGTCAGGCTCATCATGACAGATTTTACATCCTAACTTTTAAATTTTTAAATGTATAATTGCCTGATATCAAATAATTGTGCATATTCTCCTCTGTAGCTGAAATAGCTTATCTGCACCTTATCTTACAGCTTGTCTGTACCACTATCTTACCAAATGAATCATTCCCAAGTCATTCTGTTTTTTCTCAATTGTTTGCTTTTTACTGTAGATTTTCAGAGCATAAATTCAATTGGATGTTAACTCAGCCAGCAAAAGAAACCATGTGTGAAAAGAGAAATCTGAATTAAAGGATTTTTTTTTTCATATTTTCAGCTATAAAATTTTGTCAAAATAGAAATACATTTGAATCAATTGGGAAAAACAAATTTGCTAGATACAGCATTCCATTTTTCTTCTACAAAGTAGAACAGCGATAGTCATGTATATAAATACCAATATACATTTTGACATGATCAGACTGAGGAGTTAAGAAAATACTGTATAGGCTAGACTCAAGAATACAAGGACTAGCAGCCATTGGAGACTAAAACCTGAAAAGAAACAAGTCTAAGAAATGTAAATATAAAGAACATAAGTCTTAGAATAAAACAGAATGAGCATAGCAGATTTTTGAAGAGGCATCAAAGCAGGATAGAAAGCAAGTTTTTAAAGGTTTATTACCTTTTATTACCCAACTGTGCATTTCCCCAAAGAGGAATCAAATACTAGAGTGAACAAACAGAACTTTGAAGGCCAATATTTTAATGTGCTTGTTCAGCATGCTTTTTGCTGATTTTCCTATGGCACAAGCTTTGCCTTGCAGAAACCAGTAGTTCAGGTCTCTATAAAGCAGCTGTTCCTATAATCTAATAGGTAGATGGGCAAAACATGATATTTAGCATGCTCTTCTTCACCCTCTTTTGTTGGGTGGGGTGATGATGGACTTCTGTGCCTAATAATACCTTTCATTTAGTTGTCTCTTATTCTTCTAAAATGATAATTGCTTCCTGTCAAAACTGTAACTGCATGTGTTTCCAAGAGGATTAAGATTTCAAAAGAATGGGTTGATAACTTTTAGTGGCTATTTCTAACAAAAAAATCAGCAGATTATACTTAACTCTGTGCACTAGTTATTTTCCCTGGCTTTTTTCTGAGTAAGAAATTAGGATTTGTGTTTGGGAATCAAGTAAACAAAGGGTTTGGGGTGGGTTTTTTTATTTTCCATTTTCTAATTTGTGATTTACTATGTGTACTCACCATCTGAAAATATTAAAGGGTATACTATACTTTCTTTATGGGCTACTACACTTCATTGTTTAGAGTGACTTTTATAGAGAAGCATATTTTTACATAAATGCCTTTGGTCTGTGGTATTTTGTGCTTGTAACTGAGTGTAAAAAGTATTTTACATACATTTTTAAAGAAATAGTTGTCCATATAAGTAATCATATGCAAATTGCAGTCTGTAACTACATGAATGTAAGTTGTATTACTTGAATATTTTAATTACATTTTAAAAAAAGTATTATGGGACCAAGAAAGTGTCATCATTCTGTTAAAGATATTTTATAAACACTGCAATGCAGAAATGTTCAATTTTTGGCATAACTAGTATCTGGCATAATTGATTCAGGTATAAAAGATCTCCATGCGGATTCTGAGGATAAAGACAAGAAGGGAGTTTTTTATTGTATTTATATTGAGGAATCAACCAAGAAAAAATACTTTTATTGGTGTCTTGGGCAAGTTCCCTTATCCCACACAGCTAAATACTTTATAGTATTGATAAAACTATTCACAAGAAATATGGGTTTCAATGCATGGAGAGGGATAAAAATTATGAGGTAGAGAATTCTCCTCAAGGAAATAATTGTTTTTCGAACTGTGTATTGTTTCAAAAGACAAATGTCATCTTAACTTACAATTGAGGGGGAAAAAATGTATGTCAAGTAAATGAAGTTCTAAGAACACTTGCAGAGCTTGGAGAGGGGTGATTTGTGTTTAAATCTCAGGCTGCCTTGAATGCTATAATTCTATAGCAATATAATTTGTCTCTCATAATGTCATACAACTCAGCACTTTTGCTGTGGAATTGGCTAGTTTACAATTGACACACCTCCTTGGTTTATTTCTCTGCCTGCAGCTGCCTTTTGTTCTCCAGCTCTTCTCACAAAGAACATGTAATTGAATTGTTTTGTACAGTAGCCAGATTTCAGAGGGAAGGGTTTGCAGCTCGCAGTCAGGGTGGAAGAGAAGTCATAAGCTTTTGAGAATGATGCAGACACATAGGACAAGTACATGGCTTTTCTGAAAAATAGAGACAGCACTTAAAATTCTGCGAAACCACGTGCTTAACTGAAGAAACAATGGGAGCATTTTCAGGGAATGCTGGTAGACATTTTTCCTACCTGAAGCAATCCTCTGAAAATACAGCTAATGCTGTCAGTCAGGAGAGAATGATGAAGCAATACTGAAGAGTTTTCTTCCTTACCCTGGTAAAAGCTATGCAGCTTGTTCTAGGGAAAACATTAATCTGTCAAAGCCTATGCCACCATCACCTCCATCACTGTGTGGAGGACTGGAGCATGATTTTGTCCATGCTGTGTTTGTGCTTAGCGGATAGTGCACTGCACAGGGGATTTGAGCACATGCTTGTGTTTGACTCCCACTCAGGGTGAAAGAAAGGGTACATTGTTTCTAAAAGATGAAAGATACTCTTCAATCTGATAGCACAGAGGTGGTATACATGCACCAGAAAACAATT
>JAOXNG010000001.1:143721887-143738142 GCA_028566535.1 Scolopax minor | reverse complement strand
CATACAGGTCATATTCAATTCGATTTCTTCATGCCTAAATATATTCTTCTATGTAGGTTCTTGAATATAAAAATGCCAAAGCTTGTCCACAAAAAGGAGATGTCGATGCTGTTTTTATGCAAGCTTTTCTTTGTTTGTTTCAAACAGTTTTTCAAATAAAATAAAAGAAAGACTATATATAGATTAAAGGGTCCTACCCGGTTGCCTTCAAACTTTGAGCGATCGTTGTTTGCCTTTGCTGTTTTTTCTGCAAGTTTCTTCTGCCTTTGAGGGCCTTTTCCAAAGAAAATGTAGTTGACAAAGGCGTATTCAAGTAAGGCCAAGAAGACAAATACAAAGCAGCCCATAAGATACATGTCAATGGCTTTAACATATGGAATTTTAGGCAAAGTCTCTCGCAGATGAGTGTTGATTGTGGTCATAGTCAGTACAGTTGTAATTCCTACACAAGGGAAAAGAAAAGAGTATGTATCTTATAACTCCAAGCAGATTGTGCATCAATTTTGTTTTCATTTTTGGCAAATTTGCCTTCTCAGTGTGAAGATATCTCTCAGGTGACATCATTGCAAAAGAAAGTAAAATTAAGGCCTGATAAATTATTATTCTGCTACAATACTTCCTTCATATGATCAGGGGGAACAGCTAACAAGGGATCCTGGCACCACTGCCATGAGTTAATGTAGCTTCATGGAAGCCAGTGCAGCTGTACCGAAGATCTCCTCCATGAAGACCAAACTGATCTGCAACAGGAAGGCAAACGGTCTGCCAAGCATTTAAAGGTACGCTCTTCCAGCATGGTGCTGCTCAACACATTGCAGAGAGGTTTTATAAAGTGACAGAAATAACTGGGGGTCTGAATAGATTAAACTGTGTGCACATATTAAAGCAGAACATTCATATAGATGCTGAAAGATTCCTCTCATGCAGTTCTAAATTTCTAAGAGTTAAGCAGTTGGTTGAAGTTAGTCCTGTAGGCTCCCCCTGTAGTGGGTGGAGAGAGACAGGGACCTTTCTAGAGCAGTCCATCCCATCTGTTTTAGACACCTATTTCATAAAAGGGCAATATAGAACAGGGATTTGAGGTGACTTTTAGAGCAACAGTCTAATTTCTACATAGAAAGAAGTGAGATGAGCAGTGAGAGGCAGACAGGTTTGTGCATTTGTAGAAAAAGGCAGCAAGGAGAGAGAAGAACATTTTTATTGTGATCGACTGGGCACTTATCAAGTACCTAGAAGATCTATAAGGTATGTCAGACCCTCATTTATTTACCTAGGGGTGGATATAGCACCTGAAAATATATGACAGAATAGTGTTTTGAAAAGCTGGTAAGAAAAGCAAATTTATTGTCAGTCTGCTTGAGTTCACAATAAACTGCAGCGTCTGTATCTCTGCTGGAAATTTTATGAAAATCGCAAATCACAGGTGGCTGAAAACACAAATTTGTGGAATAAGTCTACAATGGTAAAAGAGGCACATCATTCTAAAAGGGGTCTCCTCCATTACACTTTTATCTGATTCCTTAATTATACCATAAGTTTGTAAGTAGTTACTGAAATACAGGCAGGAAAAAAAAAAAACTCCGAAAGAAAAGTGCTACCATATTATAAAACACAGCTTTTTACCTGAAGAGACAAAAATAAAAACAATATAACTCAAAATCAAGCTGTTGGTGTAAACAGTGTCACTCCAGGGAACAGTGGTAGTAGCCTATGAGGTTCTGTAACAGATATTTTGTATATTTACTAGGTCAGCATCATGCAGCTATAAGTGCTTTTTCTCTAAACTGTGAAACAACTGTGTGTTGACGTCAGATGTTTCTTGTCTTGAAATTCATGTCAGAGACACACAGAACACAAGTTTATTTAAAAATTTTATTGGGTATAACTCACCCAGCTCTGCAGTAAAATGAGTATAGCTGACATTTTTTTTTACGTAGAGAAACTTTGACAAGGTCTCTAGAAAAGCTCCATGTGAGCAGAGGGGACAGGGGTAAGAAGGGTGGAGAACTGCAGCAAACCCTATCATACGTTTGCAGCCCAAGGGATTTCACTAGCCTAAATTAGCAACTTTCCTTGTAGGATTACCTGCTGCTGCTTCCCATAAGGGATTCAATGAATTAGCTAAGATCCAATTGTTTCTTGTACCAGAAATCCCACAGATTCCTTTTAACACACCCTTGGCATCTCACTAGCACCTCACAGATGCTAGTAGGTCAACACAGGGTGAGGGTTATAGTGCCCACATTTTTGGTGCCTGTTCCCAGGCTGTAATCTAGACTCCAGAGAGAAGGCCTTAAACACCACACAGGGAGAGTTTGGTGGCTCTCTTGGTGATCCAGATTAAACACACTGAATAGAAAGGTGGCTATCACTAACCAAAAGAATTACATCCTCTGGGAGATCCTGACACCCTACAGGTGAAGGATCAATAACTTATTTTAAAGCACAGCTGCAGGAGAAGGAGTTGGCACTCACCTATCATATAAAAATAGGATAATCTTATGATTACAGTCCTTTCCAAGAGTCAGAACTCTTGAGATTATTTTGCTCCTCGGTTAAAGGACTATATTTCGGACTTCTAGGGCTAACTAGCAACATCTCAATTTTGAACAGAACAGAGGTTTTTAATATTTCTCTTGAGATCAACCCTATATCAGCCTCTGTCTGCAGTGTCCATAGCATGTAGTCTTTGGAATGAGCTGGCCTTTGTTCCGTGCCTGGGTTTCTGTGTTGAGAGAACTAACTACTTGGGTCAGTACATGGTGGACCACAGACAGCGGGTGCAGTGAGGGATCAGCAACAAGAGCAAAACATGGAAATGAATGAACTAAAATCGGGCTCTTTCAGAGAACACAAACTTCCTGCAGAGGTACAGTAAAAGCTTGTCTCCATGTCCCTTAGGACTTTACAGGGAATTCTTCCTCTAACAAATCCCTAACCAGCAGACATTATCCTCCTCTGTACTGTGCTTTTCAGAGACAGTCAACTTTCATACCATTTCATATCAGCTTCAGACTCATAAGAGGGAGTATACAAAGGAGCACAGGATTAGACCTATGATACTGAGCTTTATTATACAAACATCACAGACATAATCACCAAGGCACTAATTGTTTTCACAGAACAACCTTCTAGATAGATTTTCTTCCTCTCAAAAGGACTTTATATCAATTGGAAATAGAGCATCTGGGCTCCCAAGCTTGTTTTGAATGTACTCTCTGACTTTTGTTCTAATATTTGTGTTATCACAGTACAGTACTTGATGAATTTCTGCTACACAGAAATAGGCCACATGAGCGAGTCCTATTCCTTAAACATGGAAAAACTGTGTGAACCCATTATAAAAGGTCATGGAATGTGACTGGGTTTAGTAACTTCTGTCTAGCCATCTGTTCTCTGCATGTAAAAATCTAGATGCTGACTGATGTGTTTGAAGTGTTCCCGTCATTCGGTCACATGTCTCCAGGGTGGATCTGGATAGAGTAATTAATTTATTCATACATCAGAACTGTTTGAACTCTTCATCCCACCTCCCATTAAGCTGCTACTTCACTGCAACATGCTGAACATGCACTAACTGCTGATTGGTGACACTAGACTGTGTCATGCCATGTGCACCAGCTAATCCACAATACCTGCAGAATTACTGTACAGTAACTGCAGTTAATCTACAATATCTTCGGTTACCCAAGTTCAGATGCTAGGATGTAATATGATACTGCACAAATGTATAGCTGTAGCTGCCCACCATGCTTTGGTATGTGGGACTGTGGGAAGTACCAGGTACAGAGGTGGCGAATCAAATCGACAAACGTTGGAGTCATGGTTTATTGTGGTAAATATCAAAAAGAAAAAAAAGGAACAAGGGAATAGGTTCCTGTTTTAAGAGGAGAGCATAGCAGGAAGCTATACAGTGTAGGCTTAGTGTCAAGTTTTGGGAAGAAAGCTATATGCTGTTGGGCAGCACAGGATGAAGACATGATTTGGGATGATATGAGTAGTCAGAAGGATTTAATCCTCCTTGTCTATAGCTATCCCGGAATATGCTTCTTAATGGATGAAATATTTCCTGTGAGATCTTTTGAAGCCATCTTCCCTTATCCAAAGGATACTTTGATCTGAAAAGGCCTTGGACAGGGATCATCAACCTGTGCCAAATACATGCTTTTTTGCCACGAGGTAAATGGCACATTAAACTGACATAAAAATGCACTTGCCATATCGTGCATTCTGAGGGTTAGGTGGAATGCCATGGTCTGTAGCTGATGTGCCCCTGCACTTGGAACTAGCACATGGTTCTTGAGGTCTGTTTCTGCCACTATCATTTAAAGCAGGCAGGACCTCAGGTGGAGGCTTGGAGCCACTCTTGTCTTCCCACAATGAACTGAACTAAAAGCCCACGCTTAAGCCCTTGGAGTATGATTCTGGTACTGGTCCTCTTGTTGAAGCTACTTACAGCAACATTAACTTTGATAAGAAGAAGGCTGGGACCCATATGAGCAGCTCATGTCAGAGATTTAGCTAAACTCTTGCATGGAGGGGAAAAGTCATCACCTTGGGGCAATACTGGATGACACGATTTTGACGTAAATGATTTTGGAATATCAAAATACTGATATCACATTTCAATCTTTAACAACCTCTGAAGGCTACATTCAGTCTGACATTTTAATGTCCCTCTCATTCTCAGCACATACCAAGGGCAACTCTTGCTGCTGATGCATCATAATTGATCCAGAATGACACCCATGATAAAATGGTAATCAGTATGGAGGGCATGTAGGTTTGAAGAATAAAGTATCCAATATTTCTCTTCAACCTGAAGCTCAGTGAAAGTCTTGGATAGGCACCTGAGGAAAAGGAAGGGAAAAAGGGGTTATTTATACTGAAGAAAAGACATTTGCAGATACTTGTCTTCAGTTTCCGTAGAAACTAAAGCACACACATTTTATGGGGTAGTATGACATCTGCAGAACAGTAGGGAAAACGCCTTCACTGTATTACTGGTTGATATTAAAAGAAACCTTGCAATGAATATAGTAATATTAAAGCAATTAGTATTTGGGAAGAAAAGAGAGAGTAACTTATTCTAGATTACTGAACAGATGGGTAAGCACCGGTTAGTTTTTAAAAACAGATGCTTAGGTCTCCATGCAAAATGCTTATGCAAATACAGTTTTATGTATTTATATTGAGAAGATCAGTAACGTGCATAGATTTATATTTACATGGAAGAGTAGTTCATGAGATGGCACTTCTTAATTGCATCTGAACTATGAGAAACACTCTACCTGTGGTGTCAAAAATAAATTGTAATAAAGCCCAGTGAGGAAAAGCCTTCAGAGCAGATCCAAAGGCCTATAACTCAATTACAGCTGGATAGAATTTTTATTCCAAAAATATTTTAAGCAAAAAAAAGATTAATTTTTGTGTGTGTTTATACATATGTAGACTATATATATAGGATTAATGAATTGTTACAATTGGAACAAATAAATAATGAAAAAATGAATAATCTCAACGTAAATGTTTCAAACAGAACAGTTTGTTATTTAACTTAAAAATGGTTTATTTCAAAGTTGGTGTTAATATTACTGAATATATTTTATGTATTTAGAAATCTAAACCAGTTGAAAAATCGTTACTTCTTTCACCGAATGCAAAGATGGTTAAATATGAGTACAGCTGTACAAGAAAAAGGTAGTCCTTCACACAATATTAGTTCCATGTTAATGTTTGCATTATTAGTCTTAGCTATAATACTTCTGATAGCTCATTTAAAGCTCTAGTTATAGGCAACATCTTAAAAAATGCTTCTAAACACACTGAGGGCCCAATTAGATACTAGATCTCATCCCAACCATTCTAATGCAAATATGTGCAAGATACGAAAGTTTACATCTAAAAACAAATACAAATTTACAAACTTCCTTTAAATTATGTTCATATGTTTGCAGATGAGCATAAGAGATTATACTTGCACAAATACACAAGAATGATGGATTTCCTGAGCGAGAAGGTTAAAGAAGGAATAGAAAAATGTAGATTTCTTTTCATCGCATTCCTGGTAGTTAGATACACTTTGAGTCATATCGCAGTAAAAAATGCTACACCATTTCCAGGCAGCAGAAGCACCCAAGGAGTATCACACTTACTGTAACTACTCTTAACTCTTTTACCAAATAATTTCTGAAGAACTATCTCTGGAGAAAGAAATCTCTGGTAGATGTATTTGATTGCTGTGATTACTTCAAACAGTAATAATTTTTTCCAGGATGAAATGTCTTCTCGCTTAACCAATAAAAGATTATTGGAAGAGTCAGAAGAATTTATTTCATCATGAAAATCAGACCAAGGTTTTCTGCTGTCTAAAGCAGTCAACATAACTTTCAGCAAAGAATCATGTAGAATTTAGCTTGCTTAGAATCCTTGTTTTCCAATGACCAACATTTAATTTCAAAAGACAAATTTTCTCTTTGAAACTATGCCTGCTTTTTTGCTTACAAAGCTTTAGTTTTTCATTGAGCTTCTTATGAAACAATTTCTATGGCCTTGTGTATGCAGGCAATGTAAATAAAGCAGGAGCATACCCTGCCATCATGAAATACATTACAAATATAGCAGATTTGATCACCTTTCTGCAGTAAGAGTAGTGCACTTTCTTCAGAAAGAAATCTTTATAAAGTTCTGTTGAGGAAAATGATTTCATATAATACACCACCCATGTAAAAGATTCTCTATAAATTTCTTCCAAAAGTCCTGTCCAGGTCTGGGTGTTTGTGGAATATTATTGATAGAGGTGATGACCTAGAAAATCCCCCATAAAATACTGATTCTTTGATAAATAATCATCTGAGACATTCATTCAAGAAGGTTCAATGGAACTGAGTCACTGAATCAAAGCCTCTTTTCGGGCTGCTTCAGTGGCAAGGACCCTGGACACATTGAGGAACCTCAGAGAAAGAAGAAAGAGAGCACTTTTTTATTGATAAAGCAGCGAAAATGGTGTGGATGGAGGAGGTGTGTGTTAACAGCAGAGAGAAGTAATGTGTCATCTACATCAGTAATACTAAGTAATTAAATCCTTACTGATAAACAGTGTAACAGAGCAAACTTTAGATATTTATCTTGAATGCTTCAGCCATGACCATCATCCATTACCTCATCACCACGTCTGTCTAATGAGAGAAGGTAATTACTGAAACTAGTGGGACCTGGCCTTAAAGGTGGATTCTCCAGACAGATAGTCTCAAGGCCAGAGATGTCAATATTGGGTTGATTCAAGCACTGGGCTCTTTGCCCTGAAGGTAGAACCCTAAGAACCATACCTAGGGCTAGGGCTGTCAGCACTGGCTGTCATCCTGCTCTAGAGTTGCAGTTGGACTGTAACAAAGAGATTCAGTTGTGAATCTGAAGGTGCATTGTTCCTTTTGAGATGCCCTATGACATCTCAGACACCAGCATGCAGCTGGTGGATATGACATAGCCCCTATATCCTTTCAATCAGCAACTGGAGACATAGAAGGCTGCCCTATGCCATCTCAAATATCAGTTGATTAAGCAACTCACTTTAACTGCATACACATGAGCTAGGTGTCTAAGCCCCAATTTCAGTTATGGGAGAGTCAGTTCATCTAGTCAGTCTAGTAAATGAAATCTAGAGAATTATCCATCTCCTCTTGAAATAGACACCCACTGGTGGGCTGAATCTGTCTCCAGATTCCATGGACTTATTGAAAGATTAGATTCCCATCAACTAAAACATTTAATTTATATGTAAACAGTTAAATTATATTCACCTTAAATCAGAGGAAGATGAATCCCTGCCTTGCAAGTCTGAGGGCGGGTTTTGAGAGTCTGTAGCTCCTGGACAACCTAACCAAAAGTTTTGGTGGCATCACAACTACTTACTGGAGTTGACACATTGCTCAGTTTCACAGAGGTAAATAGAATGTTGTCCTATTTTCTGGTAATTTTTCAGGCTCAAATGTTATTGGGAGATCTGGACCTCAAGAAATTTCAGAGTAATTTGGTCTTTGAATAGTTCAGCTTGAAACTGAGACATAAAGTGTTAGCCATGTTTTTTTATGCTATGCAGCAAGATTTCTCCTTTAGGTAGCTTTCCCGGAGACTACAAAAGTTTGTATTACTTTCACTTGTTACTACTTTTATGCATTCACAGATGATCTATTTGCCCTGCCTGCAATCTGCTATAATATCTCACCTCCAGCAAACAGACCACAGGAATCTGTGGGGGAAAAAAAGAATTAAAGAAAGAATATTCCTTATTTCCCCTACTTATTTTCCCCTCTTTGTTGAGATGGCTAAAGCTCAGTGGGAAGGATGGATCCTAACCTGCATGAAACAAACATTGTAAGTTCAGATCTTTATTTAAGAACCATCTTGTGCAATTTATATAATAAAAATGGATTTCTTGTGAGCTCAACAATTTCACTGTTACTTGCGCGATTATGCTTGGATAATGATTTGTCAATTAAGGCTCAGTACATTTAGAGATTAATTACCAGGAAATTCTAGTTGTTAGCATTCCATCAAAATTTGTTTTTGCCTAAAGAACAGCGTTGCTGTTCAGGGAACAGATTTGTTACCCTTCCTCCCATCTCATGTAATACGTTGATGTCTATGGGCTAATTTAAACAGTACAGGAATAGCAGAATTTGGCCTGAAGTAGTATTGAGAACGCAGGCATCAAAACAAATACTTAATCAATAACTGAGCTCAAAATATTCCTCTTTCCTATATTGGGGCAGTTGGTAAAAAGTAATTACTTGTTTCTATTTCAATTTCATTAAAATCTACCAAGCTGAAACATCTAGCTCCAAGGCTAAATTAGTCTCTAGCTGTTTTATCCAAGTATGAACCAAGATAACAGAGATGGTCAGTTAGAAAATTTTATTTGAATATGTTCTTCTGGGAAGGTTCTTTGGCTAATTGGAAATGTATTTTACAGATTGATCTTTCAGGATACAGCAAATAATTAGTTTTCAAATCTTTTAAAACTACCCTCCTCTTACCAACAGGTTGCTAATCTGACTCTGACTGCTGTGCATCTTGAAGCTTTTGAATGTTTTACATATCCCCATTCCCATTCAGTTTCCTAGCATTTCTGGATAACAAACATTTAGGGGGTAGATTCAGCTCACAGGTCTAGGCACTGAACTTCAGGTGTTTGTGTGCAGACATTTACACATGGATGGCACATAAACTCTCAGTGTAAACCATGGAGATCCAGATTTACAGCCAGCTGATTCTAAGGGAGTGATTGAATTGCCTGTCTAATGACATTTGAGATGCCTTAGGCTACTGATAAATAAACTTAATACTAGTTAAGCAATAAATACTGAAACACTAGCATGGCACATAGGATACAAGACTGTAAGACGCCAGAACAGCAGCCTAACTGCTAAGCAGTTACCTACAGTTACAGCATCTCAAAAGGCACAAAATACCTGTGTTTAGGTAACTGAATAGTGTCCTAAGAGCTATTCACTTGATAGAATAGAGGTATTAAAGAGCTGAATAGCTCTTTGGGCTCCATAGACAGCACTGATTTGATATCATTTGCCTCTGGGCTTAATTCAGTTACTGACACATGGGCATCTAGTGCCATTTTATATGTCTTATGGTAGCCTGTATGGCCTTCAGTTGGTGTTAGAAGGATAAGCAAACCAAATTTTTCTTCTTCAGGGCAATTTATATACTCTTTAATTTTCATCATAGATAAAAAGAACAAGCTCTTCCTTTTGCTTTTGCAGATGCTCTCTAGACACTTGAAAACTTTATTCCCCACCAATTGGGTGTTTTTGTTTTTTTTTTAAAAACTACATCATCATACCTGGCTCCCCATAAACCCCATGTACACCATTTTCCAGACTTCCTAGACTCTCTTCTGTTGCTCCACAACTGTCTTGAAGAGTGCTATCCACAAATATGCAGCTCAGGCCTTAGCAATGCAAGTCAGACTCATTGTAAGATGTGGGTTTTTTCCTTTTTCTCCCCCAAAAGATGTAATTGGCTCATGTTCAGTCTGAGATCAATAGTAACCCCAAGATTCCTATACACAGAAATCTGGCCTAACCTGGCATTCCCTGTCTTGTATTTAAATAAGAATAATTAGTTGTATAAATGTTGCACTTTGCACTTGCGCATACTTTAATACTTTTTTCCTGACCCATTATGCTAATTTGGGAAGATAATTTTTAGCTCCAAATCTATGTTTCAACATGCATGCAGTTCCACCAGTATTCGTGCAGCCCCACACAGCTTTATGTCATTAGCTATGGGTTTTTTCTTATGCTTACCATTGCCTCTCACTAGTAACTATGGGAACAGGTTTTCCATTTGCATAAGTTACACAAGATTATACAGCACTGTTCCTAATGGATGATAGGAGAAATAACTACTCCAAAAGCTGTTTATGACATGACTCTGAAGTCTTCTTTTAGTTTTATGCAATCAAAACACACTAGTACTGAAATCTCTGAAATGTTCACTGAGACACTGTGTTCAAAGAACTAATATCTTCCCTTGAGAATTCAGTAACCTCAAAGCCCCCCAAAAATAGCATGCCTGACTTATTTTCCACAAAAATGTGGAAACTGTCCCTAATTACTAGGACCATAAAAAAGTAGGGTCTTGAGAAGAAATTTGAAAAGACTGTGCTGACTTTATCTGTCAGATTCACTAGCAAGCTTTAGATTTACAATTAAATATGTGGTTTTGAGAAACAAATCTGATGTTTCCCCTGCGTGGAAATGCTTATTACAAAATTTCATAATTAATCAAGCATTTTCATAATGATATGTACCAAAATAATAGTAAATGCAGTATCATGTCTTTGTCAGTGACAAAAATTATGTGCTCCAGAAAATGGTAGAAGAAACAGAGTAATCTTTTCCCTGTGACTGTCTCATCCTACTACCTATTGTCAAGTTGTCTTAAACCTTGAAGCATGAGACTTTTTTACTCCTTTCACAAGTTTTTTGGAAAGAACTGTTATGAGTCTGAATATTTCATCAGTCATATAAATGTTTTCATTCCTAGTTTTCATTTGCTCTCATATTTACTTCACAGCTCTTTGGATTTCTCTTTTTCCTCAATTTAACATCTCTCTCTCATTTCTAAATTAATAAATCATTTATTCATTCAAACACTTCACATTGAACTGTCATAAAAGCTTCCCAAATATGTTTTCTGTATTCTCACTGTTGTCCAAAGAACTATTCCACAAAAGTATATCCAGTTTTGTGGAGGGGCAGGGAAGCCCTGGCTGCTGAAGGTAACACTTGCTGCAGAACGGAGGGATACAAGATTAGAGTATGGATTTATCTTTAAAACACCCTTCCATTCACAATGATAAACAAGAACAGCAGCAGTTGGCAAAACCCCTCATATTAATTTCAATCCTAGCAATATTTACATTTTTTTCTGAAATACAACTTGTGTTTCTGTGTACTTTGAAGCAGTTGCTGTGTCCAAAGAGTGGGTGAAGTGACGCTTACAAATGTAATAGAGATGTGCTTCATTTGTTCTAGTGTGCTTGGGACAAATGGAACAGCACACTCCTGTGGTCTGAAGAGTACAGTAAATCTGGAAGTCCCAAACAGTGATGGCTTTCTGTGCTTTTTTGATCTTCTCACACATAACAACATTTTCCTATGCTGATGCCTAATATTAAATGTAAATCAACTTTATGCCTACTATACCAAAACATACTTATGTATGATCAGTAACCCTGTAGGCTACATTTAAACTGATGATTCAGAGGTGAATGACTTCATATTTATTTAGATCATAGATATTTAGGCACCTGATTAAGTATTACACACACATACACAAGGAAAAGAAAAATAAACAAGAAATGATATTTCTGGCTCCAGGCTTTTTCAAGTAATTTCTTTAGCCAAACACACAACACAGTGCTAAGACTATATATAGTTATAATTAATAATAAACCAGTAGTTCTCATACACAAGGAAATTAAACACAAAATGGACACTTGCCTGTGGCAAAGACAACATTCTTTGACACCAGTCTATATTCCACGATGGAGAACTGAGGAAGCTCAATCCTCTCCACACCAGTGACTGCGTTATCTCCACCTCTCCAGTAGAACTCTATGTCATCAGTTGTGTAGCCATCTACAGGCAAAGCAGAAGAGTAAGCCCAAAATAATGAAAGACTCAAATGTAGCTTCAAACACAGAACACACAGTTTGTCATTTGAGACAACTAAAAGAATTGGAAAAGAATTGGAACTGCTGGAGTGGTTTTTGTTCTGTACGCCTGTGGGAAGGTCTTCCAAAGAGCTCTGTGTCTACACAGGGATTTGAGACAACTCTGATTTCTGTTTGGTTTATTTTTTTTTTCTATAACACTCCAAAGATTCATATAAGGATCAATGTCCCCAGTGAAACAGAAATTGTTACCCAGAAATCTGCAAAATTGCGGATTAGCATGATTTAAGATATCATATGCATTTAGTTCTGAAACCAAGTTTATATTTATGCTGATAATCACCAGGAAAAGGTGGATTATTCAATGAATATAGACAAACATAACTGGGGCAGATCTTTTCCACTCATACTAAATTGCACTATTTCCGTTAGCTTCTCTAGTGAAGGACTGCAGTTGAATGCAGATTATATAGCGTATTTTCTGTATATGGCCAAGGATCTCTGGTCAGTAGCAGAAATGGATCAGGAACTGTTGAAACACAAATACACAGCTGAATATTGCAATCCTAGGACATGACTAGATGGAAGGGAGAATCTGGTTCTGTGTGGAACAGAATTGCAAATCATAAATGGGGCTGATCTGAAAGCCCGGGAGGGGTTCTGCAGCAAGACCATCCATGCATAATAAAAGCACAGAAAAAGAAAATGATATCACAGTGTTTGCTCTCTCAAAAATGGATCTGATTAAAATATGGACATTAATTCTCTGGTGTTGAAGATAAGCATCCAGTCATTGCCTCTGCCAAGTTAGGCTTGAGCAATAAATGGTTTCATTCTGTCCTAAACCCATTTTTCTAGGATGTATCCATCCATATGGAAATGGATGACCCCCTATATTTTTTCAAAAAGTCAAATAAACAAACAAAACCCCCAAAAGGTGATAATGATATGATTCACATAGTGTTTACAGACACCACTATAAATATTACACATTTCTATAACAGGAAAACTGCCCTGCATCTGAACTAGGTTTTACATGCATTTTCTTATGTACATACAGCTTTCTATTTCCAGAGTGCAGTTCTGTTCATCTAATGGGTATCTTCTCAAGTCCATCATACAAGCTGCAGTAGTTGTGATTCTAAAATACAAACATCAAATAAAATTACTGTACAGCAAATAATAAAAGTTTTGTTGTTTATTTTTCAAAGTGAGGACTCTGAAGAATAGCTTACAATAATTGAGAATCTTAATACAGCAGCAGTTACTCTGACTGCAATGGAACAACTCACTGTGACTCTCTTTTCTGCAACCAGTCCTTTTGGAGTTCAGTGTACCTGTCTGCACATGCAAATACTCCACAAAAATTTGCTGAGATTGAAGACTATAACTTTATAATAGAACAAGTGAAGAGAAAAATATCTGCTACAAATATCAAAGTGATTAGTTATGTCAATAACTGATTTCTTGGTTCTATGGCACCTCTAGAAAAAAACTGAGATGTTGAAAAAATGTCTTAAGTTCAGAAAAATGCTTTGTTCAGTATACCTCTTTGTTAAGTATACCTCTCTATTTTTCAAATTTAAAGAGGATTTTGTAATGAATCACCATATTGATTTTTAAATTTTATCTCCAAATAGCAATATATTTTTGCTGTCTTATTTCTGATGTTGAATTTGCAAAACACTTCCATAATGAAGAATCTGCATTTTTAATCCAGCACTTACATATCAGGTGTGTCAACAATACACATGTAAAACCAAAACAATTGCATTAACAGCTTCACACTGAATTTGCACTTTATTTAAAATTAATGGATTTATGTTTTTGTACCAACTTTTAGACAGTTATAAGCATATACTCACAATTAATCTTTGATATACTTCAGTGTTTTGCTGAATCATAGGCTTCACCAAGACAATGTAGGTTATTATGCATTATTTCTTTATAATGGAGCCATATAAATTTTACATTTATATTACGTTCTGGACCTGACTAGGTCTGTTCCTTAATGATCCATTTCTGGTATAAACAAGAAATGGACTTTGTATACAATTAATTCCTAAAAGAATAATATTCTGCTGATAACATCCAGACAGATGAGGGGAAATGCCTTAAATAGACCTCTAAAGGCTAGAACCCTCAATGTTAAGGTTTTGTCCATGTGTTTTCTCAGTTTTGAAGCTTCCTCTTTACTCCCTTAACCTTTCATAAATTACAATCTTCTAATCTTGTAAACTATTTTAAAATTCAGGGAACTTTTTCAACATGACAAAAGTAGTTAGGTGCCTTTCTTCAACTCCTTCACACTAGCAAAAAACTGGTGTTATTATGAATACGTTATCTGATTCTTCCAGAAAAGGAAGGAAAAATGGTTATCCTCAGCATACAGGTTATTTCAGAGAAATTTCAGTACGCAAAGGAAGGGATTAAGACCATTGTAACTATCTCATGGGTCAACAGAAGCCGTCTTTCTCTTATTGAGAAACTGCATTTGCAAAAAATATTATAATTTCTTTGCAAACGCGGAGACAGTTGTATGAGCACAAAGGCAATGGATGGGCAGGAGAGAAAAAAACTCAAGGATCAGTTACTCAATATATGTTCTCACTCGTGCTCCTACCAGTAGCCAGTAAGAAAGGCACACACATTTGTTTGTCCTTCACAGGCATGTCTATAGCATGATCATGCCTTTGCCACTGCTCCCTACTCTGGGTGTCCTCTGCATACCCTTATGTTAGTACCACAAGCTTTCAGGGATGAAGTATTGTATCACAAGAGGATTCTTCAGATCAATCCTTCTCCAGCTGCCTGCTGAGAGGTGCTCTGGTTCCTCTGTTAACACATCCCATTGGGCTGGAACAGTTTATGAACAACAATTATGAAAAACTCAACTGTTCTGCACTTTAGCAGGACGTTTTCTTTGCACTGAACATTTACAAGTGCCCTTCTGGACCTTCAAGCAAGGTGCTAGATACCAGGCTATTACTTATGACAATTAATGTCTCCTCAGTATGCACATAAAGTCAGTAGTAGTCTAGGGTTTTAGAGGAGAAAGTTTAGTCTTTAATCTGTGATCAGGCTTTACAAAGCCATACTGGTTGTGCAATCAAATGATCTTGCTCCAGAGTCAATTGATAACTGTGCTCTAAGTAAAATAAGGTACTGCGGGGCATTGCAGCTGCGGGGTTTCTATCCCATGCTTTGCTTTAGTACATTCCCCTACACTGATGGAGGGCACATTTAAGATCCTGCAGCAGAATCCACCATGAGCTAAGCTGATGAAGGGGGGAGTGTGGTACCAGCATCTTAACTGCTATGTTGTATAACTCGCTTTAAATGCCAGACATACAGAAAATGTGCACTTACAAATGATTAATTTGACAGAATTAGTAAAAATTATGCGGCTGGCAAGCTTGCATTCTATCTACTAATTTCCTTATGACTTTTTAGGGAAAGTGTTTTTATTTTGGCGTGTTCACATGCCATAGTGGTTCTGTGTGACAAGTTCCAATACCAGAAACTGCATATTCTTGCTTGAGGAACTTTTTACACTACAGCAAATATATGCTTTTACTTTCATAAATATCCACCAGAAAAGAAGATGCAGCTAGACATAGAAACGAATTTACCCCTTTTACTCAAAGTAGGTTCCGTGCTCAGAGGTTCCTCTTGAATGAACATTCAAGCAACCAAATTTAACTTGCACAAATGCTCACCAAAAGCAAATGTTAATTGCTCAGACTTGTGCACACTCCCAAGAAGAGCAAGTTTATTTTTTTATGGGATGGGATGCTGCCTGACACAGCAGGACAACAAGATTCAAGAATTCATCATCACAGCAGTGACAGAGAAACAATTACAAGTCAGACAAAGATAAGGCAGTTCAGAGACACACATACATTTGGGTGAAAGCAATACACAAAGGAAATATTCTTAATTGTTTAAAATTTCCTATTCCAGTTATCTCTCCTCTGTATATAGCTTCTCATACCCTTCTCTGCTACTTTATCACCAGGCTGATTGCCTTTGATTATTCTGAAATATTGTATAGGAGTC
>JAOXNG010000001.1:143697788-143708878 GCA_028566535.1 Scolopax minor | reverse complement strand
CTGCTCTAGTGGGAGGTGTCCCTGCCCATGGAAGGGAGGTTTGAACTAGATGATTTTTAAGGTCCATTCCATGATTCTGTGATCACCATTCTGTGATTCTATGGTTTGATGATCTACATACAGTAAAAATACTTTCCTCAAGGCTATCATAGGCTATTTTCCATCATCAACTCATATGTACAACACAAGATACATGTAGACAAAAAACTGTGAATGTATTCTGCTGTATGTTCACTTCAAGTACTTGAATGTATAAGGAGCTACTTGTGTTTTGCAACATTCCTCCTAGTATCATACCACCTGGAAGGACAGAAGGAAAATATTTTTATTTCCTTGGAAATTTGGTGAAAACGAGAATTTAAAACTCAGTTTATACACATTTTTTTCCCCTCTCTAGACATTACCCTGCTGTATGTAATGCTTGTCCTGAAGCAAAATTACTCACATAAATCTGTCCTACATGCACACACTGATTTCAAAGGCACTCCTTGAATTCAGAAGTAAAGACACGGAGCAGTTATTTAAAGAACTGAAGACTTCCCTACCAAAAGGTACAGCCTATAACCACTGCTCTCTCGCTTACCTAATTCATCTACTATTGTCAAATACCTCAGAAGCAGCAGCAAAGTGCATTTAAGAGTCAAGAAATCATTTTCCCCACAAAGCCTATGGGTGAACAAAGTGTGGCTGACTAAAGGAGCATGAGCAAGCTGCATTATATACCACTGCTTTCAGACAGAGATTAGTATTCTGCAGAGCACCTAGGTTAGAATAATCAGATGGCCTCCTCAAATATTAAAATTATATCCTTGATCACTACCTCTCCTCTTGCTCCCGCAGTGCTTTTTCATGCATTCTGGAGAGTCAGTCTTTCAGACAATGGCACAGGGATGAAGGGTTTATATTCATCAGGAAGGAATTGGACAAACTTTATAGAAAGTCTGCACAGCAAAACCAGGATTCAGGTAAACCTTCTGGGACTAAAACCCAAAAAGGTTATCAGAGAAGGGGATTGAATTAAAGCCTATAGGAATGTTAACAGGTGCAGAAGAAAATCTGTCTTCAGTGATGAATTACAAAGAGGTGAAATTATAAAAGCTTTATATGCTTGAGCAAAAGATAAGATAGAAGCTGGTACAATTCATTTAGGACAAAAGTTAAGCTCATTCTGCACCCAAAAATACCATTTAAAGATAGCACAGAAAAACAAGCAAACAGATTAAACATATATGCTATTATTGAAATGCTAGAAGTTTTTAAATAAGTTGAAGGAACTAGGATATCTTGTTTTAAGTGAGAATATTCACCTCATAGGAGCATCAGAGGCTCAATGGAAGGAAAGCAGTAGGTAAAAACCCATAACACAAAGCAAGCTACATAGGCAAGAAAAAGAAGGATGTAGTTTATGTTAAAGAAAGCTTTGCATCAGATAGTTAACTGTACTGAATATCACATGTTGTCTCTATGGATTAAGATGCCAGGCCTACATAAGTATTGGAAATAAGTTTTCACTGCCTAATCAGGATGACAATGGTGTTAGTGAGGTGCCAAGAAAGATTTAAGAGACAGCAAAAAAACAAATTAGTAATCAGAAACTTCAGTCACCCCCACATAGATTGGGTAAATGTCAGGTTGGGGTGTGATGCAGAGACTAAATGACAGCACAAATGACTGATTCGTGGAGGAACTTTTGGTGAAAGCTGAAACAAAGCAAGACACTCTTGGCCTGGTTCTGAGCAATGTGCAAGTCACGGGTCAAAATCTTGTGACTGAACTACTGTTCCATAACCCTGATGTAATAAGGAAATCACCTTTCAAATCCAAGAAAATTGAAAATGACATAAAAATAGCATTTTATTTCAAAAATTAAGCTGTATAAAAATAAGACAGCTAGTTTCCAAGTTGGAGAAGAGATTGTTTCTACTCATCATAATATGAAGTTCTGTATATCAAAAATAACTGTTGAGTAACAAACAAAATCCAAAATGTTTAAAATGTCAGTAAATAATTTTATTAGAACTAAAAAGATGTGCTTCCAAAGTAAGTAGTCACATCTGAAGGTGAAGAAATAGCTAAGAAAATAAACATAGAAAAGCAAGCCAAAACCATGTAGGAAATAATTTACTAAAGACATAAACACTTATTATAAATCATCAAATGGTCTTAAAGAAAGCCTTGTAGAACAAGAAAGTATTTCTTGCCATGGATTAATGACAAGGTAAAAAACAAGAAACAAACAACAACGCCTATCAGTCAGTTTTCACAACAGCAGGAGTACACTTGCAGACCTGAACATCATAAATGGCATAGACAGGGGATGTACATTAAGATGCTTATATTTGCTACAACAATTCCCAGAATAATAAAAACAAAAGATGTGAGTGTGAGGAAACGCAGAACAACAGCAGCATTCTGAATGCCCAAATGAAAAAACAGATAAAATTCAATTTGATGCACAATAATGTATATGTGGAAAACCCAATCCTAGCTATGGATCAAGTGGTAGGTTCCAAGCTAACTATGACCACTCAGGAAAAAAACCAAAAACATTGCAATATTAATCGGTGCTTTTATGAAGAGATCGGTTCAATATTCTGTCAAGTCAAAACAAGCAAAATGAATGTTAAGATGGTTTCAAAAAGAAATAGAAAAAAGGAAGAACCATCATATGCAGAGGTCCAAGGAAACCCCTGGCCAGATTCAAAGGTTGATGCTGGGAAAATATCAAAGAAATACCACAATTTTATCGCATCCTACTTTTATACCCTTCTTGAGCCTTCACCATTGTGCAAAGCTGGAAACAGTATACCAAGAAAGATGGACTTCTGGTCTAACTTCATAACGCCATTCTCATGTCTATGTTCCTGGAGTGTGCTCTTAAGTCATTTATGATTCTACTGCATTGTTCATGAGCTTGTCCTGTGATGTTAATAAGCACTGCTATTGGGATTGACAACTAATCATTCCAGGGGGAAAGGAAGTAGACGTTAGGATCTGGAACGCTTACACAATTCATTTTTGATTCAACTGCATATGAAGATAATTTTGTACATGAGATTTTTGCAAATAGCATAAATATGTCAATGTAGAATATTTAACTGTCTGTCAAAGTTCAGAATTTATTATAGAGTTGCTTCTTTAATGATGTTGAGTGATAGTTACATTCACTTTAATTTGTCTAACATCTGCTCCTGGCAAATGTAAGCAGATGCGTCTAATTATTACCTTTCAATACCCGTATATGCATAGCATGAATAAGAACATGAAAAAAATTAGTTTTTGTGAAGTAGAGGTAAAATCCTTTTGAAGCAAACAGCATAGCAAAGGATCAGATAGGAAAAAATATCTATTTTATAGTTGGGAAGTTAGCAAATAAACACAAGAGATACATGATTCCAATTGAAAACATTGTTTGAAGATGATAGATAAATTTAGTCTATGTGAAATTTAAATTAGTTTGGGGCTTGAAGTCAGAACTGTGTTCTTTCCAATTTATGTTGATTGATAGGGATAATATTCTTGACCTTATTTTCCAACTACAATGCCATTCACATTTTATTTCAGTATTTTTTACATGTTGAAAGATTTTTAAATTGGTTAAAAACTTAATTAAAATGGTACATTACACTTTTTAACACAACACAACAGTTACATACATTTCTGCTCTACATCAGGAGGCAGAAGTTTATCTATAAATCCTCTGCAGAACAATTCTCCACTCAGTTATGTCTGTCTCCTCAATTTGTGACCTTCAATCCCATAGTCCCTCGTGCAGCCTCTCCACTGCACTCGCCTACGTCTGTAGCTCTGGATTTTGGGTCAGTTGTTGACAGCGCAGCTCTTGGACTTGCTACCGTGCCCAGGGACAAATTGCTACCACCAGGCTGGCTACCGCCAGGCAAGCCTGTGGGCAGGCAACGCCACTCGCCTGATGTGCAGAGTCTTGCTGCTGAGCAAGGGAGTAGCTGTTGGCTTTATTGCCATTAAAAATACCAAAATAAACCAAACTGCTCAGTTTGGGGCCCCTCACTACAAAAAAGATGATGAAAGATAACTAAGCTGGCGAATGGTCTAGAGCAAAAGTCTTCTGAGGGGCAGCTGAGGGAACTGGGGTTGTTTAGCCTAACTTATCGCTCTCTACAACTACCTGAAAGGAAAGCGTTGGCGGTCAGTCTCTTCTCCCAAGTCACAGAACATGAAGAACGGTAAACATTTGATTTTAAGCATTTGATTATCTATTCAATTCATAGATAAATTCTTCTAACAGTTTAAATTTTAGGGACATTTGTTTCACTACAAAATGCTCTGATTTCAATCACAGTGTATATAGACAAAATGGTTCTGCTCATAACCGAATATCGAATCTTTTACACAGTACAAAATCAACATGTAAATAGTTCAAATTTTGCAAGATGAGAAGATATATCCAAAACTACATTACATGCTAATACAGATGAGTGGAAAACTAAAAATAATTATTCATCCACCTTAGTGTGCTATAGTGAATTTTGATTCTGTTCCTGTTTATGCAAAGATATACTTTTTCTACACAACTAGCTAGATTCTTTGATGAGTATAGTAACTTTGTATCTTTTTCTAATTAGAATTGCAATTATCAGCTACTAGCAGAAATAGAATTACCAAATCATTAATTATAGAAAATAACAACAAAATGTAGACTGCATCTCTAAATCAGAAACAAAATATATGTCTAATCTGTACTTTAATATATAACCTAGTTTTTGTAGTTTTACATTATCTCTCACATTTGTCCACGTTCATCTCACAAAGAATTCACACCTATGTGGCCAGCTTTTCTGCATAGTCCCAAATCCACCAACTTTTTCTTCAGAGTAGAAGCCACTGAATGCTGAGCACATTAAAATGTCTGGTGCTATACTGGGATAAAAGCTCTTAGAAATGTGATGGTAATGATGGAAATGGATGTATTTGAAAAACACAGTTGATATTGGTTATCTTTTACAACTACCTGTAACAAATGCATTTACACTAATTAAAGAATTGTCATTCTTTGAATTCAGACCCCGTTCCCCAGTGCAGTGATTTGTTTTATGCTTAGAAAGGGTTTTTCTTAGAATTATTGATATACATGTTATTCTTAGAACAACATGACATTGTAGAAATATTCCAAATTAATTCAAAAAATGGGTCCCTGATAATATAATAACTAAATACTAATATAAAGGATTTTATATTTCCTACCAGATATACAGATCATATACAGATTTGTATGTGCAGGCATGCAGGCTTTAAATCCTGGTTCCATGCTACTGTGCATGACAAAAACACCCGATGACTTCATGTCAGATTAACTCATATTTCCAGTAACACAGCCACTACACCCAGGCTTAAATAAAGCTGCTGGTTTATGGTTAATGTTACCATTTAAGAAAAGTAATCAGCTGACCATTTGCAAGCCGTCTGAAATATATGAAGAGTCACTGCTTGGGGATGTCATTTTAAAACCTTTACCTGAGGCTATAAATTCTAGAAGGTTAATTTAATTAAAATTTGTTTAAAAACTATCAGTAGATAATATTGCTTTTTCAGAATACCAGAATTTATTTTACATACTTTGTGTTTTCAGAATTGGTTGGCCTTTCTTTGCAGGAATATTCTTCATATTAGTACAAAATGTAATGTCATTTGGGTGTTTCCAGTAATGACAAATACAAATTACATTGAAGCCTGTAGAAAATTAGCCTCTGCCTTTTATAAGGTTAGAATTTCATCGATTGTCATATGTTTGGGATACACTGCAGTTATTCCTACTTAGTAAAGGTCTCCTTTCAGTCAAAGAGGATGAAGCAGTTTGAAACTGGGGAACTCCCAAGGGGAAAGCCATGCACTGAGGGACTTGGAAGGACAGCAATGTTAGCTATCAGTAGTTAGGAAGTGTGGCAGATGAAGCTGGGTACTTTGGGTGATTGCAGGAGTGCTGTGATTTATCAGTGAAATGAATATGTGAAAGGTGCTATTGTGATCCAGCATGCACCAGGCGACAGAATTAGCAGTGTCATTGCACAAGGTATCAGTTATGATTTCATCTAAAATACACTTTGATGTTTCGGACACCATTCCTGTAAAACTTAAATTGGAAAAGATGAAGAGAAGGGCTAATAAAAGGCTGGGGAAGAGAGAACTTCTGTTCTGAATAAAACACTGTCTTGTTTACCTCAGAGATGTGAAAAATGTAGTATGTTATGACTCTCTCCCTGCACCACATACACTGATTTCTTTCAAACAGAGTAACAGGAGATGGAAGGAATGTGTGCACCTGTGTCTTAGCACAACACACAGCAGGACACATCTGGATTGCTTACCTTGATCCTAGGGAAGGAAACACTCTATGTTTAGATGCAATCTAAGACAGTTCACAATTGATTGCCTCAATAGCCACCCAGTCACTCAATACCATTAACCTTTCACAGAAAGAACTAAAATAAACTCTAATTTATATAAAGAAGTAGGCAATAGGCCTTTTTTCTTTCAAAGGTGTCTAGTTGCTGTTAGGATGGAGGCTCCTAAATTATGTTGAATCTTAAACTCCTTACCAAAGATCTCATCAAAGAAAGTATGCAAATTTTAATGGGAATTAATCAGAATAAATTAATCAGAGTTTTTCTAATTTATTAGAAAGAATGTATCAATCATATTTAGAAGCACCAGTTGCCTACTTAACCTTGATCTGATTTGTTGGTCACTGTCATTGATTGCCAGTAATGAAAGATTCAAAGAGTTTATTTAAGATGACTTACAGTGTCATGAACAGAAAGCAGAAATGGAAACTAAACCTGAAATGGCGGGACCTGTCCAAGCACACTCAGAGCTAAAGCCACAAAGCTATTTACATGTCTCGATCCTACTCAAGTGTGTACTTCACACTGCACACATACATCAGTGTGCATTTGGAAAACGAAACATGGACATCAAGAGTGTACGAAACCATATGCACAAGTTCTAAAGATACTGGAGGGATTACACCCTCCACAGAGTGTCAACCTGCCAGTGCCTGATGTCACCTGCTGATGGGCAGCTGCACCAAAAATTGATGTAAAGGCCCAGGAGTGTGGGAACAGAAGGCAAAAGCCTGCTTTGAGGGGATAGTTTGAGTGGTGCGACAAGTCAATAAATAGGAGCTAGAGAATTCTGTGCTTTTGTGTTCTGGACTTTGGAGTTTCCCAGGAGAGAACTGATGCCCCAGTATCAGGATCTAAGTGTGACTGATGCACAGGACAGATTGTTCATGAAGGCTGATGAAGATGACACAAAGCAGAGTTAAAGCTCTGCTTGACATCCTGATGCTTGGCAAAACCAGGGTGTAATTTACAGCCCAGGTATAAGCAGTTGCTGCTTTCAAACTCTTTCTACATCATCATGTTAAGCATTATCAGTTTTATTTTAAATATGCTTCTTCTTGCATTCAAGGATTATATTCAAAGGAAGCATTACGTGGAGATATTGATGAAAGCCTGCAACCACAGTGATAATGCGCAGTTTACATGTAACTACAGTTACTATTGTACTTAGACAGGATGAGAGCACATTCATAGCTATGGCACATCCATGCCTGGATAAAATACTCTAGAATGGAGTCATAGCAGAAGAGATGCACATTTTAAAAAACTTCTGTTGTGTGATTCAGATACTGGACTGAGCTCAGGCAGACAATTTACAAATAATGGGCCAGATCCAGCTAATGTGATGCTATTAGAACTCTACAGGCTCTGATGCGATTGTACTCCTGTAAAGGAGATGTATGTTTCTCCCAATAAACAATAAAATAATGATTCATGTTGAATGCTATGATGGAAGACTAAATACAACCCAGAATTAAACATGTGTGCTTCCCTCCTTTCAGGGCAAACACTGGCTTTTTCTCTTGGTTTCTGTCTGCTAGACATTTCTTTCACCTTCTATAAACTGAGTTTGTGCTCAGGCAAATTCTTCCTTTATTGATTTTGTTAGGATTCCACCTACAGTCATCCATTATATGGTCTATGCCACCAGAGCTTTATATTCTTTGCCATATTTTTGTTTCTGAGTATATCTGATTTGGTCTGCTTTTAAATGTATTCTGCCTTCCACAGAATTCATACTTCTTCCTCTAAATGTATTCCCCATACTTGTTTCTGCCACTATGAGCTTTTTAGATTACACTTGTTGTTACAATATTATCTAACCAGAGCAATAGATTCCTCCTTATTTCTCGTCTGTAGATTTAGTCTGAACTCATATAGACCCAACAGTGCAAAAAACTGAAATAGAACATTTTAAGGTGTGGTAATCAATCTCTTTCCACAAGCCAGCACTTGTGTTTATGTGAATGTGTTTTAATAAGTCTTTCTCTTCCATATAAAAGTGCTGTGAATAACAAACAGTCATGCAATTCTGCAGGGCTGGTCTTGGGAACTTTGCTGGTTGTCGTGTGTTGGCTCCTGGCATATTTCTGTGCATCAGCTGTGTTTACTCACTGTTAGCTGCAACCAGTCTAAACCTCACTAATCTAAGTCTCTCCAAACCCCATAGGTTGGAAAAAATACAGATAATTGAAGCCACCTAAAAACTAATGATTTTATCAATAAGCTCAGGTTTTCACATGTGATCAGAGACACCCAGGCTCAAACTGACTAGGCCCATAAATTCAATGGACAGAAGAAAGAGGAAAACTGCAAGACTTCCAAAGTTCAGCCAAAAGCATTTTGTGTTTTATTCTAAGATTCAATTAAAGGTAACTTTGGCTACTTATCCCCCTCTCTCTGGCAGTTTCCACAGGTTAATATTGCTGTGTTGTTTAATATTGTGTTACAGAATGAAAGGTATTCACAGAAAAGACAGTTCATTCAGGTCTAACTCCCTGGATAGTTAGATGTACAGCATTAAGAAAATGGCACTTAGTCATTTGGATTTTTCTTTTAATTATATAGATTTCAAATCAGTTCCTCATGACAACTGTTGAAATAATTAAAGTACTTATTAGCAAGAAGTGAATCACAATAGATTGCAACCAATCTGATCTGAATCACTCATTGTATTTCCTTATTGTTTCCCTCATAAACAATATATATCACAACTTTCCCAGGAAGCCCATAGATGGCTTAGCATCTTTTGGATGCTTAGCAATTTTTATATGGATAAGCAAAGCTATTTCTAAGAAATTTTTAAAACTCCCTTCTAATAATAGTTTTAGAAATTTCTATTCTAACTATTGCATCTTTACTGAAAATTTTATTCTTTTACTCTTTGTATGAAGAAAAAAAAAGTTTATATTCTTTTCTTAAAACATACTCTTTAAACACAACACTTAAAAAATATTCTGGAGTGTATATATTCTCCCTTCACTGATCATTTTATCTGTGAAGTTGATTACCAGAAAATTCTAATCAGAAAATCCTCACCATCTTGGTTCAGCAATATTGTTCTTGTTCTTTAGGTTTTTAAACTACTAAGTAACTTCCAAAGTTCTTTGCTGTTTTCTGTCTCAGAAGTGAAATCTTAAATCTTAATCCATAAATCTTAAATCCATAGTAATCTTAAAAAAATAAAACTTGAGCCCTAATGTTTGTTTAAACATGGAGTACCGTTGTTACTTGAATTACCGACCATAATGATGAAACCCCGTTCATTTTGTGTAGGTATCACTCCACAAGAAGAAACAACTTCACAGAAAACATCACAGATGATCTTTGCCTTTTTGTACATGTACAATTTAGTTACAGTATAGAAACAATCCATGCAGCAGGTATAGAAATGATTTGGAAATATAAATGCTCTGTTGCAATGAAGTCAGAGTGGCTTGAGGGCCTGTGCTCTCCCTCCTTTGGCAGTAACAGAAGCAAATATTTGATTATCTATTTCCATCACATGATACAGTGTCACTAGCTGATACATTTCAAAACAGTATAAATAAAAGGAACACAGAATGACACCTATGTGCAATGGAGATTGACACTAAAAATATTTATCTGTCAAAAATCTTTACTGAAGCCAGAGAGAAAAAAAACACCACCACATCCTAATGTATTATCCTCAAGAAGCCTGGCAAATACTTCAGCCCAAAGGAGATACCATATTTGTGCAGGTATGGTTTTACCAAGAACCCAGACATCGAACAAAAGAATGGAAATAGCTGAAATACAAGGGCATGATTCAACTCAGCAAGAAAAGGTATGTAGCTCACCAGTGTCTAAGGATGGTTTGAAAATGCAGATGCTGGAGATTTAGTTTCAGTATAAAGAGATAGATACATGAAAGGAAGTAAGGACCAGAGTAAAAATGCACATGAGGAGAACGCTGCATGTGCAGCCCTGGGAGAAAGCCAAGGACTAGAGGGTTTGTGTTTTTTGTTAGAGTGCTTGTAGCCATGACCAAGTTATTTCTGAGCACAAGGGAGATTACTCTTTATGCATAGTGTGACCAGGGAAACATGACTGTGTATATTCTCAAATTTTTGAGTCTCTTGTAAATAAACACCACGACTAGACCAAATAGCACCAAACATTCATTTCCCTTTCTCATCAAAATGGTAACAAGACCCTGTATGTTATCAAACTGCGTACATCTTAGTAATGTGCTACATGTGCTGTTAGTGTTTTAATGATTATTTAATTAATTTATTTAATTAATAGTCACAAAACCAATTTCATTCTTTAGTATTTAGAAAATTGATTCTGTCTGGAATACAAATTATAAAGAATTAGGTGAATAGAAAAGTTGAAAAGAAACTTGCTCAAAGGATGTTTATATACTAATGTATTTTAATATTTCAGAAATATTTTTTAGTAAAACCTTTATTTTTCATTTCAGGTTTTGAGATTCAAGCCACTGTTGAAATAGAGTTAATTGACATTCTATGAATGCAGAATGAAGAAAGCCAGTGTTATTTTATACTAACAATATATATTAAAAAAAAAAAAAAAGAGTAAACAAATGAGTTCCCAATTGCCTGTGTATTCAATTCAAGGGCTGAATCAGATCATTCCTAGAGCTGCGCTACCCTTTCAGTGTTTCCAATTCAGGAAAACATCAGCCCATGACTGACTAGAGTGTGTGGTTAAAATCCCATTAAA
>JAOXNG010000001.1:143645133-143674890 GCA_028566535.1 Scolopax minor | reverse complement strand
AATATCATGGACTTAGTCCATATATATTCAGAGATAATAACGTAATTCATCACTAACAACTTCTCTCCTGGGAAGATTTAATGCAAAGACTATGTTTACATCCCAAACAGAAAAAATAATGCTGGCTAGTCAGCTGACATTTGTCCAAAGCATCTTTGTCCCTCAAACAAGGACAACAATACAATAATGAAAAGTAAATGATATTTATTGCCTGAATAACACTGTAATTAGGATGGGATTTAAAAACGGAAGCACTTTTAAAGGAAAATTTGATGTAAAACTTAAACCTAAAGCAATCACTATTTCTAGAGGAAAATATCAGAAACCAGAACTCCTAAACATAATGGATCTCAGTTCTGGGAAATTTTCAGGTTTTGTGTAGTTAGCAGGTTGTTCTCTCATGCTAACTAATTATCTCCTAAAATCTAAATTGAAATCACTCCCATACACCTATAAAAGCTTGTTTCACTTTCCGTATCTATATTTCTTTAATATTGCATTGCTGTCCCAACACAACTCACAAAAAGTTTATGAAGAGCCTTAGCTGAAAAAACAATTGACAAAGCTGTACAAAGCGTGGCACTGCCACCACCATCAGCTTTGCAGAGCTGCCGAGAAGACAAGGAAAGTACGTGGGGCTGCATGAAGGCAAAAAAACCAAAGCAACCTTTGCCAGTGGAGAAAACACTGGCAATACAGCATTCTCAATCCCTGCAACAGTGAGTCCACTTTTTTCCCTCAATCAAGATGTCAAGAGTTGTCCTTAATTTTTAAATCTGTTGTGAATTCTGGTATTGCTTCACAAACACTAAATTCAGAAGGATGGTATATGTTAAGCAATTGGGCTTTGGCTTCTATTGAGTGGATTACTTTATTTTCAACAGTTTTCCTATCAAACACACAAGGGAAGGATTTAATTTTTTTATCTGTCTTTATGTTGTTTCATGTGCTTTTATAATAAAAATTCCTACCAAAGAAAATACCATTGATGCACCAAAGCGTCACTACACTCGCAATAGCAATATAATAAGATATCCAGAATCCAGTTAAACCTTGAAGAAAAAATAAGAATAAAAATGAAAAGAAATACAACTCTATTCATGAACCAGCAGATGGAAAAAAAAAGTATAAAGCCTAAGGTTTATTTTACAAAGCAGTATTTAGAAGGATATGTATGATACAGACATGAAATATGTAGAAATATGTTGAATACATCTATTATCTTGTCTGAAAAGTGTTGCCTTCAGGGCCTTATGTGTAGGTATCAGCCTAGATTGAAGGATGAGCTTTTGTCAAGCTCATCCTGCAACACCAAAGAGTTTGACTGTCACCTGAAAGAGCAAGAGCCAGTAAGTTCTGAATAACCATTATGTGCATGTATGGGGAAGTCTGTTTTTATGAGTAATGGGGCATTCAGGCAAAACCTTTTAATGCCTTAACACCCCTAAATGTGTAGTAGGGGAACCGGAGTAGATTGGTACTGTGCTGGTCACCTGGAAACCTGGAAATAAAATTATATGTCTTTGGGGAACTTTCCCTGCAAGCCCTGCAGAATTCTTCATTGAGAACTGTGAGTCCTTATGATATACACAAAAAAAACTTACATTAGTAGCTCTAAATTCTTTTTTTATTGCTAATATTATTCATGAGATCTTTATTTAAGGGGTTTCTGGTTTGTTTAGTTCTCTTTTTAGTTCTCTTTTTAGTTCTCTTTTTTAGATGTATATCAGCTGGGGTCAGCCTGAACACTGACACAGCAATTGCTGGCAGAGTTTTTGACCAAATGTGTTTAGATTGAGACAACTCGGTCCTTTAATTTAATTAAATTTCTCTACTCTTCCTTTTCCATCATGTATAATTTAAGCCATGTGTAGAATCTTAGATTAATACTGCAGTGATAAAGCAAATCTTTCTACAGGCAATTTCTTTAAGCAGATCTTATAATAGTATTAATAAAGGGAGTCAGAGACTGACTGAGAACAATCTTATGTTTAATAGTTTTTAAAAAATTGTACATTTAAGGAATACTAAAATTCTTAATGTTGGTATGTTGGTGGTGTTACTTTATACTATATACTCTTCGGCTGGCACAGTCCCCAGGCATATTGCTGATAAAGCACAATAGCTGAAATCATTATGCCACTAACACACTTAGGATGTTGGACTAAGCAAGCTGATTGCTATTATTAGCATTTGCCTTTTGATGCAAAATAATAACTCAGAATATAATTCAATGCTCTAGGAAAAAAAAAGAAAAAAAAAAAGAACTAATTTCATCTGTGGCACAATTCCAGTGAATATACACAAGGAAGACTTTGGACCAATTCATCAACTAAATCTGTTGTATTACATGTGTTCACTTAAGTGGCAATGACTTTATTCTGAAAAGTGCTGAAGCAGCACAAAATAAGCAAGGAATCTCTGTACAGCAGAAACTGCAATTACCTGAGATGCTCATTGAAGCTCCAAGTCAATCTTCTTTGGCTTTCATAGAGAAATTACCATTCAGAATTTTCTGATATTTTGCTCTTAGTAAAATAAAAGCACACGGTGATCTCTTGTTTGGGGTTGGATTTCTTCCCCTTGATTTTGAAAACTTGTAAGTTCTCAAACTTTATGTGCCCTGCTATAAAAAACTGGCCTGTTGCTGCTCTCCTATGTTTTCATGTTTCCTATCTCAGTCCACGAGCAAATTTGTCTTCCTGCAACTACCTAGCTAGACTACGCATTTCTATTGAATTGTGAGAAACATTAGGGTGTGTATACACACTCCTGCACGATAATCATGACAGCAGCCACTTTTGCCCACAACAAATCTTCTAGAATCAAAGTTGCCTCCTTACCTCCTATTTTTAAGGGTGAGAGTAATTTTTAAGCAGCATTCTGGCATAATTTATTTGGAAACCTATTGGTTTCTCCTGCAACCTACAATTTGGCAACAAGAAGGGCAGGTAGCATAGCCAAGGGTGAAAGGCTATTCTTACAACCCACCTAATTCCCTTGTGCATGCATATGACCAATCCCAATCTATCTTTAAATCTAAAATAGAAGAAAAAGATTAGACAAATACAAACACATGTTGTATTAGGAAAATAAAGAATGAATGTTACAACCAGGAGAAACAAGTGCCGTGAACATCACTGAATGTTTCTTAAAGTGTATAATATCTACTATTTTATGTGTTGGATAACCCAAAGGATGTTTGGAAAAGGAAAATTAGGCGCTGTGTATTTACAGAATTAAGCAGCATCAAATGCATTGAGAAAGGACATTACACCTCCAAAAGGGTGAAGAACTCAAAACAAAAAAAGAAAAATCTGATCACCCATGATTAGACAGACCCAGAAAAATTCATAGCAATATATGAAACTCTGTTGCTTTTAACACAGATTTAGAAGAAATTCTATTTGCTGGGATAAACAGAACAATAATTAAATTTATTACTGTGTCAGAAGTTTTCTACTTTTCATGCTGTTGATTAACTGCTGGCAAAAATTAGTTTACATGTCTTGCATTTTTAACAGTGAACTACATGTATTGCCCTCTGGACAGTTTGGGTCACTTGAATTACATCTACCAACTAAGAATTTTAATAACTGTTTCAGTGATTGATACTTTCTAGATCATTAGGAGCTGAATACAAATAAAGCAGCACTTCAGTGTTTACTATGAAAATATGGTTTTAAGTAAACATCAAAAAAATTAAAAAAAAAAAAACAGAAGTTTTGTATTGGTATTTGGAAAAACTCTTCACAGGAAACAACAGTCAAGACACCGTTTATACTCTGAAGAGGAAAGCAATCAAAGACATGTGTGAAGGGTAAAGGAGGGCGGGGGGAAACTTTTAATCCAAATTCTTTCATAAAAGCATTATGTGATATCACACAATTTGCTTAAGTTGCATAATAAAACTGTAGGGAAGACTAGGCTCTAGTATCTGAATTCTGCTACAGTAAGTCTATCACATGCCACTAGAGCCCCAAATATAAAAGAACTGATGAGTAAGGGTAAGAATATCAGAATCAGACCCTGAATTCTTTCCAATGTGAAATCTCATATCTGACTTTCAAAAAATTGTAAAAAAATTAAAGAAAACCCAAGGAAAAAAAAATTAAACACATCCCCAAGCTATTTTCAATTATTTAGGAGCTAGCTAAAAATTTTCTTTGGCTTTTTTTTTTCGGGGGCTAAATTATTTTTCTGTAAATTTTTGTGAAAAGTTGTGGTAAAGTAATAGAGAGAAAAGCATTGAATTTACTGACTCATGGTCTGATTTCTTAATCCCTGAGAAGTTTCATGTTTGGTTGTGAAGAAAGTCCTCTTCAATATATTCATCAATGACCATGACAAAGGGATGGAATGTACCCTCAGCAAGTTTGCTGATGACACAAAACTAGGAGAGGTGAATGACACCCCAGAAGGCTGTGCCACCATCCAGAGAGACCTGGACAGGCTGGAGAGATGGGACAAGAGAAACCTAATGAAATTTAACAAGGGCAAGTGTAGGGTGCTGTACCTGGGGAGAAATAACGCCAAGCAACAGTACAGGCTGGGGGCTGACCTGCTGGAGAGAAGCTCTGAGGAAAAAGACCTTGGAGTTTTTGTGGACAACAGGAAGACCATGAGCCAGAAATGTGCCCTTGTGCCCAGAAGGCTAATGGCATCCTGGGATGCATCAAGAAGAACATGGCCAGAAGGTCGAGGGAGGTCATCCTGCCCCTCCACTCTGCCCTGGTGAGGCCCCATCTGGAGGCCTGTGTTCAGTTCTGGGCTCCCCATTTTGAGAAGGACAGGGAATTGCTGGAGAGGGTACAACAAAGCGCCACAAAGATAATTAAGGGCCTGGAGCATCTCTCTGATAGGGAAAGGCTGAGGGTTTTTTTAGTCTGGAGAAGAGAAGACTTAGGGGGGTCCTGATCAATGTTTACAAATACATAAAGGGAGGGTGTCAGGAGGATGGGGATGGTCTTTTTTCAGTGCTGCCCAGTGACGGGACAAGAGGAAATGGGCACAAACTTAAGTATAAGAAGTTCTACCCAAACATGAGGAGGAACTTCTTTACTGTGAGAGTGGCAGAGCCCTGGAACAGGCTGCCCAGAGAGGTGGTGGAGACTCCTTCTCTGGAGACATTCAAAACCCACCTGGACAAGTTCCTGTGCAATGTAGGTAGACCTGCTCCAGTGGTGGGATTGGACTAGATTATTTCCAGAGGTCCTTTCCAACCCCATATGATTCTATGATTCTATGAAAGCTACAGTAGATAGAACTTTACCAGAACAAAAACTAGACCATATTAACCATGGTATGCAGAGTTAGAGAAAGGGAAATAAAAAAAGACAGAGAAGTTGTTGAGACTCCAGTCAGCATAGAAAGAAGGTGATAGCAATGGCTATGTCTAATCACACTCCTAACTATGTAAAATATGCAGGGGATGGCACAGAGAACTGGAATTTCCACAGCATAACGAAGTTTGAGAGAACCACAGTCTGTGATAGAACAGTTTTTCAACCTGAAGTATACATTATAAGGTCCTCTAGAACTTGAGCCATCATAAATATCAAAATCACAAAGCAATAACTTTGAGGTAACAGTAACAGCAAAAAGATGGGTTATAACGATCCACCAACATCACAAGTACTGATCAGCAAAATTCCAACACTCAACACAAATTCCAACACTGACTAAGGAATAGTTTTGTCAAAACCTGTGCTTCTAATTTGATAATCTGTCTTCATTTGTGCAACTGCTGAGCTGGCAGTAACTTCACCGCTCCAGGTGGAATGGGATGCCCAAAATCACAGAAGAGTATGATCTACAGATTTTGCCTCTTTGCTGGGTAACCAGAAAAGCTCCCCTAGCTCCAAGAATGTTCTTAAGCAGTAATGGTGTGCGAGGTGAAGGATGCAGCAGCACATATTGGCTGATGTACCTTCAAATGCTCTGCAAAAACTGTTTATTACACACAAATCTGTACAGGTGTCAGTACATCTGATCAATTCAACTCAACTCATTTAATGCCACGTGGGCACTCTCACCACCAAGCAGTCATTAAACAAACACCATTTCTTACAATTCACCCAGTGTTTTCCCATCTGTGGGTTGGCTGAAAACACCTATTGCAAGCATTTGCTACTGATGATTTGTTTCCCAAATTGTACCAATCAGGCTGATAAGCCGAACAAGTTTAGGAGAATTGTTTCTGGAATGGAAAATGATGATTTGTATTGGAAGAATGCTTAAAAAAACCTGGGGTTTCCCGATGTGGCACAATGTAATATGTGAGTATGAGCAATACACAAACAATCTCTAAAGAAATCTTAGCCTGGTAATTTGATGATTACTTCAAGGCTATAGCTGCAGTTACAGGACTGTCTGTCTAGGCTAACTTAGCCTGCTGACATTTTGCTATGAAGACATTTTCAGCATTTTGAAGTTATGAGTATCATGCGAGAAGGGAACATTTTTACAAGATACAGCAATTAAGCAATATTAGCAAATATTCAAATAATTTCAGCCTGGATTCTGCTCTGTGCAGCACTAAGCCTGAAGATTAAACTTATTATTTAACTCCTTACTCACCACATCTGCCTAACCTTATTCATGTTGCACACAGGGCATGGTGGAGTCCTTTACTCTGTAAATGGTTGAAATAAATCTACTGCAGATTTACAAGCATAGGAACAGAGAAAGGCATTACTGAATGCCATCCTTTGCAATGGCAGGATTAGACAGGGTTACAATTCCAACACTAAAAGAACCAAGAGTAAGTTAACAACCAGAGGCATTAGAAGAGCAGAAGCAGGCTCTTAAATTAAGGTTCATCAACCAAAGACTGGTAGAGACATTGTTTTTCCTACTGTACTACTAATCATTGTGTAAAAGGCATGACTTCCAGTTTGCAAACTTAATGTTCTTATTGCCAGATAATTTCTATGGGCAAAACTTAAATTGCTTCAGTGCTTGCAAAAGGCACACACAGCAGCAGTATAAATACAAGCAATGCCTGCTCAGGTAAACAGTGCAGTGCAGTAAACTGCCTTCTCCAAAAGTTCAGGAACCTCACTTCTGATTTTTTTACTACGGGATGGAACCATCAGCCTCTGATAGTTATTTTAGATACCAGTAAAAATGCATCTAATATCTGCATGCAAGTAGAAAGAAGTCCACTGTCATTTCCAGAATCAAAGGTCTCACGTACATACAAACCATCTGACATATTTTAGGTAGTTACCTCCTGATGACCTTCAGGCAGACTCATCTCCTGATTGTGTGCCAGAGGTGTGTCTTTAACATCCAGGTAGACAGTCAGTGAAAGCTGACAGATAAAATTTGGGAAATTAAGATCTGCTTGATAGGTCATTTTAGTGTCTATATACTGCAGTCCTATGTATCTGACTTATCAGCGATGTTTGAGTAGGTCTGCCTCCAAAAGTAATCTGATGGACTGCAAGAGAGAAATTGTTTAGACATGACAGGTTTTTCTGCATGGTAGGTGACATACAGGAGGATTCAGTAAATCAGTAAATTCAGTAAATATGCCATGCAAATGAGAGAAGAGTTACAAAGTGCCACAGACAATTCTCATGCCCATGGTGCAGCGGTAGGACCACATCATGTCACAGCAGCACTAGCTGATTTCTGACAATAGCTGTATCAGGATGATGACACCAACACTCCACACTCAGCTACTGCATGTTTTAATAAACCCTTGGCAACAACTGTTCCTTTGGAGTTAAACTTCATAGAGGCATATAGCCTGCTCCAGCCAGTTGTAGTTTGGATGACTTAAGGAAGTTCACCATAGTGAAGTGGATGGCTGCAAACATAGAGCAAGCTACTTGCCTCCCAATTTTGGTTTTGAATGTGGGGTATTTGCAGGAAAGCGACATTAAGGACTGTCCTGCCATTGTCTTCTTCAGAAGAGCAAACTCTGAAAACTTCTAGTAGAAAAACACTTTGCCGTTTTACACATAGGGAGGAAACTGAAGAAACAAAAAAGCAGAAAAAACACACTCCAGAAACATCAGAGAAGTATTCTGATGAAAGAAAGTGGATGATGTGAGAAGGCAGTGGTGGCAAAGATGAAGAAGACAAAGGTGAAAAAAAAGAGCAAGGGGTCCTAGGATCATTTTGTAAGCCAATTTTTGCTAATTGCAGCAGAAATAGAGGAGATTTCTCTTGAAACTTATTGTCCATATCTATATTACTACTGCACCACTCATTTGGAATGTCCTCTAAGCCAAAAGCTATTATAAGTGCAGACCAAGAAGCTATATCCTATGGAGCTAGGGAACCATATTTCAGCTGTGGAGGAAATTACTGGACCTTTTTATAATTACATAAAGTTTAAAAAGGGTTTGGAGATGTCTTGTACTGTAAGATAGTTACTCGCACGTAGCATTGACAGCCAAGAACTTCCAAGTTTTACCACATTTTTTTCATAATTCACTGCATTTTGGCAAGCATATCACTTCAGCCATCATCTTCCTAAAAGAGATAGAGCTAGACACTTAAATATATTTTTAAGAACATAAGTGGCTGATGCCTCTCACCTGCAGTATGCAGAAAGTAAGTAAGACCTGTGAGCTAAACATTAAAACACTACTAAGCATTTCAGGAAGAAAATACTGTGGGATGCAATGCACTCAGGAGAACTGAGTATGCTCCTCTTCATGGTCCACTGCCAGGCTTCTCAAAAAAGGCAGCCCAGGCTGAACATTTTTGAAGGCAAACATTCAACACCTAATTATGTTTTATGAGGATACAAATGATGAAACCATACCCCAACATTGATAAAAGAAGCAGAAACCTTATTGAATCATCCTTACAACTCAAAGCACTCAATCTTTATTTTACACACTCTTCTACAAAGGTAGAGTAAGCAAAGAAGACATTTTTATCTTAACTAATCGAAATTCCAGCCTGGCATAAACAGGGTAAGTCAAAGCATTATTTTCATGCAGTTATTCAATAAAAGCCAATATATGGCTCAGTAGGGTAATGGAGGGCAGAAGAAGGATTTCTGTACTTAAGACGCAGCTGAAATATTTTTCATATTTAATCCAACTACAGAATTATTAAAATCATAAGTTGTGACAGGAATTATCATTAGGGAAATTGGAATGATAAAAATAATATTTTTATCAGTATTAACTGTTCTTGAACTCTGTATGCAGCAGGATTCTTTTTGTTCCATTAACTAAAATATTCACTATCACCAAAATAAACAATTTACTTTGCATTTACAGTATATTTCTATAGCAAAAAAAATGACTCACATGTATTTATTAGCAGTTTTTCTTCAAAATATTGGAGTTACAGAATATCAGTGTTTCATAGTTGTGAGCATGACTAATTCAGGTTGATGTTTAATAAAGTGGGTTTATTTACCTCAGCATGTGAAAATCTGAAGTAGGATTTGTAATCCATCCCTTGAAAGTGCACAGTAGCACTGATAGGATCAGTAAAAGTAAGGAAGGTTTATTTTACTTTAAAACTGGAGCATCATTAATTGAGATCCATGTTCAAGTTCTCTCCCCTAAACTGCAGAAACATCCTTAATCCTGTACTCTGATCACTGAGACAAACTTTCACAGTTTGATCAGCTTAATATGTATAAACTCACAAAGTTTAGAATATTTTTTCTACATTCTCCAAATCAAAGAATTTGTCCTAAATACAATCAATTGCCTTATTTAGATATGCTAGAATCTATCAGGCTGTGAAGAGGTTCAGCAGCAGCTTTCCATAAAGACTGAAACCCCTGCAAACACCAAGCACAACTCTTTTCCAACTTCCCAGCAGCTATGATTCCACACTTATTTTTCAAGGAAATGGGGATGGACATCAAATAAATGGTTTGAAATAATCCTGGTAAAATTATACTCAAGCTCAAAGTGGCACACATTCCAGGTCACATTTGTTCTCCCTTCCCTTAAGCTTTTCATTATACAGCAAAGCTTTTCCTAAACATGCCTTGCAACCCTGATTAAATTTAATTATGCTTCAGTTGTTATCCAAATAACTTAAAGTAAGTAATTTTTGTGATTAATAAATATACTAAGATTGCAACTTCCAACCCAGTTTTATTGCATATTGTATCATTGCAAATCTGTTCAATAAATACACATTTAGTCAGTTAAATGACAAGCAGTTCACTGAGTGGACAAGCACTGAAGAACCCCCTGAAGGGTTCTTCTCTGACTCCAAATATACATGACATAGGCATTTATTGGGTCTTAATCTGGTTTCATTGTCTGAAAAAAAGTAGCCTATTGCACATAAGCAAGTAAAATCATCGATTACAACAAAAGATGTCTTCAAACCAAAGTATGTTACGTTGTAGCCAGGTTTGAGGTAATAATGGCACTGAACTCTGCCAACTATACTCTTGATAAACACCATGCAGACATTAGAAGTCCCAATAAAAATATTTAACAGTAGGAGTATTATTTATTGTGTTTTCTCAAAAATGTATGGGTCAAGGGATTTCAACACAATCTGTCTTGTTGCCATTCTCTATAAAGTGTCTGAAAATTTAAATGAAATGTCTGAACTTTAAAACTTTCTGGCCAGAGAGGTCTCACTGAAAAGAGGAATAATGAATCATGGGAGCCTTCCAATAATGTAGACTCCTTCCTTCTCCAATATTTTCAGATATGCTTATTGTTGATATACATCTAGAAATACCTTTGAGAGATCTGGGCACATAGGTGGTAAGAAAAACAGCTACAAAATTAAGGACTATCCACTTCTTCTAAATCTTTCCCCCCTTTACAAGAAGAAAAAATTGAACTTAGTTTTATATATGAAGGCTTGACGTTAGACTGAAGAAACTTAGCTACTACTTACTCTACAGAGTCTGTATAAAGTAATTCTTTCAGTCGCTTCCAACTTACATTATTCCAAATTCATGTCAAGAAGGACTTTGTAGGACCCTGGATAAAGACTTTTTAAAGGACCAATCCCATGAGAAGAATCAAAAATAATGTCTGCTTCGCTAAAATTTCCAAGGAAAAATAAATCCTATCAAACTACTGGAATTTATAACAAAAATTCACTCCTGCAATTCTGCTTCTCAATCCTACCTCACTCTGATTTCTTATCCCATGTAGAAGCTTATGTACATATATTCTTCTGGACTAGAGAAATTCTATACAGAGGTATATACATTTACAGAGATTTAACTTTTACACTATAAAAAGGAAAGGTATAGGAAAAAAACTTTCATTTTGGAATCATATAAACTATAGAAGAACTCCAGGGTTTTTAGAATTTTCTAGTCCTTACAGTTGCAGAAAAAAAAACCCCAAACCTTAAAAAAGTCGATTCTCACTGCTCCGAATCCATAAAACAAGGAAATGCCTTGCAAATTGTTTTTATATCTGACAAGCACCAATGCAATTCAGCTTTGTAATCAGTTTCAAGATGCGATAGCCATCATTAAACTTCGCATCTGGCATCTGGCCGTAACACAGAGCACTGCTGCCCTCCCACTCTGCACTGCGCCAGCGCCAGGCGATCCCTGGCCAGCCCAGCCTTCTGCTCCACCACTGGCTCTGTCATTTAGCAGTGAATACAGATTTCACATTGCCCTACGTCCACCCTATATTCATGGAGGTTAAGATCACATCACCAATATGATTTAGAACCCGATTCAAAAATTTATGGAAGACAGCCAGTGCTGAATCAATTTCTCAAAGGCAAATATTAGAAGTCTAACCTTTATATGTTCTCAGTCATTTGGCAGTGCTGAGCACCACAGTGGTGTTGAAGATATAAGTTTTTCTCAGATGAGATATGTACACACAGAATTATATTATTCAAACTTAAAAGGTGAGTTTAAAAAACTAAAAGGCCTGAATGCCATCCAGTTTCCCCATACATTGGTACTGACAAACATCCACAAAACCAGTGGAAATCGTCTCCCACAGAGATCCTCTGATCTGTGTTCTCCAGTCTTGATATTCAGACATATCCCAGGACTGACCACTTTAAACCTTCAGATCCCTCCTGAAGTTTTTGTTTTAAGATGTCTGCTGCTGTTCATTTGGTTTCATGAGCAATTTTAATAAACAGGTGAAATTTACTGATGGCTCAACCTTGGAACCAGAGGCAGCAAGTAGAGCAGACCATACTCTGCTTCACCTGCAACCCGCACACACAAACCACTGGAAACCAAATGAAGGTGCACAGGAGAAGAGCATGAGGCAGTCTATCTTATAAGGGATGAAATACCAAAAAAACAAACATAAAAAATCCTGCTAAATAGAGAGAGGTTTTTTGTTTACATATATCTTTCAGAGAGGGCAAAAGATACTGACTTATCTTGCTAACCCATCCACTTAATGACTTGAAATTACTTCTTCTTAAGCATGTCAGTACACAGTTTACAAATGGAGACTTCCACTGCTTAACTCTCAATCTCCTCCACAGCCTAACATATCCCACCGATCACCTCTGCTTCACATTTCTTCTAAACCACCGCCATATAGATTACTTGTATGGTATATATATATTGTGTCTTCCCTAATGACTCTGAATTGCTCTTTATCTTTTCAGTATCTGTAGACCGCAAGCAGAGATTATCTCAGGGTTAGGGTGTTAACTTTGAGCATGTTAAGTGGTCAGATAAACTATTCATGTGCTTGATGTGATGTCACGTAAACCTTAAGTCAATTTGCCACTCCTTCATTGAGAAGCAAACATTTTCTAATTAACTATTAGCAATTATTTTCACTTTCTTTTCTGATCTTCCTACAAAATGCTCATTCTGGTTTTAAAATTTAAAAAGTAAAAGAGATCTTGTTGCATAAATCAAAATGCCAGTTAATACTGTACATAAGAATGATGCTGCACTCAGAACTAGCCAAGTATGAGAACAATGTAAGGGAAAAATAAGGCCTTACTCATAACGTGTTTTATCCTTTTATCTTCAAGTATAAAATCATTTACCAAGTTGTATTTTTAAACAGACCATGAATCTTGAAACCGTATGTATTAAACTTCTCTCCAAATAAATTGTTTAAAAAACATCTTTTTCACCAAGTCAGAAAAACGCATTTATCCACTTCTATTTAGCAAATCATTTAATGCTGGGAGTGCCTTTAACTCTGCTGACTAGACTATGCCTCACAGAGATGCAGAACCGAAGCTTTAAAGTGTCATTGCTAGTTTGAAGAACCCTGGCAAGGCTCTCCCCTTCTTCTCCACTCTTTCTGCATGGCTCTACCACAATGCCCCTACAAACCAAGTATAAGGGATTCCTGCCACAACATGACTGGAATAGCTGGGATGCTCTCATTTCCAAGGTGATTTTTCAATAAATGAACCAAAAGGAAATTCCTGCAGCCAGATTATAAATTGTGGGCCTTCAGGTTGCACTCCTTCAGAGGCTACGCAGGCTTCAAACCAGCAAGGAATAGTGACAACGCTGACCCAGACCACACATGACATTTCTTTTAGTTTCTCTTTCCGCTTTGCAGTTGGCAATTTTGAAGCAGGTACAAGGGACAAGAGAGGAAACATCCCACAACCTGAGGTGTATGGTGCTGGTCTCCCACCAGCAAATCCTTGGGGAAGGCTCCCAGGAGGGAGCAGTCCCTCTTCACCACACTCGTGCTACTCAAACCCCTGGAGTGATCAGCTCCTAGTGCAATTTCCCAAAGGCATTAACTGGGAGAGTTAAGTAATCCCAATTTGATTTAATCTAGTGGCTCTGGGAGACAGTAAGTATTTCAATCTCTATCTAATTTCTGGGGCAAGATGCATATTTAGGACTGGAGGAAGAATATTTTTTTTTCCTGACTTGCCATTTCTCTGCTTCTTCATGCTACGGAAAATAACAAAAATAGCAAGATAACTTTATCTTTTAAAATAGCTTCTATTCCCAAAAAGTGCAGTTGCATTTGCTCACACTTCCACTCAAGAATGCGATAAAAACATTTAAGCCTAAATGAAGAATTCTAGTCAGAAATCATCCACATTTTTTTAACAGATGACAATGAAGGGATTAGGAATTTATGATTATAGACAAGGTATTAAGGAAATATTAAAGAAATAGTTTTTAATTAACAGAGCAGAAAACCTACACAGAGACTCCAGACACCTTCTGGGTTGCTCTGGGAGTTTGGAAGCCACTCGCAGCTTATTTAGTGGCCATTCTGTTGCATTATAATATGTACTATGTGTCACTGCAGTAAAGGAACTTGCAACAACCTTCATTGGCACTATCATTAGAAATTTATGATGAGCTCTCCAAGTGTAAAGGCCCATTTAAAATAACTGACAGAAGGGAGAAGGTTAGAACTGCTATTACTTTTATCAGACTCTGCAGTAAAAACAATGAAAAAGTATACCTTAGGGTTTTAACCACAACATGTGAACCAGCAACTACAGTTGGTTTTGAGAACTTTAAATACAATGGTGAAATTGCATGGGAGAAAGGAAGAAGTAATTCTTTTTTCAGTGCCACTTCTCTGCATTTTGCTTGCAGTTTTATTATTTGCTTTCCTGATTTATTATTAAAAAATACTCAGCAACTCTGGTAGAAGAAATACATAGCAAAATACACACTTTTTTTAGCTAATAATCTTACTCAAGCAAGTACTTGGAAAAAAAACACTCACCGTGGAATGGAAACAGTATTTTTATTAGCATTACATATCCAAAAGAAGGATACTCTTTAAAATGATATTGTTTAATGCTCAAGAACAAAAAACATTGCTGAGTGAAATAATACAACATTTAGTGTTGGTTCATCTTACTTACTCCTCTTTGAGAACAAAGAATTATCCATGATTCTACCCTCCTAAAATGTTAACTGGATTTGCAGAGGACTGAGTGCAGCACAGGACTGTACCTTGGAGGCAAATGCCTACCTTTCAAGGAGAAGCAGTTCAGACACTACAAAAATACATGCGAGCTGTTCAAGCAGAAACACAATCTGAACAAAAAGCAAAATGTCATTTTGAAAAACTTAATGACAACAGGCCAGGACACATTTATGTGAAATGTTCAAAGTCTGTCTTTGTTTATTTCTAAAATTATGAGATATTTTAAAGGAAAATAAAATGAAACCTCAGGTGACTAATGCTCTATTAAGCAATCAAGTTATAAATAATTATAAGCCTGTCTATGCACTATTACATGAATAATATTTACATTTATTTTACCCTAATATGCACACAGTAATGGTAGTCTAATGCACTGGTTAAGGTACAGTCAAAATTATAAGAAATAAGAAACATATTTTCAGGAGCCACTGCAGAGACACTTTTGAAGTTGGGATTTTTGCTTATCTACGTTATTGTATTCCTCTGTGAAATGATTTCAAAATCAACATGTTTCTAAAACATTAATCCTGAAATGTGTTTTGCAAATGTCATTACAGTCAATTTAAACAGATTATCTTCCCCATATATATAAATAATAAAGGTTAAGTGATGCCACACTAACACTAAATTATTTCACATGCAAAGGAAGAAAATACAGCGCTTGTCAGAAAGGATAACTTGAACAAAACCCAGGCATTCTACAGAGGGGTGATTAATCAGATCGATAACCATGTTCTACTGTATTAAATCTCAGCTGAACTATTGAAATGTAGCATAACAGAATACCGTTTTATTTTCATAGAATCACAGAATCATAGAATCACCTCCCAATTCCCAATTGATATAAAATGTCACAGAATCACTACTTCCAGAAGTGGGGTATTGTAGATAGAGGCACATCTGATGGGTCATGGGTAGATTTAGGCAAAGAAATGAGTTTGTCAGATACATCAGGTGCATGACAGAGGGAGGAGACCAGCACCTCAGATGCATGTCGTGTGTCAGCACCAAAAAGAGGAAAGAAAACCCCTCTGCAGCAGTTCAGGGTGTTCTGGCAAGAAGGCAGCTCATTGCTTGCTACAAGCAGCATCACTGGAAGACAGCACTGAAAATGCTGCAATTTCAAGAAAGGCTTTTGGTTTCAGTTGAAATATTTCCTTTCCTCCTCATGATAATTCACTATTATATATAGCTACATATGTTACTGAGGATGTAAAATATATCCTCTCTGTGATGGTTAAGGTGTAAAAAAACTTGCTAAATAAAAACATTGCAAAAATAAATAGGCAAAGTATGCATCAAACAGATGATTCAGTCTATACAGTAATTTCTAAAGTCAACTTGCTGCTCCAGCAGCAATCACTCTAATGCAACGACATGGTCTTTACCAAATGCCACATCACTGGATGCACCTGGAGCTACTTTCCTGAGCCTGGACTATAAGCATGACAGCAGGATCTTGAGGAGTATGAAATTATCCCAGTATGGCCCCAGTAATAGGCCTATCCTGAGAGTCAAGGGCTTTCTGTGATTTTTGTAATACCTGTGGTCTTACCTAGGAATTAATAGCTCAATCTAAGCATGCAGCAGTTAATGACTTTTACAATCCCAGTGTAGAAAAGCACACTTAGACTCTGCTTGAGCTCAACCAGCTTACTGTGTGTTTAAGGCAGGCTGTACACACACCGCCGGCTGATAGGACCAGTCCTAATGCTACACCTCTCACCCTAGACTTCATCAGTCAAAAGATACTAACATCCGCCCCTGTCCAGGCTGAGATGGACCAAATACAGACCCACAGATTCTTCATATGCTCATTCAGGTAACTTAATAAAGCAAATAATACTCTAAAGTGAGTAGACCTTTGTTGAGTGGATGTAACTTTACAAAGGATCATAAAGGTCTGCCTGACAGGGTACATTCATACCCTGTCTTTTCAGATTAGTCAGACAGAATTAACCGTACTATAAATCTTCAGAGAAATATTTAATAGGCACATAATGTTTACTTCTCTGCAAGTATCTGATGAAACTGCATCCTGCTGTGAAGGACTAAACTGTTCCACAGAAGCCTCTTTGGGAAAAACAAAACAAAACAAACAACAAATAAAGAATGAATAAATACATAAAAAAATGACCAAGTATATCTGTGTACTAAATTGATTTCAAGCAGAGATTTGCTGGAGCGTGACAATGAATACAGTTACAAAGCAAAGGTGAGATCATTATGTGCTAAAACGCTGGTGCTACCTGTGCTGTCTAAAATACTAGTGAAATTAAGACCTTGAAAGCTCAAGTTTCAATACACTCTCGTGTTCCTGGAGTTAGCTCTACCATTGCTACTACATTGTAAGTAAATAAAGGCTATTCTAAGTCTTTATTTTCCCACTTGTACTGAAGAGATTCCACACAGGCACACAGATGCCAGCTTTGTTACACACACACTCCTGCTTTGCTAGGAGTGCTTAGCACCATAATGAGTAGATTCTAATAGCACTTTAGTTGTTTCCACATTGCTAAAAAGTACTATGGCATCAAAATTATACTTTGTCTGCCAGAATACATTGATTTTGACAAAATGCCATTTAGAAAAAAAAAACTGTTTGAAGAAAATCAATGTTTTGTTGCAATATTTCAGTAAATATTTCAGTATAGTTTCATATTAAATTAACACTACATTGAAAAAAAAATCAGCATTATGATAAAAAAACATTTTGACTGCTTCCAAGAAGTTTTTACAAATTATCTAAATAGAAAACATTTTTCTGATTTTAGGACAGAACAAACATGTAAATAATAAAAATGCCATTAATTAATGGTTTGCATCTAGAAGTGATCTCAAGAAAAGACTTCACATCATAGTAAGTCCACTACTTGGTGTTCTCTTCCCCTACACTCCAGACTTCTTTTGGAAGGATTCTACACAGGAGTTCTTCATACCCTGCAAGAATAAGAGCTCTAGTTCCTCAAAAGGCACCTTGTGCCTTTTGTCTGACTATGTGGTCACAGCAGGAATCCACGCTAGTCTGACAACTCACAGATATGGTGAAGGAGGTGTGGAGAACATAGACACTTGTAACTTCTCTTGCACCATCCAGTCAGCAGCTTTTGCCAAAATAGTCTTGGAAGACCTTGAAATAACTCACTAGAGATGAATCTGAGCACTTCACAGCATCACAACAGAGGGAGAAAATTATTGTGAAGATTAGTTTCTCTCTTTGCCTCTCTGCTCTCCTCTTGCTTTTTGTCATACTTGAGGCTACAAAGATTGACTTATCTGGAAAACTCTATACCAGTTCCAGGGTAGACAACAGTAAAGAAGATGATGAGGGAAAGAACACGAGGAAGTATATACTAAACAGGCTGACATTGAAAGATCTGTATGCGTAGTGGGAACCATAGATTACGTCTAAACTAAGACACCTGGAAGCTCATTGCCAGTTCCTGAATAATATGTGCGTCTCCAGGCACCATACCTCAAGAATGTCTGGACCAGGAGAAAAATATTCTGTTTTGCACCTTTTTTATGATGCAAATAAAAATTATATTGTCCATTTCAAGAAATATAACACCTAATCCTGATATCATTTTTCTGTCCTAGATTTCATGATGACTTACATTCTGAAGCTTTATCTTTTTGGAAAGGGAGGAGTCAATAGTTCTTGAAGGAACACTGCATCTGCTCTCAATTCCTATTCTGCAATAAAAAATACAGATTCTAACAGCTTTCAAAATGTATTACAGTTTCTTTTTTTAAAGTTCATTGAAGTCATCAGAAACTCTCATCTAGGGGATTACACATGCCTACATCTTATACTGTAGAACTCAGTATTGTAGGCAAAAGGAGCTTGAGGAAAAGTAGTCTCAGACATAAATTAATCCATGACTGAATATCCAAAGACACTCGGATTTTCTCCTACTGAATTCACTATAGCATAATTCAAAAGATTTTTGAGGACTAGTGCAATTTAAAGCAAATGATTTGCTGCTTTGAGATTTCTGGACTGGAAAAGTCCAGAAATTTAGAAGAGAGCTTACAGTTTTTCCCTTTTACAGTCGCAAACAGCCACACAGTGTTTTATACTGTTTGTGCACCTAAGTTTCCTGGCACTCAGAGGAAACAGTGGTGAAAGCAAGCAACTTCCAGAAATCTGAATGATTGCACGGAGATAGATTTCACTGCACCCTCAGTGATTTACATTGACACCTTTGGGGATTTAATGAGTGCAACTAACAATGATGACGCACTTTATACCAATATGTTGTAAAAAGTATGATGCACAAGGAAAAATGTGTCCAGGAGTACATTAGCTAAATAAGTGCAATCATTTATTTTAATATCCTTTAGCTTAAGCATTAAGAAACCAACTGCAACCACAGATATTCCTGAACTGAAAATTATAAAACCTGGGAGACTTTTGCAGGGAAGTATCACTTTTTTATGCTGTTCATTAAACATTTGATACTAGCCGCAGTCAGGGATATGATACTTGGCTAAGAGACATTTGGTATGAGCTGATACAGCAATTCTTACACCTGTTTACAACTGTTTCTTGTGAACAGCAGAGAAATGAGAATAAAGATGAAGATATCACTTTGCAACTAGTTGCTAATTAAGTGATGAATAAGCAACACATCAGATGGGGATGTGCTTCAGTGTCCCAAAATGAAATGACAATTCATTCTAAAAATGGGAGTCAGTATGGCACTGAGTTATCTATATTAGCACTGTAACTGAAATCAGGAATGTGCTTTTTGAAGTGAATCTGCCAATATCTCTCTCTTACTATACCTTAGTTCATGCTGTAAAGCTGTTTGGGAACAGGTCAACTTTACTCCTTTTGAACAGACCCAAACCAGAGGTGCTCTCCATAAGGATACCTAAAGCTCCAATCACAATTCTTTATGCAGCCCACTGAACCAAAACAGAACTACTTCTACAAAGTGAACTCCCAGCAGAAGCATTTCATGTGGACGTTGGCTACGCAGCTGTATTCTGAAGATCTGCACCTGCTGGGCTGCACAGTACCAGCTTTTCTCACCAAAAACTGGACCAGACCTCATGATAGTAGACTGTCACTGGTCTGCTGAAGGATGTAGGATATGCTTCCTCTCTTGTCTGTGGTCCCATACCATGACACTATTGAACTCTTTTAGATGGAACTTTGAGATCTATCAATGAAAAGCAGTTTCCACAGTTATTTATTTCAAATACATGGTTAACATGACAATGTGGTAATCAATTCCATTACAAAACCTTGTTTTTCTAAACTATCTATTGCCCACACACATCTCACTTGTCAGGCTCTTCGCTAGAGAATAGAGAATAGAGGATCAGACCCTCTGGACTCCATCAGCAGCTGAAAGGGCAACCTGAAGAGCACACAGGTAGGTCTAATTAGCTCAGTGCAGAGAAGACCTTCTTTAATGGAAATCTTACAGATTGCTGCTATAAATGGAGATGTCAGTTGGTTTCATTCTCCACTGACATGTTTCCAAAATAGACAGTTTCCCACTTTTGTTAAAATAAAGCCTGCAAAATAATTCTACATAGCATTTAAAAAATGCACAATTACCTGGTTTGATCAGTACACATGAAACAAATGTTTCTCTGTGTTAACTTTATTGACATTTTCTTCCTCACCTCTCACACAAACTGAATATCAAATATTTCTTTGGAGCGCTACAAGAGAAAGCAGAAAGTTTGCACCACAGAAAGGCTCTGACTGTGCAAAGGATGAAAAGCACAGGGTGGTAACATCCATACAGCTGGCCACTGCACACAACAGGGGCAACCTGCCAGCATAGCATCAGCTATAGGTCTGAGGCCTGTTGAGTCCGGAGTCATGCATTTCCTTCAGAAAAAAGTTCTTTGGGAAAAAATGAACTGCAAACTTTACTGGAGCCTTTTTTTCACAGAAAGCTGTGAGGAATTTTCACCAGCTGTGAATTCCTGCTGAGAATTAATCCTCGTTGTGCCATCCTGCAATGACATAATGGGATAACCTGACGGTCAAGATATCAGCATTAGTGCTGGATTGCTTTGCTTCTGCCAGGCTCTGCAACAGCCAACAGAAGATGGGCCAAAACCTCATCGCTTTGACACAACTGAACTTGCACCACTGCACGTAATAGCCAAACTTGAGGTTTTTTTCCTTGGAAAGGAAAATGTGTTCCTCAGAAGTCTGATATGACATAATATGCTAAAAGAGTCTCCTCTGGAGTTTTTTTAGTCAATCAATAAAGTGAGCATCCTGGAGGAATATTGAATACATGTTTTTGTACATGTGTACATGGAGACCACAGCTCCTTCTGAGTAACTGCCTATTTAACAATGTTTTTTGTGGAAAACAATAAACACACCCTGTCCCTGCTGAGCAATGATAATCAAATAAAATTGAACTTTCACTCCACTACAATCTTACAGTAATCTAAAAATTGAACAATTCCTCCTTGTCTTCCTTCCCTGTGTTCTCTAACTCCATTAGAAACAGTCACGGCTTATAGTATGGTTCCCTACAGCAAAAGCAGAGGTAGAAGTAAACTGCAGGATTTTTTTTTGCAGAGGTCTGGTCCCCTACTTCTATTTATTGATACTGCACAAATATCTGCTATTCAAGTCAATAATAAATATTAAAAAAGACATAACATAACAGTATCATTAAAAATAAACACTTTCTGTTTTCAAAGAAATGAATGTGCCTGCACAGAAAGCCATGCCACACTAGAAGAAAAGGAGACAAAGAGGAAGATTTGAAGCTGAGTGTTGAGCAAAGAGGCAGGGTAGCCAGCTGTACACAAGGGTGTCTTGAAGAATATGAAAATGCCTAGGTGGCAGTGGTTTGGTTGTTCTGCAAGAACTGACTAAAAAATATCACACTTCTGACAAAAAGATGACGGGAGAGTAATCGACATGAAGATTCAGCAAGAGACAATAGGGAGAAATAGAGGGAAATACACTAAATCTGTTTGCAGTGATAGATGACCACAATTCAACTACAGATTGATAAGTAACCCTGACATTTTCATCCTTTGATTACCTTCATCAACATTACATCTAGTCAATTCTTCACACACATTATTTCCATATCTCTGGAGATTTATCACTCATCTCTGAAAGGCACTATTTCATTTTGTGTCCTCTAGAAGCAATTAACTAAATCCATCTTCGGAATCTTGAGCATTGTTATTGCATCATTGCTGTGTTTTAATCAAATTCCTCAGAAGTATCTGCCATTAAGTATAGATTCATCATAACATTTTATTTCAGGTTTGCTTTGGGTTTATTATCATGAAGGAGGCCACAATAACATATCAATGTACAAAGAGACATAGGATTCAACAATGTAGAGTGCAGATGACATTCAATATTGCTCTGTAAATGCTATAATCAAGCAGCATATAGTGTTACAAAGAATTTTAAAACTCATTTGTTACCATGCTATGCAGTAGCAAGCATCAGCTACAGCCAAGCTCAGAAGGCCTAGCTAATTGTGTGCCAGAAAACAAAAAAACTACATTTGTATTTAGCTTAATCCAGCAGTGTTTTCAGGGAGATGGAGGAATCTGGTTTTCCCACAACAGATACTTTTTTTTTTGTAGACTGCGCACCTTAGGAAAAGGACTAGAAAAATAATGAGAAAAATACAGCCTCCTGCTTCAGAGCACAATAGATGTGAATAATCAAGAGTCAGGAGGGAAGAGAAAGAAAAATTGCAAAAGATTCATACAGAGTCTCATGAGATTTGGTCACTTTCTTGAGCTATTAAAAAAAGTCATTCAGGGGCTTTTAGGGAAAAGTAGTAACAAATGACTACAGCTTCTGTTTTAAGGACAGCTGTTCAGTGAGCAGCATCAGTTGAATTAATAGGTATACTTTGGTCTGAGAGGAATCATTCTTTTTTTGGTCAAATTACTTTGCATATATAGAAGCCTTTGTACCAGCAGGTTACTAAATGACATTATATGTGTGTCTCTGTGGGTAAATTAGAGGAATATATAGAGAGGAATATAAGGGAAGATTATGCACAAGATCCTTCTAGATGTGACTAATGAAGGAAAGGAATAACATGACAAGTGTTAGGGCTAGATCATTTCTTTAGGAAGGCTAAGCAAAAGGGATCTTCTTCAGAGGTTGACATTATTTTTTTTAATGTAAATATAAATAAATACTTCACTAATGGATAACAAGATTAGTTTATGCAAACCTCTGACTCCCCTTTCCAAATTACAGCATCAGCATCCAATTCAGAGGGCACCTAACACCACATAAATGGGTATGCTGGGAAAGACGTACAGTATCAACCTTGATGCAATACTTTATAATCAGGTTAATAATACATGAGCATGCAACTAAAGTGGGTCTACTGGAGAGGTAAGCTGATCAACTATCTTAAATGCATCTTCTAATTCAGTACCTATTTTTTTCTTCCTCTTTTTTTTTTTCTGTCCATTTAAGGGGGAGGGTTTATAAAAAGAATTGTAGGCACATAATCATAGTAAATCTATTCCCAAGCTAGCTCAATCTTTTTTTTTTCTGGAAAAAATAAATAATGGAAGAAATACTAAGAGAGACACCATTTTTTGATTAAAAGGAAATTACACATTTCCTCCTTAAAACTGATGTCTCTTAATCACTTCACGTTCATCACACAAACACACAGGTACCGCTAACTACTCCTCTTGACATTCCATAATCCGTTACTGCCCAAGGACAAACTGCTTTCTCTGTCACATGAGGTAAAAGTGAAGTCCACTCCACAAAGGCAATTATCTTGCACCCACATTCTCGGTGCCTAATGAAGGCTGATTAGGGGACTCTGGTACTTTCTTCAGTTTGTTTTCAAGAAGAGTTAAGTACTCTGGAAATCTTCTGCAGAAAGTCTAAACTGAGGTGAACAGCATCCTAATCTGAATTTAAGTGCATGTTAACTGCCCAGCGTAGCTAGCTTGGATGCCACCTCAAGCTCCTCTTTCTTCACTGGTAGCTGTCACTCATCTACCAGAGCTTTCTGCTCAACACACAGCTTTCTAAGTGTGGCAAGTCACCATCAATACGCATGAGCCAAGCAAGACCAAAAGACAGAGCTCGTTCCCAAGAAACAAGTTTGCAACAGCTGTTTCCCAATGTGCAGCGAATATCTGTTGACTTATTTTCACTAGAAAACACAGTCTCCAAGAGAAACAAAGAGCTCTGACAGCAAGTCAGTCAAGAGGACATGCAGGTGACATTCCCTTTACTTACATCCAGAATCATAACAGACGGGCTTTTGGCCCAAGTCATCCTACCTGTAGAGAGAGTGGAAAGAAACAGGCTCTCTGCAATGAGTTAACTTCTAATATAGGTACTGCCAGTCAGACAGGATGTATCACCCTCTGGAGAGTCACAGCTCTCCCACAAGAAAGGGTGACTACATAAGTGCAATGTATTCTTTGGATATATCTAGCCTAGCAAATGAAGTGAGCCAGGGAGTTTTTTGATCTGAAGGACAAGTGGCCTGGCACAGCTTGTTTCTCCATAGATTAATTTATTTCACAGCACAAGTATCTGCACCTAATCTGTCTAGCGGGAATGGACCTGGCATGTGCTAACCTCCAGACAGTACCCAACATCATCTTGGAAAATATTCGGCCAAATCCATGGTAATGATTAACACACAACAAATGCGTGCCTGAGCTCAGGCACCGTGCTCAAGCACAGAAGTCTTGACATTCTACAGATTATCAGGAGTCACAACTCTTAAATCTGGCAGATCCATAGCTTATGGGGTCATCTCAAAAACAAAAATGAGGGTCATATCTATCTGCAAGCCCTGCACATATTTTCCTATGCAAAGTTACAGTTGATTTGGGAGGTGCTTTTGTTATCCAAATAGAAAGCCTATTTTACATGATAGGAAATTGCTTAGAAAGGCCAAGTGTTGTTATCTGAATAGCCTAGGAGGTCAGAAGCTAAAGCAAATCACTGATGATGCAGAGAAACACAGACATGTCATTGTGTCATATCACAAAAAAAAAACAACAAAAAAGACCTATGTTAATCTTTTTTTTTATTTTAACGAATAACAAGACTTACTGCATTACTCAGTACTCCCTTCTTGATTTGATGTATTTTATAATTCAGAATTTAAATACATTTTTGTATTTTCTATTATTTTCAGCTTCAATATTTCAGTGTATTTTAAAAGGCACAGTGGCATCAGAAATCACCAAGAAAAAACTATCTGCTTAAAAAATAACTTTGATTAAATAGAAATATGATTTCCACTAGTTTACATTTTAGCATTCTAAGTTTGGCAGATGCAATTTTTCACTCTTCCAGATTTATTTGGCAACTGAAAGATGTGAGAGGGGCTCAGATTCCCCACACAGCTCAGCTCCTGTAAGGGGAAGCCTTCAACTCTTTAAATCTCCATCAGACCAGTCCCAAAGAGTGGAGGACCCTACCTACCCAAGCTCACCTGGTGTGTGAATTGGATTACACCTGCTAACCCTATGATGGATAAGTAACCACCTGAATGGGAAATGTTAAAATATCCCTCCTGAAATAGCCATGTGTGACTCAAGGGAATGAAACTCAAGTAACCTTGAAACTTTCAAGTAACCTTAGGGTTAACAGACCAGAAGAATATGATAGTGGGGCTATCTTACATATCAATTAAAAGAGCAAGGGATGAGCTATTTTTAAATCACATGGATTTGAGCTTGCTTTTAAAGGTTATCTTCTTTGTCCTACATGTATGTCAATTCAGGACTCACACAAAGTCTACCAGAAAAACACTCCATAGTTCAAATTCTGTATAGAATTTTACATGCATTAACCTGCTGGGTAATATAAGTTAGTGCTGCTAGAGATCAGCTCTGTACCAGTTCAGCACGGTCTTCTACTTACCTTCAAAAAGGCATGTTAAGGAGGAGCAATAGGTGGAATTCATGCCAACACTAACTAAAAACTGAGCATCTATTCTAGGACAGTCAAAGCCTCTCATTGTCTTCTCCACCTCATTTCCCTCTGAGCAATTCTAGACAGGCACTTCTGGAGGGCCAGTCATCTTACTGTCTTAAATACCTGTCTTAGAACAAAAAATGCTTCTCTCTGTAAAATGGAGCTCTGATGATCGGCTCTGGCTGGATGCTGGCCACACGCTGGATAACCTATTTAAAGCTTGTGAAACAAGTTGTATTCAAGGACCTAACTCCCACTGACACAGCCATCCTGTACTCAGCTCTGTACTGACATAACTTCACAGCTTCCAGAAACTGTACTATCTGCAACAGAGGTACCTCTGGCATCTCTGCAGAGTGCTGTATTGTGCCATGGAGACATACCCATGAACTAATGAAAATTCAACATTCATATTAGTCTAAAGAAAAAAGTCATTAACTGCTATTGAACTGCCAATTACCCATCATAACTGCAGACCTCCCAGCACAGCTGTTTTACCTTCTCTCTCTGCTGTATGCAATATTACATTCATATTGCAGGTTACATTATCCCAGCAACCTGTAACCGGTTCCTAACTGCTGAGAGAAGAAATTATTTTGCCAAAATTATTGGTTCAAATCCATAATAGTGAATAATGAATTAGACATGCCTAGACCTGGGGATTTTTTCCTTGCATTATCTGTAGTTATAAGGAAATGAAATTCAATTACAAATATTAAATGAACTCTCCTTTTGAAATTATTCTTCTTCCAGCTATTTTTTATGACTCTGTGTCACATGGGAGAAAAAAAGAGTTTGTCCTGGAAACCCCTAATGGTAGCTAAATATTACTCAAACTCTTCAACTGAAAGTTTATATTATCCTTCAGATAGCATCCTTCACTTGACAGTAGCTGAGTTAAAATTATTTACATAATAAAATCTTTATTAAAATGAGAATTGTGGGGGGAAGTGTATCATTACTAAATGATCCCAATGCTCTGGTGACACCCAAACCAAAAGTGTGCTCTCTCAGAGTCCTTAGACTCAGAAAGTCTCAAGTCACAAATCATGGGAGGTTACAAAGGTACACTAGAGAAGTTTAAATACGTGTTTATTTTATTCTTTTCTAAGTGTCCACTACCAGCCAGTATCAGAGTCAGGACTCTTAGCTGGATGGATCTCTAGTTAGATGTGTCATGGATGCTCCTCTGTTTGTGCATTGTCTTCTGCCATGCATGAGTCTGTCTGCCGTGCCTTTATCCAATTGCTAAGTTTTCTGTATGACTACAGACATTAAATTATCTGAATAAGTACTCAGTGCATAAATAAAAACTTTCATATAAATATGACTCTTTCTTTTCTCTTTCTGTCTTCAAAGGAATGGGAAAAAATGCTAGGCATATAGTAGGTATAAATCCATAAATTTTCTGTGAATTTTTCACTCCTGTATAACTTAAATTAGCATACTTCTTCACTGCTTAGGCATGATAAAAGGCTGGCAATAGAAGTAAAAACGTACTTAAGGTTACATGCACAAAAGTCCTGATCTTGCATTTTACAACTCTTTTTTTTTATCACCAGCATATCCAAAAGGACACACATGCGATACCTGTTGCAATCAGTGGAAAGTTACTGAGAACATGATGAAGATACATACACGACAGTGGTAACTAAAGACATCTCATATGGTGTGGCATACCCTTATGGCACTGGCATACATTGCAAACAGCCTATGGGAGACTCCTGAGCATCTTGAGGACGAGACCAGCATGGGTATGTGAGACCACACCAACTCACACTTGTGTGTATAAATCAGGGGAGCGCTGGCAGAAATGAAAATTAAATCAAAGCACAGATTCACAGAAATATAGTGCTGGAAAAGATCTTAAAGCATCAGCTATCCCAGCCTCTCCAGGGGCAAGAGAGTATTGGAAGAAGTATTTGGAAGAAGTATTTTTCTAGTCTCTTCTTGAAAAACTGCGACAAAGGAGATGCTACAACAAATGTAACTAGCTGAAAACTAATCTGAAATCAAGTAATTAATTTCTTCAAGTCTTACTTCAAATAGTTCTAAAGAGCAGCTGATCATCCTCTTCCTACCTCCAGCTTCCTGCATTTATGTCTTCTCTCCATCTTATTTTTCAGTGCTAAACAAGCCCATTTACTTCAACATTGCCACATACACCCTGTTTTCTAATTATTTTAATTAGAAACATTTGTTTCCCTTCCTTACACCTCCTGTTCATTTCCATCTCCCTGAAACCCAGTGCAGAAACACTGGACAGAGCATTCTTGCTGAGGCTTCACTAAGGGTGGAGAGAGAAATCCCTCTGTTTCATGATACTTCTATTTATGTAGCCGAGAGTAAGACGTGTCTTTTTTTCAATTGTATTGCACTTGTGTTTTGGATTAATTTTTTCACTTGCTTGAGAGACCCTGGTAAAACCTCTACATCCTTTTTTTCTGTGCTGCTGCTTAGCCAATTCTTTCTCATTTCAAATACTGGATTTTTCCTCCCTTACAAAATGTAGCACTTTGTGCTTTCCCCTTCATTTAGGATCACTGGCACATCACACTGTGACCTTGAGATCCCCTCTCAGTGTACCCTTTGTGTTGGCTGGAGCCGAGTTAATCCCTTTCTCCTTGTCTTGTCTATGTGTGTCTTGTTCATCTCTATTCTTGCCTTGTCTTCCTCTGCTTCCCCTTCCTCTCAGCCTTCCCACCTTCCAGGAGGTGACTGCCTCTGGGCTCTGTGCCTTGGGCTGGGATAAATCCATGCCAGCTCCCACCAAGAGCCATCTCCTCCTCTGCCTGGCTTAGCACAGCATGGTACATCCTTGGACCTGCAAGGAAAAGGTCCTGGTGCCACTCCTCAGCAAATGAGCTGGGCAATGCCATGGCACCAGGGGAGAGGTAAAGCACAGGGCATGGATGGCTCATCCATGCAGGCATGCTGGGTTTTGGCCAGTGCTAAAGTTGGCTGTTCCTGCCGGGCAAGGAGAGGGAGGAAGGAAGGAGCAGCACTAGGTGGGAAGCCCTGGTGAGCTGGTTTGGCATGGATGTGGGAGGAGGGAGGGAATGGTGTTGGTTGCTTCCAGGAGAAGGATCAGGAGCTGTCACCCTGTGTGACACACAGCCCCCCCCCTCCTTTTTTGGCAGCTGCACTCAGCTTGGCTATCAAGGGCAATGAAAATGGCTGAGTGGACACCAGGGCTTGTTTTACCAGTAGGAACTGCTTGATGCTTTAGACAACTGCATTGCTGGTGTCTGTGCTGTGTGGAGCCTTGATGAGGCTTCATCTAGAGGAGCTTCAGTTCTGGGGAGCAGGTCCTTTGGGCTTGCTCCAGCTGAGTGGTGTCCCGGTGGTGGTAGGACAGTTTGTCACACTAGGACTCTTCAGTATCACTCCAAATGGGGCAGGTCTGAGACTCTGCCTGGCACTGAGCAGAGCAGGTCATTACTGGTCCCCAGGTGCCCCGAGATATACTGGCATTGCCTGGCAAGGTAGTAGGTGGAAGGACAGACTTGTTTTCCCATCTTGATCCCTCATGGCTGAGATTTCATGGAAGCCTTTCACCCAGAGGTGAAGTCACTCACCGTGGCCACCTTTAGCAGCTGCTTCTCTGCATTGTGGGTTGTAAATGTCCTCGTAATTTAGTGCCTGCAGTGCACTAAAGCAGCAACTTTAGCACAGCCTCCACATAATAACTGAAGAGGCTTTAGATCCTTTACTCTGGCACAAGGCTGTGATCCTTGCCTGCTGTAGCCCCAGGCTACATCAAGGCTGATGGCTGCCTTACCCCTGGGTGCCTCTGCCACCTCTGCTATGTGCCCCAGCCAGGTCTGCTCCTGGAGGTGACAGGAGGGTCTGGTACCTCTGTCAGTCTGTGGGATGAGGACAGGATGCAGGTGGCAGCAGGATCCTACCCCTGGGGTCAGAGATGGTGCAGGGCTCCTTGCATGGCTCGGGGGTCCTGCCCCATCCCCATCCCTGTCCC
>JAOXNG010000001.1:143618432-143635007 GCA_028566535.1 Scolopax minor | reverse complement strand
GGAGAGGGAGCCGGGCTGGGATCCCGGCCCGACCCGCTGAAGGCTGGAGGGGGTCCCCCGGCCAGGGGTGAGTGTGGTGATCACGTACAGGTACTGGACCCGAGGGTCCCGTCAGCCATCCCTGCGAGGATGCTAATAGCACACATCTGGATGGTCATGTTGTGCCTCCACTGGCTCCAAAGCCGGTGTGTATTCGGGGGCTGTTCTGTGGGATGGTAGGGAAGGGAAACTGCACTGGTGCCCAAGGGACGTATGACGAGAGCTATAGGCTCACTGCTGTGCTGCCTGTGGGCTTCTGGGTGCTTCTAACTTTGTATAAAACACTGGTTGAAGTGGAGACAGGGCAGTTGTTATTGTTGTTAACCTCCTTCCAGGTTAATTATTCCTTTCAGCAGGACTAATTGGCACGGAAACAGAAGCACGCTGACTTGGCTGTGTTGCTTTGGTTCCAGAGCCAGCTCCTACCCAATGCCAGTCCTCTTCACCATGCTCTATCAACGGTGTAAGCATGCCCTGAGCCAGCTCCTGATTCTGGTCACATTGCAATCACTGGCCACCAGTCCATGACAGAGCACAACATTTCACTAGTCAAGGGAGAAAAGCAATGTCTTTTTTTCTCACTTTTTCTCTTTACCATCTGTTTTTCCTTCTACGTATCCTTTTCCCTTAGAGAAACTGCTAGGAAAAGGATGGATGGACATTTGCTGTGGTGTTGTATACAAGTGAAAAAGCACGGATGGCTTTTTGTCTCTCCTCAACAAATTCTTGAAAAGAAAGACATTTGTCCTGACCTCGTTGCTATTGCAATTAATAATAAAAGACCAATAAAAGAAGGAGCAGGCTCAGTTTTCAACACAATTTAAAATCCTATAGACAATGAGGAAAAACGTAGAGAAACTTGCGTGTTGCCACTTTCATATTAAGTCTTGCAATATTTGGATTTTTTAATAGTGCCATAATTACTGTGATTATGAAGTAAATGAAAATCCTAGCTTTCATTTAAAAATTAATAATGCTTATGATGAAAGCTTGAGAATTCTGACATGAGGCACACATGACTCAAGGGATCAAAAATGAAAAGTCATATTATATATATATATATATCAAGTGATTTGAGGCCTCTGGATCCTGATACTGTTTTTTAATACTGTGGATGGGCAGTACCGAAGACTAATTCTTTCAGAGACTTCAGCTAAGGTGTGTAGGGAAGGGTACCAATTCAGTTCTTTGTCACTAAGTGTTGAAAGGGAATATTAACACTGAAGAAAATAGTTCTCATGAAGAATTTAACATGGTTTAAAAGTACATTTAAGCAGTAATAACTTTTCCTAAATAGATTGTCGGTTTTATAACAGAAATAAAATATTTTAGAGAACACTATTTCTGATTAACATGCTATCCTGGTACTTTGGAAACACATCTGAGGTAGGAATGAATCAACAGTGCTCTAGAGTCTGTCATATTTTATCACTTCATTTAAGTATTTGTCTTCTTGATCTTTCAGAGCAACCATTTCCATTTACTTGTGGGTAGCTTAAAGATAATCTGTGTTGGAGCTGATGGGACAAAGAAATAGTTAGGGGGTTATGGAGCATTTGTTCCTTTGGACTTTAGATTCAATTAGGCTTGAAGGACATTAAAAATTATAAATGATCAATGAATTTCATGAAAGGTAAAAAAATCATCTTGACTTCTCAGTGATATGGCATTTACAGTGAAAATGGCACTTTGGCTTTTGTCCACAGGAAGGACTCAGAACAAAGCAATGGTCTGGAGATAAGCCCCAGCAAAGCCCTGTACAATGCAGAATATTTAAAGAAATAATGGAAGCAAAGACTTCTGGGGAACTATTTAATGTGACTAATAGGAAAAAAATGGGGTAGAAATAGACTTCTTGAACTGCATTCAAAATTTGCCACTCTGACTTTTCTCCTGGAATTAGGCAACTAAACATCTCCTTTCAAAATGTAAACGGGTTATTTCAATGCGTGGCAGGAAGGAGTCTTGGTGCTTTTACTCACTAAAGCAAAACACCCAGTTAGAACCTGCAGATTCTCCATCCAAGAAAATTTCAAGTGTGTATCTCCTGAGATGAACCCAGACTACAGAACCTCGGGGTAAAGTTTTCATCTCAGTTGTCTGAAATGTTCCATTTTCCAACAAATAGTTAAGTAGGGGAGAGAGGGAAAGAGTTAACATCACTCTGTGGCCTCATGGTTTGTCTCTTATCTATGAAGTCCTGTTATTTCATAAATAATACAGTAATTCATTAATTAATTACTGGATCAAATAAATCAATGTTCAGAGGTGTAAGGAATGGAACCTGATCCTCTGCTGCCCTTAGGTGCTTTCATTATTTCTCACTCTCACTCTTGCTCTTTTTCCAACATACAACCTGTCCCAGTAAAATTATCCCTGTAAAAGATGAGACTTCAAATGTCATAGTTCAGGGACTAAAATTCATCACCATTTCTACTACTTTGGTGAATATTCCAGCCTCTGGGCCATGGGACAGTTAAGACCTATGCTCCCGGTCAAATTTAGTTCAATAAGTTAAGCACAGTGATATTCTTTTCTTCCTTAGCATTGCCAATATGGGTAAGGACCACTTCAAAAATGAGTAAGTCTACACTGCAAAGGCAGGCACTGTGTGTGAAGGAGCTAAAGGACTGTCCTTGGGCCAAAGCAAATACATGTGGAAGAATACACCTGCCAAGCCCACACATGAAAATCCTTGGGGTAAGTGGGGTTACAATGGATTCATTAGCTATGTCTGGGCTTGCAAGAACCAAGGCTGGTCTGTAGAGCAAAAGTGCTGTTGCTGAGGATCTGACATCCACACCATACACATATTGGGTTGTGTTTTGTTTTTTTTTTACTTAGGAAAAGTGCTAATATGGTCCCATAGACTAGATGTTCATTAGTGGTTAGACCATGTTCAGTGTGTGGTGGGGGTGCATTTTCTAGCTTAGTTTCATATGAAAGGAATCGAGTTGGTGTGCTCTGAGACTGCTCTGAGACTACTCCACCAAAGCACAGTAAGTAGGAATGATCAAATGACTGAGTTCACAGGCACAGTCCTAGTCTGAACTAAAACGCTATGTAGATGCACCCATCATCTTCTGTCAGGAGCTGGAACAAAGCACACTCAGCCTTTGTTAAAGAACAGAAATTGTTGAAGGCAGTGGGAGTGGAATGAGGAGCCACTCAAAATTTTGGAACAAATTCCAGTTTTCTTCATCATTGTCAGTACTAATAGAGATACAGAAGAGGAGGCAATGATGGGAAGGCAAGAGAAGAGGGGATGTCTGCTCACAACTAATGGATTTGCAGCTCTACCACTATCAGTCACCAGACTGCAGGAGAAAGACCCACTTGAGAATCAGGGAAGTATTTGATCACACCGTGCAATACATCACTGAGCTCTTGCACTGGAAAGTGGTACTGAGGGTTTGCCTGACAAAACGAACATAACCCAACTTACACGCTGAGGTCAAAATCACTTATCAGAATGTTTTCTTTTTCATTTTCCTCTCTGGCTTGCCTGTCATTTAGCTGATTTTGACAAAAAACCAGTCTTATCCTGGAGTAAACTGCAATCACAGAGGGTTCAGACATACAAAAGAGAGAAAGGCAGAAACTAAAAAAAGTGTGAAGAATTGTTGCTACAGCTGAAGTGGTGTCTTCTGGGGAACACAGGACATTAATCTTACTAGGCTGAGAACCATGCTGCTGCTTACCTATTCTGCCTTGCAGCCATTTTAATAGACTGCTGGTTTAACCTGCTGAGAAGGTGTAATTAATATAACTGGCTGGGAAAAAATCCACAAAAAATTTTTCAACTTTTTTTTTTTTTTTCCCCCAAGACTGCTTTCTTTTTTACTTTACAAAATCAGAAGTTGAGGATCATTTTTGCAAAAATACCATTGAACAGAAACTTAATAGTTCTTTCAGAAAGCTCAACTTCCTTTCTTTCTGTCCTACAGTGTCTCAGCAGAAGCTGAGTTTGAGAGTGATGGGAGGATGCTGTAGAGTAGATATGCAGCATCAGGGCTAAGGCAATACTCTACAACGTAACAGTCACAAACTGTGTTTTGCCTGTTCAGATAAAAAGCAGTGGTTGTTGGATATACTATGTGAGGAAACCAGTATTATATTTATCTACTATGTATACTTATCAGAAAGCTTATGTAATATTTGCTGATGTTAAGTAATACTCAACAGTTTATGCTGAGCTTATAACTGGCAATGAGTTTATACTCATTGTCCCCATTTCTGTCAGGCAGATTGCAAACAGTGTTTCATGAATCCATTTGCTTTGGTTGCATAATTTGATGGTTTTCATTTAATTATACAGAAATATTAATATTGTTATGTCAACAGTTCTGATGTAATGGAGATTGGAATGCTTCAGCGGGGCCACATAAAGAATAAGGCATTAATCAATATGAATAATGGGGACAAATTTGCTTTTAATAAGGACGCTTGACCCAAATTGTTTTGAACTGTTGTTTAATTTTCAGATGGTTATTTTTCTTCATACTCAAGAAAATAGAACAAAAATTTGCATTATCTGAATTAATTTTAAAGAGTATTCCTGCAATATTCCATTCCTTATGCGGCAAAACCTCTGGATTATGCACATAATGAGTCAGGCACATCAAAATAAAAATCCATTGACACTTTGGCAGAGGAAGAAATAATCAAGCCTCTTTATAACTCACATTTTTTCATCATAAAGATTAATGATTATGCACTGAAATAACACAAATGCATTAGAGAAGCCTGTGGTGCTTTAGAAGTACTATTCTTTAAATCTCTGTCCTGATGAAAACACAGTCCACATTTGGAAAAACAGACAAACAACTGAGTTCTGATTTATTTTTTTTTTTGCTGTAACTGCAGTTGAGGAAGAGGTATTTTACATATGACTTCTTTGTTAAGAATTTGTACTGGAGTGTTCTTTAGTCTCATCTAAATCCTTTTGTCAGGAGCACATTATTCTTAACAAAACAGTATGCAGCAGTTACCTTTTTTCAATAAGGTTAGACAAAAATAGAAGAACATAGCCCATTTATTTGTGTTCTTGTATTTATCAATAACTTAATGAACCTCATTTGTGCTAATTATTGTTTATGCAATTTTTTACTACAGCAGCCAGAATTCCAAGTCAAGACCCAAGCCTTATTGTGTAGGAAATTATACAGAATGAAGACGACAAGTGAAAGTTGTTTGAATTGATTACTTAGATTTAGTATTATGTATATTCAAAGGAAGATTAAGTAAGAATCCTAACTGATGCATCTGAATAAGGACTAGTTAAAACACCAAGAGATGCTGGTTCCTGACATTTTCATCCAAATGTCTCTTTGAATTTTAACAGTGGAAAAGTAGAAAGACAAAGAATAAACACTGGAGGGGTGAGGGGGAAAGCAAACATGCAGTGAAATGATTTGGCATCAATCCTGATTTGCTAAGATTAGGAAGAGTTCTGGAAGCGGTAATCCAGGGTAACAAAGAAAAAACTATGGGTAGAATAAAATGAAAGTCTGATGTAGGTCTTCCTCTTATCCTTTGAAGAGGTTTTTTTACTTATGCTATGGAGTGCCCTTAACAGCCCAAGAAGGATGAGGGGAAAGGAAACGCTTCAAAATGTGAAGGTGTGTTTATACAGGGCTGTACCCACTGCCATGCACTGCCAAGACACCATGCTCTGCTGGTGGAAGTGCCTCTTTTAGTCTCTTTAAATGCATCCCTTTTCCTAAGGCTGTGACAGCCCGCCCTTCTCTCTCATTGCCTAAACACTTGCAACCACAAGTAAGCTTATAATACACAGATCAGGATCGTGGGCCATCTTCCATCTACGGAATAACATGTAAATGAAGCTGGCTGTGTAACTACGTTTCTTTGTTATGCTCACTGTATAGAAAGGAAAATCATGATATATAAAGGGTAGATCAGGTATGATAAATAAAGGTATGATCAGGTAGATACAGAATTTTGCGTATGATGATCTAAATTAGTTGTCATTGCGCCTTGATTTAAAGATTACTTTGTGGCTCAAGAAAACAAATTAATAAATGTTAGTAATAATTTGTAACATTTTAAAGGCTAATCATTCCCTTTACAGATAATAACCATGTTTTTAAAATATTTTTTGTTACTCACCTTGTGTCATAAATTGCATACAGTTTTTTGTTTTCTTCAACTGCATTCCTAAAAAGAGAGAAAGAGAGAATATCATTTGCATGTCCTGTGTCCACAGCCAAAACAAAGCGTAGTTTAGAGCCTTGAAGGTTTTCAGACCATCACTGTAGAATCTACAGATGGGAAAAAAAAAATCTATAAATTGACTTGCTCAACCCCTGACATGACAAGATTGTAATAATCTTTTGGAAGTTGTCTAAGTGAGTTTTTAATTATAGATCCATGACTCTGTTGCCAAGAAATGAAAAAGGAAAAAAATAGTAATTGCTTTTCTGAAAAACACAATGCAACAATATGGTTTTGATAGAGCTATGTGAATAATTTTCAGAAAAGATTTCTAATTGATGCAAAGAAATGTTATCCAATTAAATAACTTCATTATTTTTTTATGTCAAACTAATGTTGAAATTTAATGCAATGTATTCAAAGTAAAATGGAATACTTTATCTCTGATGTTTTAAATATTTATATGTGTGTTTAAACATTGAGGTTCATATAAAAAGGGCCTATTGAAAACTTGAAGCTTAAGTCTATAGTTTTGAGCTTTTTCAATTCAAATCCATGTGACTTTGCAGAATACATTTTGCATTTTTTACCTAGAAAAAAAGAGATTTTTTTCCTGAAATTTTTTTGTTGAACTGTTTCAGAACATTGGGTAAAATATGACTCTTCTGAAATACTGCTACTATTAAGAGAGAGCAAGACGAGATGTTGTCTGAAATGTGTTGGCTTTGCTGGAATCAGCAATAAAACACAAGTTTTAGCTAAGTAGTTTCTGAGAAGGCGTGATGAATGTAAGGGGCTCTCCATAATAAGTATTGATTTGTATCTTGCAATCTGATTTATGTCTCTGTGCATTACTTTACCTGTCTGCTTAGAGAAGTTAAAGAGAAGCAACTAAAAGCATGGGGTAAAAGATCCTGAGTTTGAACGCATTAAGCTCCACTTATATGGGAAAGGTAAATCCTGGGTTTGGTCCCTGTTCCTGGAGTGGTTATGCATTTCACATTAAATATGCACTGGCTAAAGGATGTTAAGAGCTGAGTATTGTGAATGCCCAACTCCATTGTGTGCTGGATAGGGAGATGTGGGGCCTCTGCCATGTCTTGGATCCCCTTGAAATACACAGCCACCTAGAACAGAATGGGCAGGCCGGGTAGGGCTCAGTTTAGATGCCACCATCTACTCCATTTAGGATGCCCTGAGTAGAGCTGTCAGTTATAAGACAGGAGCCACTTAATACTCACGCTCTACTGGAGAGGTTACTGGAGTCCAAGGGGGGTTCCTGGGAGCATCCCAGTCGCTCAGGATGCTTGTGTACGGGAACTGGGCCAAGCCTCTCAGGTCAGATACAGCCCAAGTCAAGGATACCCAGATTTCTATACATAGGCTCCATTAAATGAGTTGACTAAATCTCTGTTGACATAATGGGAGCACCTAGTTCTCATATAGACACCTACATCTAATCTTCAGATGAATCCAACTCCAAACTTCACAGTATCTTATGTTCTTTTGATAGTTCTAGGTATCAGGATTCACAAGTCACATTGCTCTGTGTTTAAAGATCATAATATTGCATGCCTGCAAACATGCCTGAACATGCTATTTTGTGGTCTGATTGATATACTTAAGTATAGCTTTGTTTAATGTCCACACTTCTTAGTTGTCTGCCACCGTGACTGGATAATAGGCTTGGGGTAAATTTGTGAGCTCAGCAAAGAAGAGAGGAGGGGAGGAAGAACAGAGAAGGGACATGTGAAACCACAACATTGACACAAATATATTGCCTAACTATAGTCACATAACTCACATTGGTAGAGCCACATGTTCAATATCATGACAAGAAGATAGCTGGGCTCTTCTCTGAAGTACACATGGCTACTTGCTGTGAGGTATAGGAGCAAGCACTTTACATTTGCAGAGGCTGGATATAAAAAGTCAGGGAGCACACTCACAGTACGTCTTCCTTTAGGACTATGCTCCCAAACATAGACAATGATACCTGAGAGACAGATGCAGCTCACCCTGTAACCATGACAACTGGTATGGAATTCATAGCAAATTAGCTATGGGTGGAAGAGGGCACTAATAAATGAACATAGGTGGAATAAGTGTCTGGTTTCAATCCCCTTATCTAAATATATCCATACCCATAAGATAAAAAGAAACTTGGATATACTAATAGTTTCTTTTAATATATTTATTAACATTCTCAAAAGAGTGCAAAACATCTTGTATGGGCACCTTCTGTTTATAACTTTTGACATCTATCAGCAAAATTGCCAATGGCAGGATAGAATTTACTTAGCTTCTTTTTTTTCTTTTTTTTTTTTTGAAGAGAAATGGTAACAGCAAAGGGAGATCAGGAAAATAATTAGGCAAACGAAACAAGAAAAGAATTAAAATTTATCTTTTAAATGCTTTTAAATTCACAACAAGCTTTTATTCAGACTCATAATGCACTCCATTTTTTTCTTCTCTTTCAAAAATGTAGACCTATCTCGATGTTGAAATTCTCTTATTCAGCAGAGTGGTAAAATGCTTTGGTTTCTGCATTGAAAAATGCCTTCTTGTGAATGATGAGTAAATGGAGTTCATCTCTTACAGAAGTCTCCTACTGTTTCTGTCTGCCTGGCACCAAGGGAAGACATGCTTCTAAAAGTATTACAAAAGTAATTCCCCCATCACAAAAGCACCACATTAAAAGTACTTATATTAAAAGCACTTTGTTGTATATGAATATCATTATATAATTGATTATTCCCATTAAAATGCTTTGCATCCTTATCACAACTTTAATAAAAGAACAAAACTGCTTTGAATATTATACATGCACTTGCCTAGAGCCACTATTAAGCAGAGAGGCTCTGTGTGCAGCCAGGCAGTCATTGATGGTAAATCAAATGGAGGGCATATGGTTTCAGTATTGCTGCTGGTGGAGTTTTTGTTGCTAGAAAGAGCTAATGTTTTGCATTTAGGATTATTAAAGTAACAAAAATAGTAACTCGTCTTTCCCCCTTTTTTCTCCTCCCAGCTGTCTTGAAGTCTCACTCAATATAATACAGGAAAAGATACCATGAACAACCTGTACTGGAAGGCTAGGGTTTTCCTGAACAGCAAAATAAGTATTTTGTGTGCTGTTTTTTAAAGTCTGTACAATTTCTGGATGGTACCAAGACTCGGAATGTCTCTGGTTGTGATTCCTTCTTGCTGGTGTAAATATCAGAAATTAAATGTGTAAGTCTGAGCCAGGTTACCATAGGCTGCCTTAATAGTGCAGTGGGGAAATAAAGTCCAAAGACTGAAAGAAACTTCAAAGGCTGAAAATGGCTAAAAAAAGGTAGATGACTCACCCTTCAGCAGTACCTAATAACTCCAAACATAGCCTATACCTAGTTAGATGTTAAACTTTTGAGTATGTAATACCACGTAATTCCCATCGATGGTGTTTTAATGGGGAGAAAGGCTAGATCTTTTTCAGTACATAGAGCATATTGCCCTCCAAAAGTGTATCAGACCAAGATGTCTTATATGTCTTTAGAATACCTCTGCTAATGGTAAATGGAGAGCAAAAAAACCCAGGAAAGCTGCTAGGTTAGTACTATATTTCTGGAATTGCTGGAGTCTTTTAATTAAATGTAGGTTAAATTTTAAAGAACAATCATCACTTCTTGTCATACCTTTAAATCCTACAAGACCATGTAAAAGCAGAAATTAAATCAAATACCATATTCATTTGAGAATAGTCTTTAGGAGAGTGAAATGTGGTAGCCCTTTCTGGATTAAGGCCAGGATGTGAAGCAATGCTCGTGAATCACGGAATGTTTAACAAGTACTCTTGATGTTTTGTATCTAACAAAATGATTCAGCATGAAAATATAGATACAAAGGCTAATATTTATAGCTCAGAAGGTAATACTAACAATAAGAAAGTGAGATATTTCAGCTTCAGAATCTGAAAACATCTGAACGTGTAATGGCACTGTTAAGAAAAAATACTTTCTTTTCCTACACTGGAATGTACCCACATGAGCCATTTACAAACAGGAAGAAAATCAAATGTGATGTTAAAGTCTTTCTCCACAGGCTTGGAGAATGTACACCTATATTTGAGCCTTTTTCATTTTGAATTGAAGAAAATACTTCCGTTGTTTCACCCAGCACGCACAACAGAGATGAAATTAAGCCCATATACTACATGGCTTTGGTGCAATAACTATTGGTTTAGCAGATAAATGCAAAACCTTAGTGTAACTCTTCCTCCCTGGGAAAACTGCTTCTGGACTTCTACCTGAAGATTACTCAGCCCACTTGCAAATCCTACCTTCAGAACCTTCAGAAACAGTGAGGGACCCACACAAATGAGTCAATCAAATTCACTTTCCCTTTTCCTGGGAGGTTCAACCCATGCTAACCAGGTTAGGCATTCAAGGGTATCATTGTCACACAGCATGATAGGCACTAACAAATTATTTTTAGTACCTAGAAGCATATCAAGAAAAGTAAGTAAGTACAGAGTGAAATGCCAAACACAAAAACGGGAAAATGTGTTTAAAACTCCCAGGATATTATAGACACAGTTATTGAATTACCATTGTAGATCTGATGAAACCTCAGTAAGAAGCAGATGATGGAGGTTTCTGCTATAAATATAAGGTTCTCATAGCTATATCTTATTTTTTAAAGTATAAATTAAGTGGATGCAAGCCAAGTTTTCATAAATAATGCCAAAAAAATTTATGTATGAGAAGCTTAAACTATGTGGCTCTAGCTAAAATAAATGTTTCAGTGAACATGATTTTAAACATGATTTATTCAAATGTTATGTTAAGTAAGCATTCAATATGCTTTTATGTAATGCTGATGCCCAAGTTACATGTAATTATGATGACATTATAACATCCTTGATCTTTCATAACCTCTCTAGAAATTCATTTTTCCCAGCATCAAGCTCCACAAAGAGTATGGAAGTGACAATGTCACATAGTATAAACAGTTACTAGAACAATACTTTTCAGGTCCAATTCTATGAGGGCTAGCCAGTCTTGACTCCTTTTGACATCAGCCAGAGCTGGGAAGTTTAGCTTTGCTCAGAAACATGCCAGCGGATTTGCAAGTCTAAGAACCTGTTCATTCGCATTTTAAAGCAAGGTAGGAAGGATGAAGTGAGAATATGACAAGACATGGACACCTTTATACTCAGTGATGTTCTTGAATATGTCTAGTTCTAGTTCAGATCCAATAGGTTCTATACAATTATTTTAGTCACAGGGTTTCTTTTCTGTTGTGTTTTTTTAATGCATTCTATTTCCAAATATAAAAACTACACACAATAGTGGTGAATAAATTTGCCATTATCCTTACAGTAAAGATCTCAGAATCACTGCAGATGGCTCAGTGAAAGTCCCAGCTCCATGCTCAGCAGAAGTCAAAAAGGTAAACAAGTGCTAAGAACAATCAGGGATAATAGAACAAAAGAGAATCAGTATAGTATTCTAGAAAGCTGTGGTCTACCCACATCCTGTAAACTTCATGCAGGTCTCTTCCATCTCAAAGAGCTTGAGAGCTAGATAAAGGTATAGGGAAGATCTACAGGGACTGCTACAGGGACAATTAAAAGTATGAAGTGGCATCGGTAAGAAGAAAAGAGACTAGGTTGAGACTCCTAAGTCTGAAAAGCAGATGAGGGAGGAGAGATATGATAGATGTATATGAAGCCACAGACTGAATAAATGATTATTTGTTATTGCTCATACTATAAAAAACAAAGGAGCACTCAGATGATCAGGAGGTCAGTTTAAAGTGAGCAATATAAAATCCTTTTTCACACAATGCATAATTAAATTGTGGAGCTCCTTGCCAGAGGAAGCTGTGGAGGCCACAGTTATAAATGGGCTCAAAAATCCATTAGACAAATGCACCAAAAGGAGCTCCATCAATGGGTATTAAAATCAATGTTGTGAATGCACCCTCTGGCTGAGGAAGTCCATAGACCTTAGACTGCTTGAAACGTAAAGGTTATACCTGTGGAAGAATTACTTTACTTTCTATGTGTCCTGTTTGTTTATGACTCATTATGGGAATTTTTATGTTCAATGTGATCAGAAATACTTGTTTGTGGTTCACTGTGACGCAGCACTAAAATAATTTTCACATCTTAAACTGTCCTGTTGTTTTCATTACTATGCCCTCCAGAAATAAATGACTGATTTTCCTTCTTTTTCCTTAAGTCAGTGGTTCTTCAGAAAATCATTCAGTTGCATATTTTTAATTTCTGTTCTTCCATCCCCTGAAGCACTTGCCGGTGTCCCTTCTAACCCTCATGAGCTATTGGAGTGTTGTTGTAAAACATAAGCATTTTTTCAGGAAGGAAAACTTTCAGGTTCAGTTAATGCTCATGAAATCCTGTGGGAAAAAAAAAAAATCTAATCTTTCGCAGGCCAGAATATATGCTCAACAAGTGTATCAATATTATAAAATACATGAGATCTACTTCTTGGCACAAGGATTGTTCACTTTTAAGGTATATTGGAGTGCACTTCAATTTTGGTGACAGCAGAAATTATTATTTAGAACAAAGACTACTCTTTCAACCTCTTCAATTTCTATTTATTCTTTAAAGTATTTTTTCATTTTCAGAATGCAAGTTAATAGTCTGGGTAAAAAAAAAAAATCATGAAGAATAGTTGACATCACTTCTGAAAGGCTGATGGCTGAAAAGGCCAGCTCCCCACAGAGGGATTTAGGTTTTCCATTCGAAGTTAGACAGGAGACAGAAAAGAGCCTTGAGTTCTCATCCTGGCATCCTAGTGGGCACTGTGTCCGTTACTCAGTGACCTGTATTACAAAATGCAGAGGTCACCTTGACCCAGTATTGACAGTTTTGAATGGAAGTAGGTGTTGGTAACATGCTATGTGCTGAACTCAGTGCTGTTATGTCATAGCCATGCCAATGAGCACATCTGTTTGACAGGGTCCATTAGGTCCCCCTCAGGTACTTTCACTGCAAAAATTTAAGGTGCCCTTGGTCTCCAAAGAAATTAGGGTTTCCCTGGATCATTCCTTGGATTTTATAGGCACCCACAGAAAATAAAAAAATACTTTTTTTTGTTTTGTTTAAAAAATAATATTTGGGAAACTAAAAAAACCTGGAGAGAAGGCATTTCCATGAAATGCTCAAGTATTTCAATTATTTGAAAAAATATAATGAGGAAGAATAATTTCTTGGTCCATTCTAAACCTCATTGTGAGAATATATATTGTTATACACAAAGACAGAAAATAGGGTTAGGAATCCTCCTGACAGCCACCTCCTGACTGCCTGTCTACTTTGTGCAGACAAAATTAGTCTCCAAATTGTGCATGGATAAACAATTTTAAGATGATGAAAACATGTATGATCAGATGAAATAATCACCTGGATATGTACATGGTAATGCTTTCTCATAGGTTGCTACTGCTTTGTAAGTACAGATCAAAATAATTATTCTAAGTGATTGCTAGTCCTTTTGGTTGTTTAGGTAGGAAGCCTTTGTAAATTCAAAGGCAGTCAGCCCGCAATGTGTCAGGAAACTTGAATTTCAGAGCCCAGCCCTAACATTTACATTCCTAGGTTATGTTTCAGAGTTGGTTGTAGATGTTAAGAATATCGCCTTTTGGGACCTTTAAGTGCATTGTATCATAGCCTCAAGCTGTACTTTCTTTCATCCACAACTCTTCTTTAAACATCAGAAGTTTTGATTTAACAGAGAAACAAGCTGGTAACAGAACGTGTGCATTTCTGCATTTTCCCAACTTCACATAAAGTGTGATGGTCAGAGAACTGTAAATTGTAGTCACAGCAGTCTACAAAAAATTGGAAATATTCTATAAATTGGAGAACACAGAAATGTTCTTTGCTTTAAAAATGAATCAGAAGAAATAAAGCATTTTTATTTCACAGGTTTTTGAGATGTGAATATGTACGCTTAAACTGACCTGAATATACTTGGACATCCCACCATCTGTTGCAGTGCTGTTTTATTCTAGATCAGTGCTTTAATTAGGGCTCAGTGGAATTTTAGCAGCTAAAAGTTTGTTTTGGGTTTTTTTAAATGCAAAATCAACATCCAGTGACACTGGAATACTCTCAGCGCTCCTCTTGACTTTGCTAGAAAAGAAAACATTGACTTTTTGAGAATGAGATGATTTAGATATTTTTGTTCAACTGATGTTTCAAAATTCTCCCCATCTTTATTTTAAAACACTGTGAAGTACTTAAGTCTGAAAAAAGACTACGGAAATCCAAAGCACACATTTCAACACCTCAGTTTATGAAGAATCTTATAAACAGTTTTAGATAAGCTTGAAATGTTTTTCTATAGCCAGTAAAAACAACAAAAAAATAGCTCTTCATACCCCTGTATGTGTTCATATTTCTTCAGTGCTTATTAATCCACTAGAATCTCCAGACTGCCTGGCTTTATTTGTTATCATCTTTATAAATTGTGTTATGCGTGCAAACTGGCTAAAAAATTCTAATATAAATTTTAACTATATTTTGTGGTTTTCTTGCAAAACTCTCAGTTGTTCTGTATACATATACTAGACAATGTAAAAATGAGGCATCTGAAACCTCAGAGAAGAGAGTAGTTATTAATCTCCATTTAAAAATTCCACTTGAGGAATATGGGGCAAACACCATGGAATTGAATCATTTATCAATGTCATGCAGTAAGTCTTGGTTATAAGGTTTCCCTGGCAGATAGGGAAGAGAATGTTAGTCTCCTAATACCCCATACTCTGTTATAACTTCTAGAAAACTTAAGTGATATTTTCCCCTATTGAAAGCAGCTCTATATTCATCGGTGCTTTAGATAAAATAAATCAATTAGACATCCATTTTACAATATTTCAGACATCCTAATATCCTTAATTTTGGCATGCATAACTCTTATTTATAGATTTATTATATATGATTAAATATAGATTAATTTGTAACTCTAAACTGTAGATTGATAGAACTCAGGAGTTATGGAGGAGCTGACTTCCCACTGAATGCTGGGTGTCGGGAAATGCAATTTTGGCTCTTGAGCAAATGAGATGCTAATTCCTTTACAACCAGAAAGTTTCTTATTACTCCCAAACTACCTGGATTTTTTTTTCCTTTCACCCTCCCCAGGCCCTTGAAATTTCAGCAGGCAGAGAGTGGGTTCTCCAAGAGAAACCCAGGGCAGACTGGGACTGCAGGCGGAGGGACTGCAGGCAGAGGCTGGACCCTTCTGCAGCCTTCCCAGCCCTTCATTGTTGTTAAGCACAAGGGAACTGCCATCTCTTTTGGTGGCCCTGTAAGTTCTTTCCCTGTTCTTACTCAGTTTCTTTAAGTTCTATGGAAAATCACTGAACAGGATATTTTGGTCTGATCCAGCATTCCCATTCTTATATGCTTATACCTGTACAGAGATGTGCCATTTCACCAGGTGTTTGTACGTTTAGCAGCAGTTTTAATTCTTGACAGAATTTCTATAGTAATAATGTCTATAATGAAAATCAGCTCTAGTTCACTGAACTTTAGATTCAATTTCCTTTTTACTTTAGAAATCAACATCATATTATGCTTTACAAATTTTCTTACTTTTCATTCAATGCATACAATCTTAATAACTTTCAGAAAGTTTAAAACCTCATTCTTTAAAACAGCAGCAAATTGAACAAAACACATACCTCGTCAACCTTCATTCTTTTCTTAATGTGATCCCTTCAGTATTAAATGAAATTGCTACAAGTCCTCTGTAACTGATGCTAGACCGAAAGAGGAACCAATGGAGCTGATAGCTTCTATGTTTCAGTGTGGTATGTTCTGGTGTTTGTTCCAGTTTCCCTCCTGGAAAGATTAATCTAGGTCTTGTGAATAAATAATTTTATAAAATCATATTTTTTTCTAATCTGTTTTCATACAAGGCATACAAACCTCTTAGAATAATAATTAAAAAGCAATAATCCTTAGAAAAAGAAAACATTGTTCTGACTAACAACCTTTTATTTTTCTACTAAATGAAGGGGCTTATATGAAACTATAGGCCAGATTGTGCCTCACACAAACGTGACTACTCTGGAGGTTATGGCAAGCTGCACAGCCCATCGGGAGCTCTGGAGCTCCATCAGGCACAGCAAACATGGTCCAGATGCTGCAGCTTCTCTGGCCTACAACGTACCCTCTTCTGGGGGTTTGGCCAGGGTGGAACACGACTGGGGTTTATTTTTCCCATCTTGAAGGTTGGTTGATAGACCAGGAAGGGGGGTGCAATGAAGACACAGCCCTCACTAAAGTGCATGATGCAGCCTTAGAAGAGCACGGGAGCACACACACGAGTAAGTATGTGCCCCCCT
>JAOXNG010000001.1:143552550-143562667 GCA_028566535.1 Scolopax minor | reverse complement strand
TTCAACAACTCTTAATACTGCTTTTCGGAGCTATAAACTCCTTGCAGATCACATATGCCTGCCAGTCTGGCAGCTCCTTCATGACACCTCAGCCTCTGGCAGGCTGAGGAGCCCTGCCTCTCCATGGCTGGATCTCGCATAAACCTCCTTCCCTGCACTGAGAGACAAGTTAGCCCAAGTTGTGACCTGGCACTCAGCAAGCTTCTTCAGAAGAAACAGTTGCTTCGTGTTGTCTCCTGTGAAGAAATGTGAGAGAAGGAGGCGTGGGAAGAAGGAAAGCTTGAAGGGCCCTCCATTTTTCCCTAGTCCTCACATCATAGCCACCGAAAGTCTCCTCAGGGCCATCCAGTGATAGCAGCTAGATGTTTTGCTGAAAGCATCCCAGGGGTAAATCTGTCATCAAAGCTGGGATTCCTCCTTTCTAAGTTTATATTTCTACAGAGTAAATATATACAGCTGAGCTGCTCACTCTCACCCTCTTATATTCAGGGGGCAGAAGCAGATATTTTTAGGCTCAGGTTAATCTCCTCCTAAAGCAGATGACTAAAATAGGTCAGCTAGACCTATTTTACTTGTGGACAGGGAAGATGAGTCCATCCACACCTGTGGGCCTGGGTGTCTGTGACTGGAAGGGGCCAGTTCCCAAAGAGGGGACATGTGCCTGAGTGCTGTGGCAAACAGCAGGTGAATTAGGAACGCCTCTGGTAAGCAACAGCTCACATCAGAGGGGCTGCTTCTGGCTCTCACTGAGGCTGGACAGTCTGAAATGATGGCCTTGGGAGGTTTTCTCCCCTTCTCTAAATACAGAGCTGCCCTACGTCCCACGGCAGGAGTCTATAATCCAGCTTCTGAGTTTTAGATGATTGCACCCTAAGCATAGAGAATAAGTTCTAGTGATTGCAATCTCAGAGCAGTATTAAAGTGTTTGAATAATAATATTTCAGCCTGCTATCTCTACATACCTATTGATTACACATTTGCACAGTGTTATTAATGTAGCAGTACTTCTGAGATTTGTAAATGTCTTTATTAAGGGACTAGTTTCAGAAACAAAGGTATTTATTTAGTTTCAGAAGTAGTCCCAGTCACTCTTGACTGTTTTCAGGTCATACTGATTTATAAGTGAAGATGCTTTGAACTAAACTCAGCAGATAGATAAGCTAATTGTGATGGGTGAGTTCCTGAATTTCTGGTGCCACTCAAGTGGGTGGGAAGAATGTCTGTTAATTATGGTGAGGTCATGGTTTCTTTCTGTGATGTTAGATGTCACCAAAAATACCACGTTTGTGAAGGCACCCTCCACAGCAAGATCAAAAGGAGTATATTCTAATATTCACTCTGCGTTTTTCAAAAGAAACTCCAGTGATACTCCTGGAAAGCTGATCGTGTTAGCTTTACTGATATCAAGTGGCAGCTTGCAAAATGAGTGGACCGCCGCAATCAAAATTGCTTGGAGAGTAAGGTTCCATGCAAAGTGAGCAATGGTGTCAGTCCCACTTTGGAGAATACTTCTGTTTGCCTTGCAAAAAGTAAATGAAATCTCTAACATCTTCCTCATGACCATGCTGTTTTTTCTAATGAAGCAGTTAATATAGCTGCCTTATATTGTGATTGCAAATTCAAAGTTCATTAAATGTTAGTACAGCGCTCAGACTGGCGGACTGATTTGGAATTATCATATGTCTGGCCTACAAAGACCAACATAGGGTCAGGAAGGTCCCAGGGTATTTCAAGTTTTTAAATGTCATCCCAGCACATCTGACTGCTCTGTTGCTCTAGTCCTCTTGCAGCAGACTTTTATTCTGTCCATAAATATACATGTCCAAACTTTTTACTTGCTCTTTTGGGTTTTGTTTTTTTTTTTCCTTCTTCTTTTTCTGAGTGGAGCCCAAGGACCTGCTGCCCCAGGATGCACAGCTCATTTTGGTGTGCCATGCTTGGTTTTTAATCCAGGTGCCTATATTGTCAGATTTCACAGCAGGGAGTCAGTCCTAGTCCCAGTGGTCCTAGTGCTTGGGCAATAGATGCACTGCTCTGATGTCTCCCCTGGGGCCACTTGGTGAGCAGGATGGGGCAGGGAAGAGTTGACGCTGTCACCGGTGATACTGCCTGCGTGGTGGCAAATATGCACACCTCTTTAAGGGACATCACTCAAAGTGCCATGCTGTCTCCACAGTCATCCTTGAGAGACATTCTGTATTACTCTGCACATCTCCTAGCTCAAGGCTCTTTTTAAACAGTGAAATAGCATCCTGTGAAGGTATTGTGTCTGAGTGGATTGTCAGGACAACTTTCGTTAGTATTCATGTTACATTCATCATTGGTATGACTGTGATTTAGTGTACCAGCTTGCAAATAGTCAGTTTATTGTATTAAAGCAGTCAGCAGCCTTGTCTATGCTAATCATGAATTCCACCTCCAAAATTACAAAGCTGTTTTCAGGCAAAATCATAAAGTTGCTTATTTTCCTTTGCTTTATATTCTTGAACTCTAAGTTGGGTCACGTTTAGAGTTTTCCCCCATGAACTGGAACTTCTAAAATTAAGCAGGACCTTTCACCTGTCACTTGCCAAAGCCAAAGAAAACGGCTTTTACAAAACTATGTGTCTCAAAATGAATTTCACAGGCACCTTTGGTTCCCTATGTCTCACCCCCTTATGGGTACAGTCTGTGCTTCCATTTCATTTCCAATCCATAGACACTTCTATCACATTCCTATTCCCACCTTTTGGTGACTTATAAATTGCGTTCTGAAACAGAGTCATTCTGACCTAACTTAGGGCTTTATTTTTTTTAGTAATGATCAGTATAGCATATTAGTGTTGCTTAGTAATGAAGTCTCTCAGGACCTGTCTGGCACATTTTTCAGAACATCCTATTCCATTCCCTGCGGAATGTGACAACAAGATCAAATAAAACTGTGTATCAGGAAAACATATAAAATATTGCCTATGGTATCCAATTATATTTTTATTGTAACTCCAGGAAGGACAGAAACGATCATTTTAATAACACTAAACTTCCTACTGCCAATAGGTGTCCTGTTATCTTTTATCATCAGTTTTAATACAAGAATTGTTTCAAGTCCATGAATAATTTCCTCCATGGATGTTGTCCGTTGTCCCATCTACATGATACTCTGCCATTCCAAAAATGTCCATTTTGAACATTTCATTTCTACTCAGTGCATTTGGAGCACTGTGTGCCATTCTGAACTCCTCAGTACAAGAAAAATATGGACTTTGTGGAGCAAGTCCATCCAGTGCAGGGTGACAAAGATAGCTTAAGGACTGGAACATCTTTCATATGAGGAGAGGCTGAGAGAGCTGGGACTGTTCAATCTGGAGAAGAGAAAGTTCAGGGAGACCTAATCCATCTGTACTGATACATCATGGAAGGTAACGAAGAAGAGGGAGCCAGACTCTGCTCAGTGGTGCTCAGTGACAGGATATGAACAAGTGGGCACAAATTAAACAAGAAGACATGTTTTTACTGTGAGGGTGACTGAAAACTGGAAGAGGTTGGCCAGAGAGCCTGTGACGTCTCCTTCTGTGGAGATATTCAAAACCTTATTGGATATGGTTCTGGAAAATGTGCTTTTAGTGTCCCTAAAGTGGGACTGGATGATGTCCAGAGGTGCCTTCCAGCCCCAACTATTCTGTGATTCTATGTGATGCAAATTTGTAATCCCGCATATTTATGCACATTACACTTCTTGTCCATGGCATATATTTAAAATCATGCATGCTGTTTATCCATATGCTGTAAGATCATGCCAATTTAAATGATCAGTTTTAAATCTATGGTTTCAAGTCCCTAAAGTAATTTCCACGACCCTTAATTTCTCCCAAGAACAGCAGAATTCATCACACTATGGCAAAATCTTCATTTTAGGCTCTTAGTCATTGAATGCATGAATACATTTCTCTCAATATTTAAATTGCTGGTTTACTTTAATAACTAACTGTTATAAAAAGCTATTTCCCCGTAGACCCAGTCTATGCATATTTAGTACCATGTCTTGTTATTTTTATATTTAAAATTACATTTTTACTAGATCTCTTTTCCACTACTTCTTCCTACAGAGCGATCTCATTTGTACATTGATTCATTCTTGTCAAACCAATTTATTGAGAAATTCCAGTTACAGGGCTCAAACCTGGCCTCAGTTGCAGAGGTCCAACCATTGATAGATACTTTGTAATGGCTTAAAAAGTATTTGTGCACAAACCAGAAGAAACCCAGCCTGACTCCTAGAATTCAAGCTAGTGTATGATGTCTTAGTAGCAGCTTTGGCTTACTGCTTGCAGAAGCTGTAAATGTGGATCTCTATTGAGTTGTATAACAGCATCTAAGTGAGTCAAATATATTAATGGATAAATAGGATAGAAAGATAGAGATTTGTATGCGTAGTCAGATTGTAATTAGAGCATCTAAAAAAGCTGACAATTTATGCACATCTTTCATAATCAACAGGCTTTGATGGGGATTAGCAATATTCCCAAGACTAGACTGTCTGATGAACCTGTGGCATGTACTAAATATGATGATAAAGGCTAAGACTGTAACTGCACAATTGTAATGAATAAAATAGAAAACAAGCCAAAACTCAGCTTCCTACAGGGTATCTTTAAGTGAATTCATCCTCCAACTAGCATAATTACAAAAGAAAAATTCCAGCCATGGTTTGTCGATAAATGGTTTGTTTAATTGTGGAATGCAACTCAAGCTTGCAGGGTGGGCACCCATACACACAGACTCCACATTTCACAAGTTGCCTTCAACTAATTGTGCAGGTGCTGCTTTTATGGCTTCCTATGAAGTCTTTTAGAAGGATCTGGGGGGTGTTTTGGAGAGGGATTATTTTTCCATAAATTATTTTATGCCCTGTCTTGTAGATATGAAAAATTACTGGCCGACATCGGTGCTGATTTTTTTTCATGGATTATAGCTTCAAAAAATCAGTCCTAGAAATACATCTGGGTCCAACTGGCTGCTCTGCTTTGTCAGGCTTTGGTCTTAATGTATTTCCTTGCTTGGGCTGTGGTCGCTTCCATGCCCTCTGTTCACTGGTGTAAGAAAGACCATGTGATGCTTTCCTTGCTAGACATAGGAGATCAGGATGAGGGTGGGAGAAGAGCAAAGGAGATCTTTACTGTTTTTATATTGTGTGGTGTGTATTGGACATTAGAATCGAGAAAAAATGGATCTGCTCATCAGTAAACAGATAGGAAAAGAAATTACTTATTTCAGCATTCTGGTGGGTGATAAGCTGGCAGCCATTTATCAAATGTCCACTATAAATAAATGTCTGTTGTCACTTTCTCACTTCTAATAACATTATACTTCTGTAATTTTAGATGTTTGTCTCAACTGCTACCTTTTTTTTTTTCTTCTTTTTGAAAGACTGAGCTTAGAAGAGAAGAATGATTTAACAAGGCTTCCCCCTTTCTTTGGCAAACCAGCAAAATTAATGTAAAGGACACCAAATTAATTATTTGGGTTCATAAAACAGGAAGAAACCCACTTGCTTAAAGTAGAATAAATACCAGGCAGTCTCACTTGCATTTTCAACGGCTTTGAATGTGAGTTTCCTTTTACAGCAAAACCAGCAGCATTCTCCCAGCTTGATTACCCAAAGCCTCTATTACATTTTTCTATCACCCTTTGGGAGACTCCTTGTCCCTCCTCTGTGTACTAGAGAGAGGAGGAGAGGGCCTTATTCCCTTATCAGCAGTAAACCTTCCTTAAAACTCCAGAAAGCATGAGCTGAAGTTCTTCAGTCCTTCAGCAAGCATGGCTGGTAGGCAACCTAATGGAAGCTTTCTTTAAGTGGAAGAATGTTTTTACACAATTTGGTATGACAGTGAATAATACTATCTCTCCATTAGCATCTGCTCTATTCCGATAGCAAAATGACTTTATTCTAGCCTACTCCCACACTTTCAGCTTTCAATATGACTCTGCCTAATTATACTGCATGGGTTAGCAGCAGCAGCAGAGCTGGAGGTTTTGGTAGTCAAGTTGTTTCTGGAATGACATGGCAGAAGGTTTGAGGTAGGAAGACAACTACCTGCTACAAGTACACAGGTTTATATACTTGGAGGTTTATCTAGATGACCAGAAAAGAAAAGGTCAGTGGTTCAGCTGCTACACCAGAGTGCATGGGGTGGCCTTTTCCTGTGGAGTTGTAAATTTCTCTGAAGGATACTTATGGACTGAGAGGGTGGCTGTATTTTTTTACATTCATATTCATGTTTTGACATTTTCTCCGTTCTTCTCTTTCCCCTAAGAGGGCTTAGACACTCAGATCCTTGCCCATAGTGAGGAATGAAGGCACTTAGCCAAAAATCTTACACTTCAGCTTTTTAAAACCAGACCATGTTTTCTAAGGCCTTCATGGAAGATCGATGAGTATCATAACACATATGTGATCTCTAGACTGGGGCAAATTCATATTATTCTTAATTTGACAAACTTCTTTGGAGGGGGGGACATCACTGTAGGCTGCATTGGTTTGGGGTGAGCTCTGCAAGGACTGACCTCAGGCTCTACTTTTGCCTGCCTGAGTCTTCTCTCTTCTCACCAGGTGGCCTCGTAGGAAGCAGGTGCTGGGCATTGTCCCTTCTCTGATATGGTTTGGAAAGAAAGCAGCCTCACAAAGTATCACTTGGGCATACCTGTGAGATCTGTGTGAATTTTTGGCACCTTCTGGCCTCTGTCTGAATGACAGATATTTTTTAGAGGAGGAAGTGCTGGGCTTCTCCAGAGTAGAAGCCTCCAACCTAGTACCTGTGCATGTATTTAAGTACTTAGGTAAAGGCTGCAATTCAAAGCAAAAACATTGATTCATTTTATGACCCCCAAGACTAAGGGGAGCAGAGAACTAAAACATCTGCATACTTGTTGAGCTTTACAGGCCTATCTTCTCATGTAGTTGCAATTTCAGTGGAATTTGGTTACAGTGCTCTCACCAGGAAGTGTCTAGTCAGGCTGAATTATCGTGTGCCGTTGGCAGAAAACAGGACAAATGCAATTATCCCACTGTCTGGCATCCTTGCAGTAACAGGGAACTGCTCATGTGGGGTACATCTGGATCATCCCAGCAAGAAGTTCAATCTTTTCTTTTTCATAAGAAGTAACATAGGTAAAAATCAAATTCTCTGACAATCACAAACCTGCCTGCACAAATCCAGCATTCACTGGGGATATCAGCACATGAACAACATATACCAGAAAAGCATTAAAAAAAGAGGGCTTTCTGCACCATCTTTTTTTACGGACCCCTCTCCTCCTACTTGCCTTCTCCAGATCTAGCTTTGGAATTTTTTACAACATGTTGTGAATTTGTAATCATCTCTGAGATGAGAAAGTATCTAAACTCTAAAAGGAAAGGTGAAATTCCATCACTTTTTGTGATGCAAATATTTTTAAATAGGGAAGAAATTCCTTCTTAGCCTTTCAAAGCAGATCATGAGATGTAATTACAGTAATTTTACTACATAGCTACAAATACAAGCACATGGAAGGTCTGTGGGCAGTTCTGCATGGCTGCATGGCTAATAAGGGATGGAGGATTTGTAGATCCTCAACTTCCAAACCCTGGATCAGCTCCAATCCTGAATACAGCAGCAACAACTGTCAGATATGTGACAGGAAAGATCTCATCCCATCATTACTTTCCAGTGACAGTAGTTCATTATTTTCTTCATCAGACTCTGCCCGAAATCATCTTTCAGACACTGAGTTTTCCTTTTCTCAGTAATACATGAAATTCACTCTGTATGCAGGTATCTATACTCGGTGCTTGAGTCATGTCTCAGCTTCTTGTCAGTGAGCTAAGTAAACTGAGCCCCTTAAGCTTCAAATCGTGACTTGTTCTCTAGTCCACGGAGATATTTGTGGCCCTCTTTTGAACTCTGTCCCCCTCTCTGCCCTCATTATTTCCATATCCTTTCTGAGGTGTGGACAACAATGTACAAATAGCCATAAATGGTCAGACCAAAGGTGTATCTAGTGTATCTAGAACACTATCAGATCTGTGTCCCACAGATCCTGTGGGAACATTAACAACAGTGAAAACAAGGTGCTTCTTTCTTCCCTGCTACCCACTCTAGCATCCAAGTGATCTGCAGCTCATTGTGCTACACACAAATGCTTTCAACCTGAACCAGGATCACTTCCCGGTTTCTGTTTGACATTCCTGGTTGTATGGATCCAGGGACCACCTTTGTCTATTTCTTGCCATTGCAGTGCTTCAGCTCATGTTAAACCACTGTCTGTGAAAATTTTTAAGTCCTCCATGAAGCTGCAGCTTTCCAAAACAGCTTACTAGCTCTAGAAAACAAATCTCACAGTCTGATGAAGCCAGTATACATGATCTTTCAAACTAACCTTTTGCTCTTGACTCTTAGTTCCTTGCCGGGAAAGCCACCGTGTGTTGCCTCCTGCACAGATTGCATTGAACTAGGATTTCCAGTAGGAAACATTCTGCACAGTTTACAGAGTGCAGAATGTGAGATATTAGTATAACTTCAGACCACTTCCAACTTTATTTGTATTTCACTCCCTATTTGGAAAGTAAGCCTTGTCTGCTTTCCGGAGATTTTAGTGCAGTGGACTCCAGACCACTGTAACATGCCTGCAGTAATGTTACCTGAAAGCTTTCAGTGATCAAGGTGCCTTAAGAAGTGTGAGACCCACTTGTGTTAAATAAACACATATTTAAATGTATTGTCGGCTTCTGGAGTTTTTGAAACTTTATCTGCAGAGAAGGCTTAAAAAAATAAAACAAACATTGACTGTCAATCTAACAGAAAACTGAGATTCCTTCATAATAGCATAATTACTCCAGGTGTTAGGGCATTAAAAATAACAGCAACATTTCCAGAAGAAGGAATGAGTTGTCAGTACTGCCACCACTTCTATTTCCTAGGACTTCTAAATGAATGTGAGAGAAATCTTATCACATTTGCATCTCCAGGTGTGCAGGTGTTTTCACACCGCCACCCTTTTGCTCTGGTACACACTCTCTTGCTCTCCTTCATGCAGTCTCACCTCTGAATCCTCTCTCTGGTTCCACAGTATCACAGGCACAGGCACTCCCGCCCCAGCTCCCTTTGTCTACAGCCATCTCCTGTGTACCAGACCTACACTCTCATCCACACGTCCGTGTCCCAAAGTCAGCACACAAACACCAGATCCTGCACTTGCACACGGCATCACTTAGTATGATTTAATTTGGAGGTGGGACAAGACACAGGTCCCTGTTGTTCAGGCACTTTAGGTACCCAAGTCCTTTTGAGGGGGGAAAATCAGCAGCTTGCTGGGGTTTAGGAGCTGCCAGACAGGTGAGTAGGGGTCTGAGCTGCTCTTTGCCAAATGGAGTGGTTGTGATGAATTATATTTATACCTCCACTGTTCCAGCCTTTGACAAACCATCCCACACATCTGTTATGTTAGAAGGCTTCAACCTTTTTTTTTTTTTTCGGCTGGGCATATGGGAACATGATTGTATCATCTTTATTTGTTTTTCTCCATTCACTCTCACTCCTCCATTCTTCCCTCTCCACACCGTTTATCGTTTAAGGATCCACTAAAATATTACAGTGTTCCTTACTCATCAACCTCTTTTTTCCCTCTTGTCAACAGATGCTTACCCAAATTCTGAAGTGATCTACGTATGGACTAATAGCACCACAACGTCTGTGGTGGTGGCCGAAGATGGTTCTCGACTTAACCAGTACCACCTGATGGGACAAACTGTAGGAACTGAAAACATCAGTACCAGTACAGGTAGGGAGAATATTTCCATCCCATGGTTGCTGACAGATAGAGCAGGAGGGGAGACCCACTGGCTCTGCTTACTTTGCAAGGAGAACAGGGAAGCATCTGTGGTACGTGGGGTGCTGCAGAGGTCCTGTGCAGGTTCCTGGCTAATCGGCAGAGGCACTGAAACACTGAGAGGGTTGTGTGCTGGCTCCTAGGCATGCCACAAGGCTGATGCTGAAGATGCATCCAAGCCCCTGCTATTTAATGGGGTGCCTTCTCAGGCTAAAAGTTGGCAAGGACTCATGCATTGTAAAATCTCAACTCAGCCAAAGCCCCGGAAGGATCC
>JAOXNG010000001.1:143500740-143513177 GCA_028566535.1 Scolopax minor | reverse complement strand
AAAAAAAAAAAAAAAAAAAAAAAACCACACAAAAAAACCAAACAAAAAAACAAACAAAAAAAAACCCCAAAAAACTGAATTAATGTTTTAAGAGCCAATCAAATATACAGAGCTTCATAATGTGGAGTTAATGAGAATCATTGCATGCTATCAGTATATTTATTTGAAATTAATAATCTCTTCAGTGGTTACTTTTCTTTCACTGAGTTATCAACAATCTTTAGCCTTAAAGTATAATTTTGAAAAAATTATACATAGCTGTACTACGTATGTAAAGGCGGGAGAAATTGAAAGTCTGTGTGATCCTAGTGAATAGTGAATAGTGAACCTAGCTAAACATAACAGTTGGTCAGTTCTTGTGGTATTCTTAACTCCAGAACACTCCTCAGATCTTCAGTAACAGATTTAGATTTAGAAATCAAGCTGGTTATTTATGTAGGTATGGAGGTATGGGTTACTGTTGCTGCTTGTGCAACTTCAAGTTTGAATTCAGTAAATATTCCTCTTTGTAAACTAGGCTGATTTTTATTTAACACAATTTGGAAACTGAGGCCTTGTTAATATCTTAATTTACACTAACCTCTTCAAAGGAATGACTTTCTCATGTTCACAATGACATTCAAAGGCTACTGTTGTGCAATGGTCATATAAGAATCTAATAAATGCACTGCATGCATGTTTTGTATTTTTGGAACAAAATCTCTTGAATTTGAAAGGTGCTCATTCAGCCTGATTGTTTGGTTTTGCCCGTGTATATAGGAGAACGTAAATTATTGCAGTGTGTCAAATACTAGATGGTCAGAGACTCCTGCATACCCTGGCAATAGGAAATCTGGCAAGTAAAGTAGGAACAAATTATGTACTGGGAACAACGTGGTCACATATTCAGAGTGCAAAATGTATTGGTAATATTTCTTGTGAAGCAGTGAATGTCAAGCAATGGGAGTACCTGCTCCATTCTTGGACTAATAAATAGCTAATTATCTTGCCCTTCCCTGACTGCGTACTGAAATGACTTGTCCAGGGAATGATTTATTGGAATATCTATTCTGCTTACAGTCCTCTGGCTTTCATTTACTCTAGGAATGGGTGATCAAAAGCATTGGGGACAATGGTGAGGATGCTTACTTTTCAAAGTCTTTTTGCTCTTTGGCCCTCTGAATGATCTTGTAAGTAACATTTGGGGTGCTGAAAATGTATGTGGAATAATAATTAAGAAAGCACTTAATTGGAACTGTCTCAGGTAGGAAAAAATAATTGAAGGAACTAGGGTTCTTGGGAGAGTATTATGCCACAGTTAAAACATGACTAGTTTACTTATCCCTTAACTTTGAGTTCAGAATATCTTATGGCACCAAATTGGAAAGATGCACCAAGATACCAGTTTTAAAAATGCATACTGTATCTCTTTGATAGTCAAAGGTTTTATTGGGATAGTTAATGAATGTATGATGTAGAGGTATTTCTTGGTTACATCTGAAAAAATTACACATGATCTGTAAAGGCAGAATGATAAAGAAAACAATGATGAAATATAAAATGTAGGTACCTGAAGCTTTAAGGACTCAAATCTGCTTAAAGCTATATTTAAACTTTTGAATAGAAATGGGCCTTGCTTCAGATACCCTTGTGGACAGTATATCTCACTGAAATTGAATCTGAACTAGCTAAGCACCTTCTAGTTTTACTTCTGTCATCAAGCCTAATTATCAATACAGGAAATTAACACTAGCCACTCAAATGTAACAAACTTTTGTCCAAAAGTTCCATTTCTGATCTGTTACTTTGGAGTTTGTCCAAACTTACATAAGAGAGCAGAAATGAGGTTGCAGTCTCAAATTTGCTCTGAAGATGAGAATTCCTCCTCACAAACCTACAAGCTATGATGCTGTTTGATAACTTGTTTCTCCAGTAGCAGAACTGATCAAGGAGCTACTTTTCTCAGCATTTGTGTTATTTTGACTATTTGGTTACCTTACATAGTAGCTCTGTGGTGCTGTACTGGAAAAAAATTAAAGATTTTTTGGAATTAAAAAGAATATTAATAAAAAATATTATTAATATTTTAGTAAGCAATTTTCCGAGTAGCCTGTGAACTGCTGGAGCATGGCTTCACAAACAGTTGAAGAGAAACAGTAGCTGGAAACTATCTGTGGCAGAGGAAGGAAGGGATCATCTTCAGTCTGATTCTTGTCGTATAAATGAAGTCTCAAAGAGTGAGGAATATATGTGAAAATCATATACAGAATTTAGAATAGTTTTCTGGGAAAAAAAAAAAGAAGTTTCCTGTAAGAATCTGCATATGTTATATTTCTCAGTGGGACAGGAGCTTTTAGTTTTTCTCCCCTAAATTATTATTAAAAATTAAGCTATTCTGTCAAGACAGCTTGGCAAGATGGTGGTTGATTGAGCAAAAAGAAAGATGATTACATTGATTTCCATCTCTTCTATTTCAAGACAGAGATCATTAACAGGTACAAGGAAGACTTTCCTGCTGCGTACTTCTAAATTTAGCCCTTGGTTCTATCACTTTTTTTCTTAATCTGCAGCACTTCTGAGGGAATATCATGTGGAGCTTCTCTAGAGATTGAACTCCACAGGTGTATTTTCTTATCAGTTTTCATCAGTGCTTTTTATCCTATGGGTGAAACCTAGGAAATAAAATAATTTTCTTTAAGTTAGCTATTGAATGGGGTGTTCAGTTGAATGTTGAACACAATTTTGTAAAGCACAGCTTTTCAGATGTCAATATCTTTGTTGTAATTATGATTAGACTTGAGTATGAATATTAATATCTGTTTCTTTTACAGTCAGGGAAAAGACATTTTCTAGCAGACACAAAGATAACAGCAAAGATAAGCTCAGATCAATTGTATGTGAATAATTGTCAACCTGAGGAAAAAGAAATCCTCTTAGGCTGAGGCTGGAAGTGTCACAAGGGGAAGAAATGTCCCTTCAAAAAGGCTTGCAGTCATGGAGCAAGACTATGTCAAAGATGTAATCCACAGGAATATATGGCTGCATTCAGACTGTTTGCAGAGGGTTTATGCCACTTCCCCTAAAGGCCTTATGGGTGTTTCTTTTCCTAGTTGCTTTCAAAAATATCTATTTGGAACCTCAAGATTTCCAGAAAAAAGAGGAGTGATTGTGAGAAGGTAATGTAGATGCTCTTCTCTTACAAACTCATCATTATAACATCTTTATGATGACAATAGAAACTTGTTTTCTGAATAGACAGTGATGACTCTTTCTTTGTCTGTGACATGGAAGATTTCTTTGGGGCATGGTCTCAGAAAAGCTAATGGAAGTAGCAAGAGGTAGGAATTGTGTAAGAATAAAGAACTAAAAGCAGGCTGAGTAATAAACTGAGTGGTACTAGGAGGTAGTCTCAAGTAGCAATGGCTTTGAAGAAGAAAGTAATTTCAGCATTCAGCTATGGCATGATGTTATAAAATCACAAAAATGATTGATACTAGATAAGAGTATTTTGAAATTTAAAACTCTGAGATGTTTGAATGCCTATCAAAAAATTTTAGGGTGGCTTTTTAACAGATCAAAGCTCTCTATTGTATAAATATCTTGATGCTTGTCCTTTGTCAAAAAATAATAGGATGTGAGCTTGTACTTTTAAAAGAAACAGAAACTGGTTGATTTAAAAGAAAATGGCACATGGATGTTCCAAGCCAAATTAAATCTTCCTGTGTGCATATTATATTCCTTTGTCTTGATTTTCATCTCTTCATAAAGTAAGTTACAGAAAACTACAACTTGCCATTACAATGTCATTAGAGACCCTGACTTGTAGGATGCAATATTCACATCTATCACAAGATTTTATTTCAAGCTTTTCTGTATTTAAAAACTTTGTTACATCTGGAATCGTTATGAACATCTTTCCACTGCTGTAAGGGGTCTTTTTACAGTTTTTTTACACTTAAAAATTCATCTGCAATCTTTTTTTTATTTCTGCCCCAGCCCGCTTTCTATTTTAAAACAGGTATATGAATTCCAGATCATTCAGTTTTCATATCTTGCATCTTTTTTTTTTTTTTTTTTTTTTTTTTTTTTTTTTTTTTTTTTAACACTTCCCATTCAAAATGATGTCTGGGCAGTGTATGCTCTTTCATTAATACCCTTGCTCCAATTTTTGCCAATAACCCAATTCTTGACAAGAACAGCAAAGGTTTATAAGTTGCTTTACAAAAATTAGATCTTAATGTGTCTTACTCCTGCCTGGTTTTCTACAGATAAGCAGTACTGACTTGTGTATAAAAGAACAGAAAAAGGAGAGATACCATATTGATATGCAAAGTGGGAATCAGATGTAACTGATGGGGAAAAAAATCCTCCATAAGTAGTTTTGTGAGGCAGAAATGTAAACATGCTGAGATTACATAGACTATTAAATCTCAATAGCATCACTGTGTGTTTCTTTGTACACAGATACTCTTAACTGAGTAGCTAGAGGAATCTGAGGCTGCAGCATAAGCTACTTGTGAAGGAAGAATTTGAGACCTGTATGGTTTTAACAACTGAATCTCATTTTAATGCAGCTATACAGAAAGTATATTGAAGAGGGAGTGGGAGAAAGAAGCTTATAAACTGTACTTATCTGTTTATAAAACAGTTAAATGGTTATCTAATGGATACGTGCTCATCTCTTTATTCTTGGATAATCTGAAAATGTAATTCATAAAGTGTTTCTTTCGTTTGTTTCATCACTTTATTCTTTTGTGTCCACTCTCCAGGATATGTCATGTATCTTTACGGATGCTGTACTTCCCATTTGTTCAGTTAAGTGTTGTAAAATAAAAGCAATCTTTACTTTTTTTTGTCCCTTAATGTATTGATACACTTCTTTGAACTTCAAAATCCCCACATGTTCATTTTGCTTCTCCACTAGACATGATAGATGTTTAAAAGAATAGTCTTGATGTGGAAAATTGTCTAAAATGTTATTCAGATCTTATAACTGAATCTAATTTTCTTGCATATTTTTAGTGTCTATGTCTATTTACTTGAAAGTTAAAACTATTATCGGAGCATCTGCAATTATAGAAACAAAACTTGATTAATCTTTCCATAATAAGGCAAAACTACTTTAAATCCGTATTTCATATGTTTTTCACCCCACTGCATAGCCCCAAGTATACAAAGACAATGCAAGACTCTATTTGAGCGCAAGCCCAAAACCCTATTTTTCATTGTTATCTTGGAGTAGTTTTTTTCCTAACTGTATCTCACTGTCTTACCTAATCTATTTGTAAAGACATTGTTTAGGGAAGTGGTTTCTGCTATTTTCGCGTGGTGAGTTTTCCAGTTGGTGAGTTTAGATCCTCTCTAAAATAATAGAGTGCCTTGGGATGTTTGCATTTCCACCTGCAAATTTTACAAGCTTCTTTTTTTTTGCTCTGTGACCTAAAAGAACACTCAAATCCTGGATTAAATTTTAGTTTGAGTGGGTTTGTTCATTTTTGAAGTCTAAGATACTAATCATACATTTAAACATTCTGCTAGATTATGATCGATTGTCATTAAGTTTGGATCACCCATGATCAAAATGGTATCAATTATAGAAAACTTCTAAACTGCATGGATTTTTGTTGATAAATCAAAATCACCTTACATACAAACTCATTCTTTTTGCTTCAAGCCCTGGCAGTCAATGCCTTGCTAAGAAAATGCTTCTGAGAGGTAGCAGTAATAAGCTGAAATTTGAGCCTGTTTATGACTTCTGTTCCACCATTGAGCTTCTGAGAGACTAATATAATCTCAAAAGTGAAACAGAGTGGAAAGGAGGAAGCTGGAGGGGAAAAAAATGAGCATGGATTGATTTTTTTCACATATCACCTTGGCAGCTTCTACTTTTGGTCCCCTCTAGAGTCCTGCTTTGTGTAACTAAAATACGACCTAGCTGAGAGACACTTGGATAAACGCCTTACATTGCCCTTGTTTGAGGTGCAATGGGATGAACTAGCATAACATTCTTTTTCCTGTAATGAAGCTTGAGTACTGTGATATGTAGCAGTAAGATACTTATCGCTAAAATTTACTATGTTGGCAGGAAATCCAGTTTGCTTCTTGGAAGAATGGTAGTTTCTGACACAAGTCTTTGGTAATGGACTGATCTTCTCTCTGATGGCCTGTCTTATCAGAATTCAATCAGATTGTCGAATATGGATGACTTAGCCTTAGTATTGTTTTAAAAGGTGTATAACAAATGAGCAATTTGCTTTCAGTAGTACAGGAGATTGAAATGTCTCATCTGCTTTGGAAACTGGTGTTTCAAAAAGATCTGAAGAACAGCTGGACTGAATGTTTTTTCCAGTGCGTTGCTACCTAACAGGTACCTCATCTTTGAGCAAATGAATTGGCCTTTGTACAAAGTCTGGAGAGAAACTACTTTCCAGCCTCATGCCAGTTTTTATCTTTGATTTCTTGCATTTCAATAACATATTTCTTGGGCCTGCAGACTCTAGGCTTTAGAGTTAAGTGTATACAGTTACAGTTCCTTTAGAAAGTAACAGTTGCTTTCCTTATCTATCCAGTGCTACATAGCTTCATTTCTTTATTGCTAAAATTTGGGAAAGTTAATTTAGAAAAGCGATGGTTAAATTGCTGCAAATTATATTGAATTACTTTAGGGTAAATTGTGGGTCTCTTTGCCTAAATCAATTTAGGTTTTGAGTGGTCAAGCATTTATCAACTTTGTTTTAGAGATTGAGCTTTCCATGATTGCTCCCTGAAAGAGTAATTACTTTTGTGTCGACCAGTTTATTGGATTTCTGCATTTTATTCACGTAATTTAAACTGTGGGTTGTAGAGTTGGTCTTCTATAGTTCTTTCAGTGATGGATTTACACAAGTAACCAATGGATGTTGCTACTTAGTTCCATAAATAATAGATCAGTCCTTTTGTCCTAAGGTACAAGTTTTGGGAATGAAGGTGCAGCCATCACAGCATCCATAGAGTGATTTCAGTGGCATTATAAATGTGCTTGTAGTTAGGAAGGAACATCTGAATTTTTTGTGGCCCCATATAATCCCTAATTAAATCACATAGAAATCTTCATGTTACTCTAAGGTTTTTGGTTGGTAAAAAATTAATACTATTCATCAGTGCCATTTAAATATCAGAACAATGCCCATCATTTTACACACTAATCTTAAAATAAATAAAATCTAGGAGAACCCACATATTTTAATTTTTTTCCACATGAGAGCTTGTCATCAGTCTAATTGGACTTTATTGTCTCATTGCTGAAAAATAAGGTTCAGAGCATTTTATTTCAAGCTTTTTTAGTGAACATGTTATCCCTTGACTCTTAAGTACTCTCAGACATGCTTTTTCTGGTAGAAAGTATTTCTGATGAGTGACTAAAGGGAACTGAAGAATAAAGAAAATGCTTGGTTTCTGCAAATAAAAAAAGTCTACAGATTGCAGAGATCTATCTGTATCCCAAAACTTGTCGGTTTTGTTAATATCATACACTTTTCTTCTTTTAAATCACTATAGTCTTCATTTATTACTTTCTTGATCTTGAAAAGGGACTTCTATGTGATCAAAAATAGTGATATTCTGGGTTCTTCAGACTTTTTTGTAGGTTTCTTCCTTGGAGCTCTCTCCACCTCTGTTGCCTTGTGCATCTACTTTTTGTTAGACTTGTAAGATAGAAGTGGTTCTACTACATTCTGTGTCGGACAAGCAGATTTTTGTGCTTAAAACTGCTACCTCCTCCAGAAACTTGTGTCTCTTTTCTTTTTTCCACAAATGACATTAGAAACCCTTCAATGCTGAAGAAATTTGGTGAGAGAAAGATGGTTTTGTAACTATTGTTAGCTTATTGTATACTCCACAGAAACTTACAATTTTGACCATAGAGTTTTGGATGTGTTTTGGTTAACCGTTTTAGGTATTACAGGGAAGTAGAGTCACTCCATTAAAAATAGCAAGAAAATATCTGAATTTTAGTAAGTATTTTTTAAAGTTTCAAATTGTAAAGATGAGGAAACTCTTCAGGGGTCTAAGAGATTAAATTCTCAAGGCTGTTGTGAGATTCTTAAACCAAAGAAATTCTACCTTCCTTTCTGATTATTTTCTGTGCTTACCCCAAGGCTAGTTGTGTGTGCTTGTAACTTTTCTAGGAAACTGCATTCCTTAGGAGAATTGGGAACAGGGATAACTAATTATTGCTTCCTCTGAGTTTCATTTGGCAGAGAGAACAGAATTTTCAAAAGTGCTTAAGGAACTTAGTCATAGGAGGTATTCAATACCTAGATAGAGTAACCTGTTGTAACTCTTATGCACATGACAAACTGAGGACCATGCTCACAAAGGTTAAGCTCTTTCTTACAGTCCCTAATTTACCAAAATGGTTAAATAATTCTATAAGCCTGATTTCCACTTATATTTTCATTGCACAGGTAGTTTATAGTTGATTTATGTACGAATAGAAATTTAGAAGAAAACTATATAATTCTTGGCACCTTCTTCCATAGGAATTCTGGTCTTAAAAAAATACATTGTAATAATAGAGATGTTGTACATGTTGTGATATGAGATTTTAAAAAAAACAAGTTCTGAAGGAAGGAAATTATGCCTGCTTCATAAAGAAGGTATATCTGGAAAATTGGAGAATCCCTTGGTCATGCAAACTTCATCATGTTTGACATAGAAAGTCATGTTTACATGACTATCATGTAATCTGCTTCTGTATTAATATCCCATGAAGCCAAAAGTTGCTGTGAATACTGTATGGGAGAAACAGAACAAATATGATGCATCACAGTGAACTGTAACAGAGGAGGAAAGAAAAAAATGACTGCTACTATTTTGAGAACATTTATTAAGACAGTCACGCTATTTCAGACCTCCTGGTCCTTATTCTCAATGGAGATTACTAAAACCTTGAAAAGAAGAAGTCTGAAATCTACATTGCATAATTGTGTTGAATATGGAAAAGCACAAGCTCAATAGTGGCATTGGTTTTATGTCTCTGTACAAGTTGTGCTCCTGGTAACCTCTGCAAGTGGTAACTACTTGTCACCTTTCCTGTCTGTTGTACATTCCTATTCAGTTGTACATACTAATCTTTATCTTGATTGTCCGTTGATTAATGTAACTTATTTTTACCAAGAACATACTCATCTCAACAGGCTTGAAGTTTGCAATCTCTCTCTCAGATCAGAAAAAGGGCATGTGTGCCCAAGATTTTGTGAATTTTCTTTTCCAGCTGTACTGTTTACTCAATAAGAATAAATTCCCTCTGTTTTCAGACCTCACCTCTCAAAATCATTCTTGGAAACAGTAGCTAGTGGACTTAAGGGATAGTGAGCTTTGGCTGATAGTTCATGTTTGGTAAAGTATGCCAGTTAACAGACGAAGAAATAACTGCGATCTGCTTGCACACACTCCATGTATCAGACTGATAGTTCTGTGCTTTCAAATGGCTCTTCAAGTGGATATTTCCCTGAGGTGTATTTACTTCAGTAAGTACTGTATGTTTTTTTCTTTACCTAGAAGGCCCGTAGGTGGAGGTTGAATTACAAAGTAATCAAAACTGTGAACTGTAGAAAGGTATGACCTTATTCTCTCAATTTATCGAGATTCTTACATTGCAATAGAACATTGTTTTTTGTCTAATAATGTCACTTACTTAATTTTACTGCTTTTAGTAATTGAAGAATTGAGATCACCAAGCTGTTTGCTGGTCTTTCCAGCTGCAAATGGAAATTAGATTTTTTTTTTTTTTCCTGTATTACTTATCTGCCTCAGTCGTGGTCTTCATTTCTCTGGGTGAAATTGTCACTTGATCACATGCTCACTAAACATCTGGCCATCTTTAAGGCAAAGCAGTTTCAATTTTCCTAAATTGGACTTCATGCATTATGCAAACGTTACTTCATTAGACACTGAGATGAGCTATCAAGCTATATTGTTTGGTCAGAATAATGTAGGCTTGCCTCTCTTCTTGATGCTGGTTTGAAATCAGTCTAACAATTTTGGATAAATTCAGTTCACGCAATCATTTTTGCTTGTGATTCAATTAGGGCATACATAGGGATCTAGGTAGATACAGTCAATGATTTTGTCTCTGTTCCTGACTTATACTGATACCTATGTGCAACGTGTGAAACAGCGTAAACAATAAAGGAGCTAAATTAATCTCTCAGTAAGTGAATGGAACTCTGCCAGGCATAAATTTGAGCCACGTTCTCCTAAAATATTCCACACTGACAGGCTAATAATAAGATCCAAAGTAACCCAAAGTTCCTTTTGATAGTAGAACATATTGAATCCTCACTATATGTGCCAGTGAGGGCACATCTTCTGTGCCAGATGGGGCTGAACAAACAGGTGATGTGTAGAGCAGGAAAGGATCTGCCTGGTACCTGGTGTTGTGCTCTGAATTCCACAGGGATCCTAGGTTCTCACCTGTCATAAATGGTTGACTGCATCAACATAAATGGAAATGTGCCCATCTGTGTTAGTCCATAGGCTGCTGCTTTCATATTTCTTTTGTCCTAAGTGGTTCTCATTGTTTCCAGATTAGACAGGTATTCAATTGAGGGTTTTCTTTTGCTTAATCCATTATATTATTTTTTAGTAGAGTGTATTATAAAAAAAAAATAATTAAAAAAAGACTGCAAGATTGTCTGATTGCACTCACCTGAAAGCTGCTAGGTTTATCTTCATTATTTTCCCTGCAATGTGTTCTCTAACTCTCTGAAACTGTATTTATGTAAATATGGCTGAGCGTTTCTTTGCCATCTGGATGGTAGTATAAGAGTGGTATAAAGAAAAGGAATGTGAAAACAAATGTAGGAAACCTAGGAGAATGCCTGAAAAAATAAAATTGGCCCTATATTTGGGAGCTGCCTAAATGTACTAGCACACAAAGCTTTTGACAAGAGTGTGGCACAGCTAGGTTAGCCAACTGCAGAGAGGCATATTAAAAGAATTATTTAGGAGTTTCTTTTGGATTTCCAAAAAGTATGGCCAAACTAGTCTTGTGTGAACGTTCTAGCTAATGGGAAGAATGATGCCTGATATACTGAATGGTCAACTTGTGCTTATTATTCATCTTAGTCAAGATCTATGCTTGAAACTTGTTAACATAGCAGTGTTCACAGCTGTGACTTCTTTCAAAATACCTCACCAGAAGAGCCATCATCCAGAGCATGGAGTAAAAGCGTTTTGCTCATAAAGCCCACTGTACTTGGAGAATCAGCAACTGGGTATAGCTCTTGGGTACAGAAGTACCTGTGCTGGCAGTTATGTTTGCTGGCATTGTACAAATAAAACTGTATCAACAGACTGAGAAGCTAAGCTTATTTAGTAGGAATAAGATAAACATCAGTTTACTTCTCACACAGAAAATACTCCATACTTTCCTAGGTCTCATGCACTTGGAAATGTTGTTTTATGCTGTCACTGATATATCTTAGCCTGTACATATATATAAACTGTGATAACACATTACCATCTCTCAAATTTTAAAATCTCCATAGGTCTAGTGTTGCAAGGGTCTTGGCAAAACTCTTTGAATAAAATGACAAACAAATCAGCAATCAGAAACTTAATTCAATAAAAATAAAGGACATGCCAAAAATCTGTGGGTTCCTAAGTAAGTAACCTGATTTATGCTGAGTATCACATGGAAGCCAAAGTTAGGAATTGGATTTGAAAGTGCTCTTTCATCATTTTTGTGTCTAATTGAACTTTACAAGGCTCAGCTTCCATTTTTGTTCAGAAATCTGAAGCCCTTCCATGGGCTAAATCACTGGTTGTTTTAATTATTTTCCAGAATGAGATGCAGGACAACGTTAGTCTTAGAAAACTGTAGGTAATTTTACCCTTATTTAGTAATTTGTTTCTGGAGAATTCTGCTGGATTCTAAAATTACAGTAAAAATGTGAAATAAAGTTATAAGTACTGGGGGTTGATAGTATAATCTAATTGAACAACTACATAAGGTTCTTTCTTTATGAATATTGGCTTTCAGCAGAGTATTGTGACACAGGAAGGACATAGATCTGTTGGAACGGGTCCAGCAGAGGGCCATGAAGATGATCAGAGGGATAGAGCACCTTCTCTATGAAGACAGGCTGAGAGAGCTGGGGTTGTTCAACCTGGAGGAGAGAAGGCTCCGTGGAGACCTTATAACAGCCTTTCAATATCTGAAGGGAGCCTACAGAAGAGCTGGAGAGGGACTCTTTTTTTCAGGAAGTGTAGTGAAAGGGCAAGAGGCAATGGTTTTAAATTGGAAGAGGGGAGATTTAGATTAGATACTAGAAAGAAATTCTTTACTGTGAGGGCGATGAGGCACTGGAACAGGTTTCTCAGGGAAGTCGTGGATGCCCCTGGAAGTGTTCAAGGCCAGGCTGGATGGGGCTTTGAGCAACCTGCTCTAGTGGGAGGTGTCCCTGCCCATGGCA
>JAOXNG010000001.1:143472510-143498585 GCA_028566535.1 Scolopax minor | reverse complement strand
AATATAAACAGGAACATCTTTTAGATTACTCAAAATTCAGCAAAGATCCATACAAAGGGCAACTGAGGGAAACTGTCTTGTCCTCATTTTACCATCTTCTTCTCTCAGCAGCTGAAAGGTATAAATTCTTCTGCAATGAGGCATGATTTAGGCAAGGCTTAATATCCCATCACTGTTTAAAGAAAGTAATTTTATCTCTTTCATACCTCAGACATGTTTTTCTGGGATGGCCAGTAGAAGCAGCTTTGAGAGTTAAAAGGTGTCTTTCACTGGTACGGTATCAGGTGCAAGTGCAGTTCCATCTTTGATGAAATGATTGAATAAATCTTAGTTTTACCACACATCACTTTTTTTTGTATCTGTGTAGAGGAGGTGTTGGAAATGGCTTGGGATCTCACTTTCAGGTGCAAATTCTGGTATTTTTTTATGCAAAACCCCTCCACACGTTACCTGTCAAAAATCTTTTTAAGGATGGTTGCCTGCATGTTGCATGACTGCATCTGTTCCAGGGCTAGTTTAAAACAAATAAACTGGGCAAAACAAAGCTACCTGAAACTCACCCAACACTGCTATTTTCAACAGGAAATGAGCCTACACGAAGTCCTGCTCTTGGACAGCTGGATGCTGGGAGCTGGTTGATAAGAATGGGCAGATTGCTGTTGGTTTTGGTTTTTAAATAAACTGTAAACTGGCATTTCTCATTTAAAACCTGTGAGTTTCTAATAACCTTTCAAAGAACAGTTTTTTACTCAGGCGTTGGGAGGATTTCTTGAACTCAAAGTAGAAATACAGTGAGTAAAGAAATAATTAGAGGCCTTTCAGCTAGAGTATAGGAGAATGTAGATGAGGTTTTTTGTCCTGGGAAAGAGATAGGACTTGAACTCAGGAGTTTACTATTGAATGCTAAGAAAACTGGATAATTAATGGTTGGAAATTAGGTTGGTATTGTTTTTTTCTCCTGCTCTGCAGTCATTTCCATGAATACTTTGCTCCCCTCTTAAGTGATTGTTGCAAATACTCAGAGGCAAAGGAACTTAACCTATAACATATACTTACTAAAAAGGCATATATAAGTAATTCACAGTGAACAGAAAAATAGATGACGAAACATAACCTGCTCATATTTTGAAGGGAGACATTCAGATACTCTCAAAATAATACCCCATAATCTATTTACAATTATAAATAATTTAGGAATTCTTGTTACTGGGGGAGGAGTGCAAAGAGTAACATAAATCTTTCTTTCACCCTAAATATTCTGATGCAGTTAAGCAAGGAGCATTCTTTGAATAAAGAAGATAAAGGCTTAGGTGGAGGTACAATGTAATTCTATTGAAGGCATATAACATATGGTAAAATCTACATCATGTTAGGAGAATGCAGTTATTGGAAGTAAGGTTTTACAGATTTTTGGCAAGTAAATTAATTCCCTGTTCACTTGTTGATTTAAAGCTAGTGCATTATGAAATCAGCCTGTAATTTTTAATGTCATTCCTGTGAACAGTCAAAATCAGATGCAATCTACAGATGCAATCTTTTATTTTCTATAGTAGGCATCTTGCAGAAATTTATTTTAATCAATAAATTATTGATTATAATACTTGCAAAAAATGTTTCTTGAGTAGAAAAAAAAAGCTTGAGTGTAACAAAATTTTATATCCAAGATACTGTTGTTTGGCTCTGTGTTTTCCTTTGGATAACTGGAACTGACAGACCCATTCAATACATAGCTTAACGGCAAGACCTGGAATACAGTATGAAATACCACTTATTTTCTGCTTATTCCCGCAAAAGATTATCTTCTTTTCATCCGAATTTTCTTCAACCCCTTTTTTCCTCTCAAAATTGTGTATATTTTTAGAAAGACTCTGAAGTAAATATGATGATGCAGTTTTGCGTTTTTTGTTTTCTTTAATGGACAATTGTGTGGTAAAGTTCCTGTCTCCTTGGCTCATCGTTCCCTTGCTTCACCTCTCCTCGCATCTCTCTTAATTTTCTTTCTTTTCTTTTTTCTTCATTTCATCTAGTTTCTCCATGGCTAGCGTTAGTCATTACATTTCAAGCTGCTACATGTAAACAATTGTCTGCTTCCTTCTCTGTGAAAGAAAAAGAAAATTTATTTCCAAGTTGAGACTATTACTGTCTTGTTCCTTATAGAAACAATGCCATTTTGATCAGGTTCCCATATCTTTGCACATTATGCTAAGCCTGCCAAACAGGTTAACTGCTAAAAGCAGAAAGAGAGATCTTATTTCTCATGAATACCCCCACTTTTGCTCTTTATATAAACAGTTGAAATATCTTCTGCAGTTCTCAGGTGGTTTTGAATCTTAAATTTGTTTTACTTTTTCTGATGTGATTCAACTGTGCAGGCCAGTGGCTCAACTCCAATTTTTAATGGATCAGATGCGTGGCAACATGGTCCTTTCTACCCCTATTATGCTATAATTCTGTTAAGCTAACAGAGTCCAATAGCCCTGCTGAGAGGATTTGTTGATTTTCCTGTGGATGCTGGAAGGAAATGACAGAATTGTTTTGTACCTGCAGTCTTCCATCTCTTGTGCAGTAATAAGCAATTTAGTGCTGCCAATTATTCCCCGTATAAGCTGTGGCCATAAAATTTTGTCAGACCTTTTCTTCAGCAAGGAAAAACTAGTGAGAATGTTGAGCCTATTGTTATGTCAGGTACGCAAGACATAGTACAATCCTTTTAAATGATTCAGGTAAGAAGGTGTCACTACTGACTGAGAGGAATCATGAACGGAAAAAGTATTGGTTGTTGTCTGAGATGTAATACAGGTAATGCTTCATGATGGAGGGAGTAGAAGATGTGCTATAAAGAAAAGAGAGCATTGCCATTATTGTGGGATTGCTAGATTGTCTTCAAGCTGAGGGATATTTGTGCACCTTGAATGCTTGACAGTCTCAGTTGGCTTTGTGACCAAAAGAGCCTTTCTATATCACGCTCTTATAAAGATTATAAAGTTGCAGTTGCTTTAATTTATATTTCACAGTAGCTGTCCTGACACTTGCTTTATAGACCACAGAATTCTATGTTTGTTTCTAACAGCTGTATATTGATTGGCTAGGTCTTTGTTGTTAGTGAACACTGGGTTGAAAATGCTAGTGCTTTTTGCAGTGCTTGCTACACTGGGAATACAATCCCTGCTTGAGATTTCTTCGTCTGAAGAAGAAAATAAGACAACTGTATGATGGGCAAGAAATAATGTGGTGCCTGGGGGAGAGCATTAAACTTGTAATGGCAGTAACCAAATCTGGATTAGTTAAAGGGGAGGAGAAATCTCTCAATAATTACTAACTGTAAAAATGTAGTGGGAGAACTGGATTGTAGACCAGAGAAATGAACAGGTTTGCATAAAACTTTAAAGCCATGCTTAGAGACACTATTTCTTTATGCAGGGCAATAAAATCCAGTTTTCCCCTATGTCATTGAACTGATTCCATGGTGCTGTAGGAAGTCACGTAAGCTAGTCCTTTACGTGTATCCTTCTTTAGCTTTCGCACACCTGAAAATTGCTTTCTACTTCTGTGGGTTGGATGACCAGATTTTTCAATTTAGGTCATTTAGATGAATGGAAAGACTAGCATCTCCTTCTTTTGCTGGGTTGGTGAAGAAGCACATCATACACAATGTAGAATGTGGAACAGCTTTTCTTTATATTTCTTGTATTACAGGAGAGCATGAAATCTAGGCTTCCAGATGCAATGTCCTGGATACAGTAAATGAAGAGAGGAGATGATCTGTATACATAATAAAAGGTGGGGGGAAGCTGAAGGGAGGATTAATTACTTTCTAAGTTTTAATTCATACAGTCTCTCTTTGGTAGAGGGTGGAAATAAAGCCCAGACACTTTGGCTATCCGTCTTGTCTCTCTTAAGGCTTGCTGCTGGCATTACATTGCTAAACATTACATAGGGTTATATTTAACAAAAGAGATGCATATACTCAGAATACCTTGTGGAAAGAGTGAATGAAAGAGCTACTGAAATCTGTAACTCATGTCATTACAAAGAAGGGTTCTGCTCTGTGTTGCTCTGGTTTCTTTCACTATCACTGTAATTAATCTTTACTTTAGTTCTCTTTATTTCTTACTCTTTATTTCTTACTCTTATTTCCTTGGAAAGTCCCCTGTCTGCCTTTCCTTTACCTGTAGCTTATCCTGTCCTAACTTAAGCCACTCCACATCTTCTTAACGTTGATTTTTCCCTTTCAGCAGAACTGTTGCACAGTTGGCTACTCTTCCATAAGTCATTCTGTGCAAGATTTTGTGCCTTCTTTTTGCCCTTGTTCTGTCATGCCTACTAATTCTTTCGGACAAGGGACATTTATAACAGTAGAATAAGTACAGCAGAATTGTAGTGGATTTTACCCTTTGTATAATTGTTCTCTAATAAATATGATTACTATTAAATTCCTACTATTAACCTAATATACAGTCTGTACTGAAATTAAAAATTTGAGGGACACTTGTATAAATGTCAACTACTACAGTTGTAACACTTTAAGATTGCAAATGTCAATGTATCCTATGAAATGGTATTTGCCTGTGTGTGAAGTACATTATAATCACTGATGGATGAATCTTAAAATTTTCCAAAGTTCACAAAAGCTAATCAACCCAAAGTTTAGAGGCTTTTACAAACTACTGATATTTTTCAACGTGGAAATGGAATAGAAATCAAAGTGGGTTGAGATTAACTAAGAAAATGCCAAAGCAGTCAAAATGAAAATTCAAAATCCAAGAAATTTGGGTAGTAAAGCATTGCTTAAGGTGTATGATTGAAGATTTTCATCAGTTTAGATATCCCTATGTGGTCATGAAAATATATTAGTAGCAGAAGATTCTCATTCATTATACATGCAATTACAAAAATGACATGTGAAAGGAATCAAGGGGGGATGATTTTGACTAATCAGTGAGTTAGTTGAAAAAGACTGTGATGAAATTCAGGTTTCTTCTATTTATCTGCTCAAATTCTTTCTTCTTAAATGGAAATCTTTAAATCATGATTGCAAGAGCAGGGAGGAGACCTTTCCACAGGCAATGTTTTTCAGTTTTTAAACTTGGGGTTTTCAAGTATTAGACCAAATATACGAAACATTAAAAAAACATGGTTGAAGCAGAGAGTATATTTAATGATTCCTTATATTTGAACGGAGAAAATTTTGACACAGTTTCTCTCTAGTCAGCAGAAGTCTTACTTGAGTCAGCAGAGGTGGACACCTGGGTGGTATTCACTTGCAAGGTCAGAATAAATATCTTGTTTTTTATCATTTGCCACTCTGTCCATTTTGTTGGAAATCTGATTCAAACAATGCATTAATGTGTTTTTATGCATGTCCTTATCATGAATGCAATTTTTACTTTCAATCCTTAATTGAGTAAGAATTTGTGAACCAGCTAAACATGGACTTACTTTAGATGAGAAAAATTGGTAGTGGAGTTCAAGTACTAATTATTAAAAAAATTCTTGGTATTTTTCGCTTTATAATTCCCCAGAAAAAAATATTATTATGTAGCTACTGATAGGAAAAAAGTTGGAAAAAATAATTCTGCATTCATGCTTAGAATCATGGAATAATTTAGGTTGGAAGGGACTTCTGGAAATCTAGTCATCTGATCATCCGGAAATCCAGTTATCTAGTTGAACTTTCCACTTAAAGCAGGATCTGTTAGATCAGGTTGTTCAAGCCCTCAGCCAGTGCAGTTTTGAGCATCTGCAAGAACAGAGATACCAGAGCCTCTCTTGGCAGCCTGTTCCATTATGTTGGATCACTACTGTTTAAGAATACATAACGTACATCTAACTGGAAATTCTATGTTCTCTCTTGCGTCCATTGCCTCTTGTCTTGTCTCTGTGTACCTCTGAGAAGACTATGGCTCCATCTTCCTTATATACCTTCCCATTAGGTAGATGAGGAACTCCCTTTAGACTTCACTTTAGGCTGAACAAGTACAGTTCTCTTAATCTTTCTTCATACGTCATGTTTTCCATTCTCCTAACAATCTTGATTGTCCCCTGCTGGACTTGTTCCAGTATGTCAATATCATACTCAAGAGCTCCAAACTGGCATAATACTCCAGATGCAGCCTCACAAGTGCTAAACAGAGAGAAAACTTTCAACCCACTAGCTATGCTCTTGATAATGGAGCTCAGCCTGTGATTGGACCTTGTCTCCACAGCAGCATACTGCTGATTTGTGATCAACTTGCCTACCAGAGTCCTCAAGTCATTCCTGCAAAGCTGTTTTCTAGCTCATCAGCAACTAGCCTGTCCTGTTGCATGGAGTTATTTCATCCTAGATATAAAACTTTACTTTTGCTTATGTTGTTTCATAAGTTCTCTGTGAGTTTACTTCTCAGCTTGTCAAGGTACTTCTGAATAGTAACCCAGTCCTTTAGCATGTTTACCACCTCTTTGGTGTAAAGCACACTTTCTGAGAATGCCACATGTCCCATCACTGAAAACATCAGTGAAGATGTGAAAGAATATTGGATTGAGCTATTGATCCCTGAGGGATGACACTAGTAACTGGCTGCATAAAGTTGAACAAATTGAACTTTGTACTATTCGTGACACCCATGTGAGTCCAGTGGTCCAGTCAATTTTTCATCTACTTTATAACCTGTTTACTGAGTCTCTATCTCACCAATCAACTTGGCTATAACCATATTATGGGAAACCCATTCACATAACATTTGTATCTCATGGTACCTCTTAGACTTTTTCCCTTTTAGGTTATTCACATTGCTGTTAATCAGGGTATAACTATTCCTTTAATCTAAGCAAGGCTAACGTTCTCTAGGAAGTGCACAAAAGATCAAAGATACATTCTTAATATGAAAATTGACTATGCTTGGGTCAGACAAATATGTGATGAATTCTGTGGCACAGCTTCAAGCTAATAATGTGTGGTTAGTCATTACAGGGTAAGACTGACCAAGACATGAATATTTGGCACCCTTTAAGTGGTTTGTCTTTTTTTGGATTCTATATAGAGGGCAAAAAAAGGATGGATAGCTTTTCCTTTTTTGATATTTATGACTGGCTGATTGCTATCATGGAAGGATACACCTTTTAATTGATATCCTTTAAAAATTTCAGATTTGGAAAGAGGACTGGGAAAGGGCTGCACAACAGGCTATCAAAATCTCTCACTAGAGATTATTCATAACTTTCTCTTCAAGCCTTCTAATGCAGTAACTGATCTTGCCTCATAAGTTGAAATGTTAACTGTGTAATACCTTTGTTGGTTGAACTAATCTATAGATGAAAGAATACTTTCCCATTGGGGAAATACTTGTGTAGCTGTCCATAATTGCAATATTCTTTTAACTCCAATTGATTTCATTTAGCAATCAGACAGAAGAGCAAGGAAGCTTCTTCCCAGCCTTTCTGAGCTTTGATTTATCTTCAGTTGCTGGCTCAAAGAATGCTGACTATCTAATCTACATGTAGAGACTGCTCTATTTTTAAGTCTGTGTCTCTTTGTGTCCAAGGCAACCGTTTGAAACCAAGGAAATCCTAATATCTGCAGAACTTATTCCACATGTGTGTGAGTCCAGCTACAGCAGGTTATCTCTCAGGGTCTGCCAGTTTATCACCAGAAAAATATAGAAATGTAGATATCATCAATTTGTTTCCATGGGATTTAAGCTGGCAACAGCTGTTGGAGGTTTAATAACACTGCTGATGTTTAAACTTAGAGATCTGCTCTTTCCTTTTGCAGTATTTTTTCACTTCCTTAAAAACTAAGTTGTTTTTTATTTCCTGGGGTTCAGCTTTTACTAATAGATTGGTCATATTAATCACAAGGCTATTTAAGCTTTCACAAAGAATTATTATAGTTGAACAAAGTGCGCATGTGTGTGCATGTGTATTTGCTTTAATTAGGCAATTCAGTACTTTATTCTTGACGTTAACTATGGCTTTGTGATCTTCAAAAGAGTGTTAGCAAAGTGTCCTAAAGGTGTGTTTGATAGCAGCAAGCTGGGGCAAGATACAGCCCACAAACTCCTTGATAAACTTGTTAAAAGAATTGTGAAGTACCTGCTTTAACAAACCAGAAGTGTTTCACAGTGTGGCTATGTAATTTTCAAATTTTTTTCCACTTTTCATAAAAAAAATAATCATAATGCAGTTAGGTACATATGTTAATTAAGTCTCACAGCAATCCTCCATGAGATTATTAGCGTTATTCCTTGTATTTTAGAGGTGTGTACACCAGGGCTCAGAAGCACTTTCATTACAACAGGCTGCCTCAAGATCCTTCCCAAACTGGGAAGGGGGAGATCGAGGGAAAAGATCCCAGCATTCTTTGTCACTTATTATTACATACCTTGCAGGTAGTAAATATGTGACAGTCTCCCATTTTTTTCTTTTTACCAGCTGCTCAGTGATACTAAGTATATTAAAACATTTATAAACCAATCTCCCAGGTGCTTTCTGGGAGTTGCACACCTTGATCATGTTGTGAATTCAGTCTGGAAGGAAACCTCAGCCTGCATCATCTTCAGTGTGCTTTGGTCTTCAAGTGGGAAAGGGGTGCATGGAGAGGAAGGGATCTGAGGAATATGGCAGCTTCGATCTATTGTAGGGATAGAAGGATGTTTCCAGATCAAGGGGGCTTCAGCTTGGAAATATGCTTGTATTGTGCTAAGGAGCTGAAAAAAGTACTCATCAAATTGTACCTTACCTATAGCAAACAGCTCCATTACTCATTGTTACAAATGTTCTTATTTGAAAAGGCTTGCTTTCAGTTAAAGCTATGACTATGTTTTGTAATTAATTATCATGAGATAGATGATGAGAGATCTTATTAAAGATTTCTTTCCAGAAATCACCGTGTGATTTGTCACTTGAATTCATCGGAACATTGCAAAGTAATTACATGGCAGGACAAAAATAAAAAATAAACAAAACCTCAGTTTCCTTTTTGAATTTTTAAACTGCTCTTCAAAAATTTATAATGGGTTCCAAAGAGGTGATGGGGGTCTACCTATTTCTGTGGAGTCAAACCTATTCTAGAAAGTTTTGAGACCTCTTTGAAGGAAACTGAGTTGTCCTAATGGAAAGATTGCCAAACTAATTCAGTAAATGGTTAGAGGAAGTAGAAGGGAAAGAGAGATGGTTACTCGACCTGTTCTGAATTCTTGTTATTCACCTAGGAATTTATTGGAGTTAATTCTTATTTGACTTTACCTTTTGGATAATTTTTCATTTGAACTTGTGCAAGAAGAAAACATTCTTTTTTTGGAAGTGACTCTTGCATCCATCTCACATTTACTTTTTTCACCATTAATGATAGTATGGTCAAAAAAGTAGGAAATCAATTCCGTTAATTATATTTCTCTTGTGTTGAATTAATAAGAAAAACAGCAGCATGTGATATTAGTGTTCTTACACTTCCTCTAGTTTCTTGGAACAGCTTATTTGCAAGTACTATGGGTTTATTTTTATAATTTTATATATTTTTTTAAAAAATATATTTATTATTATTATATATATATTAATATATAAATATATGGGGTTTTTATAAATAAACAATAAAGTATTTAATAAAATGATGTTTCATACTTTTTCCTACCAACTCATAGCACTTTTATTTATCTATATGCCAAAGTTAGTTGCCTTCTGTCTGAAGTTTCACCACTGCATTCTGTTAAACTGTGAAGGTCATATTTTTGTTAAAAGTAATCAGAAATAATAAGCCAACATAAGCTAAATATGGCATGTTACTTGATAGAAGCTGTTCATGATCCTTGTTCTTTCTGCTCCCGAGTTTTCAGCTGAATATAGCTATTTTTTTAACAGTACCACAGTCTCAGAAAGGTCGTGGCAAGATAAAGGTCTCTTAGATAAAGTCATTGGGGTTTAACTGCCAAATATTAATAGCTTTATAAAGATCTTAGGATCAAGCTAGAAAAGCTAATATATTTTTAAAGCGTCAGCTGTGACATTCAAGATAATGAAATAACAGAGGACCAGGTTTTGTTACTAAGGAATGTTGAATAGAGTATTATTCAAATTAGAATGATTGAATTTGGCAAAATTGTCTCCTGTTTCCTTGTTTTGCACATGATGATTCCAAGTAATCCTTGATGGTTCATGGAGATCTAACTCATTACCATGCAATGACGGAAGGAATTTTTAAAAAGACAGTAGATTAATTTGAGGGTAAGACATAAAGATGTGTATTTTAAGTATACAAGAATAACATGAAAGGCTGACAAAGCCTAATGAACTGTATCTAGAATTCTTCAAACTAGCCAAAAGAGAGGCTTTTAAAAGTTACTGAAAATCTACTGGTATTATTTTAAAGGTCTGTTCAGCTACTTTATGGAGATTTTTCTCAGCTGCATTTAATTTTTGTAATTTCCATTGCTTGAGTCTGTCCTTGCTTAATATTACTTTGCTTTTCTTCAAGGAATTTATTTTACAGTTGCCTTATCTGTATTTGTGTGGAAAAATTGGTCTTGCTTCTTGTGTAGCTTTAGAAAAATCTGCAAGTCTAATAAATATTACTATGAACTATATAAAAGCAATTTCATTAAATTATCAGGGTAGAAACAAGTTGGGTAGATAAGAGGCTACAAGATATTAAAAGCTGAAATCCTTTTTTTTTTTTTTAAGTGGATTTCTGAGATTTGACTCTTATCTAAACAGATTTTAAAGTTTGCAAGTTAGTTTGCAAGTATAGCAGTGATGTTTTGACAACTTAAGTTTGGCATCCTTTAATATAGTGATATTAGCTCATGTTCATCAGAGTTCCAAAAACTGAGAGGTACTCTATAAAACATGAAACTATCATGAAGTAGCTAACATAAATTGGCTAAAGCTGTAGTAGTTCTGCTTGGACTGATGATTTGCAAATCCAAGTATTAATTTCTGAAAGCTTTTCACTATAATCTTGAGCTGAGTGTAGAGGAAATGTGAGGATGTTCAATTTAGTTTAAAATTTAACACACCAAATTGTGTTGCAGAGTTCAGAAGAGAGCATTGGGAAGGGACTTGGACCATTTTGCTTGTATTCCAGGCTCATTGCACAATTTTGATCAATTAATAGGTTTTTCTACTTTTTCTTTCTTTTCCTAATAGGTGACTAGAGACAACAGAAGGAGTTTGTGACAAACTTGTTTCCTGTATATTTACCCAAATCTGATCTAGTGCATCCTGAAAATGTCATGGAATCATAAAATGCCAGTGCCTAGTACTGTGCAGGCAACTGGGCTGTCCCAAGGACATTATAGGCTCATGCTAATTGCTTTTTCCTGTATTGTTGTCTGGGAAATCCACAGAAAGTGTTGCAGAAATGCTTTTCTGTAGAAAAATAGAATATTTATAGCTATTTTAATATGATGCATGCCAACAGATTAGGATATTATGCACTTTAGCAGTTAAATAAATTGATCCAATGACTGCCAAAACTTTATTCACCCTACATTGATCTGACCAGCAGTACGCATTTTCAATATCCAATCCTAATAAATAGGGTCCTAATGGGATACTGTATATTCTAATGTGGAATAAACACTTTGATCTTTAGCATGCTAGCAGAAAAATTATGATGGCAACTTACTTTGGCTAGTAGGGAAAAGAAATTGGCTTAAACTGACAAGCCAAAATGATAGAAGTCAGCAGATGAAGTAATTTCTTTTGGGTGCTTTGTTTGAAGAAGGTTGTCTTAAATTTTTGGATACCAAAACTGTAGGACATACTTGTACTTATACCTGATGAAAGCTTTCTGTTTTCCACAAAGCTTCCCCCTCCCTTTCCCAAGAAAGAGGAGGATGAAGGCCTAAAATTGCTATGGTTTATAGGGTAGGATGAAAATGGAGTGAAAGTTTTGAATACCACTCAAATATTTGCAGCTGTCTACAAAAGAAAAGAACGTAAGAGTCAGATTTTTGGACTGGAAGTGTAATGTGTGAAAATACATGATCATGATGACAAAGTTGAAGAAGAAACAAAGTGGACAAAGAAATAGGTATATTGGAAACAGAGGAGGAGAAACTATCAAAACAGAAGCTGAGCCAAGCAATAAAGACCAAAAAAAATATGTGAGAGGTTTTTCCTTCTGCAACAGCAGGTAAAACTGTCATAGAACTGTATCAGCTTATTGAGAAAACTCTTTGTTAAAACTGAGTTAATTTTCTTCATAGTAGCTACTATGAGGCTATGTTTGGATTTGTGCCGGAAGCAGTGCTGATAACACAGGGGTGTTTTAGCTGTTGCTGAGCAGGGATTACACAGAGTCAAGGCCTTTTCTGCTTCTTATACCACCCCACCAGCAAATAGGCTGGGAGGGTACAAAAAGTTGGGAGGGGTCACAGCCAGAACAGCTGACCCCAGCTAACCAAAGGGATATTCCATGCCATACGACATCATGCTCAGTATATAGAGCTGGGGGAAGAAGAAGGAAGTGGGGGACATTTGGAGGGATGATATTTGTCTTCTGAAGTAACTGTTATGTGTGGTGGAGACCTGCTTTCCTGGAGGTGGATGAACACCTGCCTGCCTATGGGAAGCAGAAAATGAATTCCTTGTTTTGCTTTGCTTGCATGTGCAGCTTTTGCTCTATCTATTAAACTGTCTTTATCTCAACCTATGAGTTCTTCCTCACTTTTGCTCTTCTGATCATCTCACCTATCCAAACTGGGGGGAGTGAGCAAGTGACTGGGTGGTGCTTACTTTCCAGCTGGGGTTAAAGGAGATTGAGTGATATGTGAATCCTTCCAGTGCTAAAGCTGGCAATGGTCTAGATGATTCAAAGGTGCTTGATCCACTAGTTATTCCAGAACTATTATGATGAAACCTCCCCACCTTTCGGTGGGAGGCACACTGACTGGCATGAGTCTCTTCAGAATAGTGTCCAACAGCACTGGAGCTTGTGAAAACAGACATTTTACAGAAGTGAGAGATAGCAGTTGTCTAGAACATGAGTGCCAGTTGTTATGCTCTATTAAGGGAAGATAGATCATGTTGTAATAGCTTTGGCTATGGGATAGCTCCATAACTGATTCATATTGGGGATGGAACAGACTTGGTTTGAATTTCCTTTTGTGTAAAGTTGGCTTTGAGGTTTTTTTTTGTTTTTTTTTTTATTTTGCTTTGTTTTTAAAGACACTCCCTATATAGGATATCCTATATGTTCCTAGGACTGGGTTTTATTATTAAAAGAAATGCTGTGGAAAAAATCTGTGAGAATTTTTTCTAGGAATGGTATCAATGTGTGAAGTTAAAATTTCCCATAACTGTTAATGGAAAACTTACTGAAAATTTTTGGTAGGTTTAAATACAGTATTTTGTATAAAATAATATAGCCAATTGCTTGAAGAAATAACTCGAGTGCTAAATTATTGTTTAATATTATTTTTAGTTTATGTATGTAGAAGATGATACAATCATGTAATTGTTTTCTTGAAACTCAGATGCCAATTTAGATAAATTAGGTAAGATTTCTGCTTGTATAAGTAATTTTACTATCAATGTTCATCAAAATAATGTTTTAAAGATTTTTTTCTTTTTTAGATGCTTATTTTCATGTTGTCTGTAGTCAACCATTTTTTGCACTACTTTCTTATCAGTGTAGCACACCCTATCTGATATGACTCTTTACCCTTGCTGTCTGTACTGCATAATTAAGTTGTTAGCTTAAAAAAAAATTAGTTTTTTACTGAAAAAATCTGATTACTTTTGGGCTTGTCATTTTCTCAGCTAATGTGTGAAGGTTATAAAGCATAAAGTTCATTATTCTGAGATTTGATAGCAGTCTGAAATCTTTACTAAATAATTACTGGGTCAAAAACCTGTAATGTTTGGTTTTTTAAGTACTGAAAAAATTATTAAGAAAAGAAATCACCCTGTTAGATTAAGGGGTTGCACGTCGGTTCACCTTTCACTGCAGACCTGTTTTGATTTTCCTTCCAGCTGATTTATTTTAAAAATAAGATTTTGAGACATTTAAGGGAATTATTTAATGAATTCAAGTTGATTGTGCAACTCAAGAAATTCCATGTTAAAGAGGCTTGTACTTATTCCAAAGTTCTAAAACTGATTTTCACCCCAAGAAAAAGGAGGAGTGGGATGAAAGTGAAAGGGATAATGAAGGAGAGGGCTACAGATTTAGGTAAAATGGAATTAGGGTCAGCGAAGAACATGTTAAGAAAGGAAAGTGGATTAATCACTGAAAAGCCAGACCATTTATCAAGAGTCTAAGAATAAAGCCATTCAAAAGGTAAAACACTTTCCAAAGAACATTAAAACTCCTAGTACTTAAGCTGCCAAGTACAATCAGAATATGGACAACTGGGGATGTTGTTCACTGGCAATGGGGTATACTCTGATGCTAAATGAGTACCTGCTCTATTGAATGAGAAGGCTGTTCAAAGGAAGAATAGCTGAGAGGAATGAAAAAATAAAGATAATAACTGTGAAATAGGAATGTGCAGCCAAGTCAAGGGACTAATTACTCTCTACCTGGTGCATAAAATTGCAAATTTGACCACCAGCAGGTAGGGCTAGTGATACTGTACAAGGCGGGATGAGACTTCAGCTGAAATTCTTTAAGAAAGATTACTTCAAGATGGAAGAGATGCAGAGAAGAGCTACTAAAATCATAAGGAAGGTGGAGATTTTAGTTTCTAGGAAAAAACCCACACAAAAGCTGTTGCTAGACAAGACATTTTGGCTGCAATTGAGCTGGGTTCAGATCTGTACATATGATGCTTATGTGTTATCTATCTAACCTGTTTCTGTCAACAACCTTCCAGTAGAAAAATGCTTTAATATAATGTTGACAGAACTGGGAGAGGAAATGAGCTGATATATGGTTATGCCACCTTGTTTGAAGAGGCAGGGAACATGATCTGGAGATTTATATTCTGAAGGTTTAAACTAGTGCAAGTCCACTGGAACAGTACAGCTGAACAGTATAAGCAAGTTTGACTTGTTCAGTAAATTGACACTCGATTGCCTATTATATTCTTACGGGGCTAAATAACAGGGATGAAGAAGTTCAAAGGACAAAGTTAATACAAATGTTCAGTTAAAGATATGCAGTGATTCATTGCAGGATGAAAATAATGTTTCTAACTGTCAGAACTCTGAAACCAAAATGGTACTCCCTAATGAGAGGTAAGTGGGTTTCAAGAGGGAGCTTGTTAAGGGATTATACATTGTCACAAGCCACAACATAGGACTAAATTTGATTACACAATTCCATCATTCCAGGTGACAAAACCAATCACAGAATCACCAAATTACTTAGAATAATGCCTTCAATCAATTTTCTGTTCCCCAGTGTTTGCTTGTACAGCTCCATTATTTATTTCTAGACTTATAGTGTGATAATGTTCAGTATGATGTAAAAAGGGTCTTAACTTTAGGTTGTTTCCAGTAAAAATATGGCATTCAGCTTTAATCCCTCAGCCTATCTGGTTTATTAAGGTAGGTCTACAGTCATCTGCTCATAGAAGTACTTTGAGCAGAATCTTTAATCTGCTTCCAGGAAAACCTATATTTTATTAAAAACTAGACAGATTTTTAAGAATGTTCATACTCCTGCAGTAAGGTTTTAGATAACACAATTTTCTTTAATACTTCTTTGGAGACTTTGCAATATAGATATATCTAAATCACAATGTTAGATAATGAATTAAGTTTTTGATTTAATGTTTATCTCTAAGGATTTTTATTGTAAAAAATTTCAATGTGGTATAAAAATGCCAATTTGTTTCCTCCACTTCTGAGGCCAGTAGTGGTCCTTTAACACAAATACATAAGACTTAAAAAAAATTTTCATTATATCTTACCATTGTGTGTGGGCAACGGGGTTCAATTGACAGATTTCCTATAAGCAGAAATTTGAATTTTCCATTGTTCTTTTAGGTTGAATTTGTGGAGAGTTTCCACCTAAATTTACATGCTACAAAGTTTTTTGAATTTTTGAATATTTCTTTTTGTGTTCTGTGGAACTAGATACCAGTGAAGCACAGCTGGCTGAAATTTTGCTGCAAACAGGAATGGGGGTGTCACACTGCATGTTTCTTGTGTCTTATGCTTTGGTAGCAGGACAGAAATTTTAATTTATATCTACTTTCACACATTTTGTTTGAATAACTGAAATAGCCAAAGTACTGAAGAGGCCAGTATAATAAACTAATGAATATGTAGAAATGCTGCTATGTCTATACAAATGAGCGTTATTCCAACATGCAATTCCAGATCAAAATATTTACTTGTTCTTACTGTTTTTCACGCAGTTGTTGCAAAGAGAGTCATGGACTGTTTTTTTTAGAAAGACAAACTAATTTATTTGAATCTTAATACAGAGTAATGCTCTCATGGGAAGTGAAATCTATTGAACAGGACAGTTAATCACTGTCCAGATGGTGAAGGGAGGCTCCATTGCAGGTACTTGAAGCAGCATCTTCAGCTGGATCAAACGAGACTCTCTGAGCCACTGCTCTGTGCAACTCTGGCTGTGGCCCTCAGTGACCACCGAGAGCATGCATAATTCATTGCTGTTCATTATTTTAACTACATATGAAACAAACTTTCAAATTACTATTTGCAAATGTCTTACCTGTGTACCATGTAATCCATTTTACAGCACGAACAACTTAGAGGAGTCTTTGGAGGGAAAAAGCCAGGTTCTCCACTGAGGTTGTTAATCAACATATTTAAATGTGCAAATTGCTCAATAAACACAGCAGGAGCTGTCTGAAGGAAATCTCCAGAGCTGTATGAACATCCCACCCAGAGAGGTCATGTAGCAATCAGTCAAATCATCCCTGTAAGCATTAGCTGGTTACTCCCTGGGTCATCTGCAGGACTGAGGTAGCTGGGCTGGCTTAAGGTAACGGACAAACTTGAAACCAGGCAATTGCCTGAAATTTCATCAATGATGGGGCTGCACCCAGGCCAGCTCAGGATGTAAGTCTGCAGGTCAGGGTCAGGACGGGTGAGATCCATGGCCAGGCAGTGGCATCACTGCGGCACAACTGGACACCCACATTCCTGCCAGGCTGCCATGGGCAGGTGGGTAGAGGTCAGAGACGGGGGTTTCCAGGGGAGGCTGATCAGGGGAAGTAAAGTCTGTGAGTGCACTCATGGCTTTGGCATAGAGGAACCGCAGAGCCCTTAGACTAGACATCTGTCATAGCTCTTCCTTGGCTTGAGGAGCACTGGAGCAACACTGAGAACTAATGGCTTGGTAATCCATATTGGACTCTTGTGCTAAGAGTTAACAATGGCATTTCTAGAACCTGTGATTTACAGTCTCATTTTATATGGTGCTGGCTTTGTCATGGATCTATTCTTAGCCTCCTGGCAATGAAAGCAATAATATAATGCATAAAAGTTTCATTTGGGACCTCAGACTGACAATGATGGATTCTTTTTTTTTTTTGTTACATGCTACTCAGTTACATGCTTAAGCTCTTGCCATTTTTTAGCGGACTTGATAATCGTTGCTCTGATTATGCAACTGTCTTGGTGCTGCATTGTAGATTTCATAATGCCCTAATAGAGCTCTGGTTAGCCAGCAGATCTATCTTGCCACCAGCTGTAGGAAAACAGTTTTAGAAAAAGTGCACTCCCAGTGGAAGTTATTCATATTTTAATGAGCAGGATGTTTTATGATCTTTGCTAATAAAAATGAAACTGGAAGAGAGCACTCTCTTGCCAGAATGTGTTCTTTTCCATATTGCCAGAAATTGCAGGCTACGCATAAACTGTTGTAAATCCAAGCACATTCTGTCAGAATATGAATATGTATTATTCAGTTAAATGTTACAGTATGACCATATAAATAGTAATAAAACTGTGTTCTGAGATGGGAAATCCCATCTTGTATAATAATACCACAAACAGAATAGAATTCTAATGTGTCTTCTTAAACATTCAGTGAAAAGTAGTTAGTGACCTCCCTGTTCAGAAGCTTTCTCTAGGCAAAAGACCTAAACCATTTCACATTCTTTACCTCTCCTCCTCAGCCCCTGAATTCCCAGAGGAACAGCATATATTAAGAGCTAACTGCCTACAGCTTGTGGGCTTACAAAATATCTCTTCAGTTTTTTTCTTCATGACAAAAGCTATTTGAAAGCATTCTTTCACTTATAAATAGAAATAGTCTGAATAGTTAATGCTTCTTTTAAAATGTGTTCCTGAATTGACAACCTCAAACAAATGCTAATGTAAAATTTAGTCTGGGTGTTGAAAACTATATCCAGGTAATAAATTAGAAATATAATGTTTGAGATAGGAATAGATTTTCTTTCTGGCCTGCCTTTCCCAACCCCAAGGAAAATATATTTAAACTAATTCTAATTTATGTACTAGGGTCATACTCCCAGATTCTGAACCAAGTTTGATTGATCTTGCTGTTGGAGCTGAGCCATGAGTCTGCCTTGCTCCTTTGCCACAGTGTCTCGGAAAATAGCAGGCTGGGATATGGGAAAATATAGGTCTCTTAACAGGCTCTGTAGTTAGCCTAGTAAGATGCTTTTCTATCTTCTTAAATCCTTCTTTATTCACATTTATAAAGCATAGTATATTATCTCTCCTGGAAAGAAGTTTGAGCCTGCCATTGGTATTTTTCGGTAATATCTATTTATCATTCTTATTTGTATGAATGATGATAGTGAATTTTCTGGAAGACTTCTTATGATGTTTTGTCTGTGCCAAGATTTTAATCATAAAATTCCTTATGGCATCTTTTACATTGGATGTTTAGGCTAGAACAGTTATCGGTTTAGTTCCTTACATTGTCGTTTAGTAGGTACCATGTGTTATTCAGAAAGTAAGAATGCATTTGACATAGTGGATGTAGAAATGTAGAATGGGTGCAGTTATTGTAGTACTAGTCAAATCAAGTCAGATTATGGTGGAGTACACAATCTGTCAATAGTGGAGGAACAAGAGCAACAATATTTGCAGGTAATACATTACAAACTTTTTGAGTGTTTTATATCTGTAAGTACTCTAGTGTTTCTAGTGTTAGCCTAAAGCTTCTTTCTTCCCTTTTTTTTAATTTCCTTTCCATCTGTTAATTTACCAGTGATAAAGGCAACCAAAATAAATGTGAAAACTAGCATTTGGACATAATTCATTGATCAATGTCAATAGTAGAGCAATACACAAAGACTGGGCATTTAGCTGAAGACCTGGTCTGGTAACACACATGGTTATTGACTGGTTACATTAGATAGAGCTTGCTTTGGTTTGCATTAATTTCTTATAATAATATTTTTTTATTAATGTTTTGTTTAGTTGGTGTGGTTTTTTTTTTTTTAGTTATTGCAGATACATACCATGTTGTTTCAGGATTATATGAAAAGAAACTCGTATTCCCACCCACAATTTGCTTCCAAGAAACCAGAACTAAATATAACAGGTTGGAGAATGCAATGTTAGAATAAGCTGATATACAGTATCAAAGATTTGTCAGAATCACATCTAACTTAATATGCTTCAGCATGGTGGCTCTGGGAACTTCATTTCTTTCAGATGATTTATTACATCTTTGCTGTAGCATTCAGTGTTGAATAAAACTTGTAATCAAAATTGGACTAGTAGTTTGCCCCACATCACTTTTTCAAGTGTGTTTTATTTTTTCAGCTCTTGCCCTAATCCTGTGCAGCAGAACACACTGCTCTGTGGGTAGAAGTGTTGTAGGCAGGAACTTGATTCTTTTCTTTAGAAGTCTTCTCCTGATCATGTAAAGATAATTCCAGTTGATCACAAGTTGATCTATGCTGTCTGTACTTCTGAAACTGTATTGGCAAAATTGTCCTTTTCCAGGGAAGAAGACAACTTCAGCTCTTTCACTCAAAATACTCAGTCTGTGGGAATGTGTATTTCTGAAAATCACTTTTTTTCTTTACTATCATGCTCATGTCTGAGTATAATTCTAAAGAATAAGGGGTTCAGACAGGTGATTGTAGATTTGAATCCTTTGATGGCTATCTTCATGTAAACCACCTGTTAACACTTTGGGAGAAAAAGTGCAATATTTTGTGCAAAATAGGCACAATGGCCCACAGATTACATGGGAGTTGATCTGCATGAGGTATTTAATAACATCAGTCTGCACTCATCTGTTTACATTATCAAACAACTGAAGATAGAGACTTAAGCAAGTTCACCACTTGCTTAAAACTGAGACTCTGGTTCTAATGGAAGTCTTTTAACAAAGGGAGGGAAGGGATAAGAGGAAAGGAGTACTGGATTTTTAGTTCTCTGCATAAGGCTGAAGATGAGAATAATGGAATTTCCAGAAATAGAAGAGAGAAGACTGTGTTCTAGATGCAAAAGTCATGAAATGATGGAACTACTGATCGTGGGTTTAGGACATGAGAGAGAAGAGTGTCATGTAAAAGAAAAATCCAACTTATCAGGCTGACTAGATAAGGAGAAAGGGAATTGACTGAACAAGAAATGACCTATTTTATAAAAATAACAGCTAGATGCCTCTCTGGAGAGGACAAGAATATGAACAACAGACATCTTGGAGGGCCTCTGAAGACCCTATGCTCAAGAATAGTTTGGAAAGTATGTGTGTTTTTTTCACTTTGCCTGGAGTTCCCTTTTAGCTATGACAATAAAACTGGGGAGAAATTTGTATGGAAAACTTCAGTTAGATTTTGTCTTATTTAACTTCTGACAGCTACCTCTGAATTAGTAGCAGTATTAAACAATAGAGAAAGAAGTATTTATGGGATTAGACATAATTTGTTCAAAAATAGGCATCTAATTTAGAATAAGATCAGTTACACCCTACAAGCATGTATTTTTCTCTGTTGGTTTTCAAGGGAGACAGTATTTTAGTTCTGTGAGTCTATCTCCTGTTAGCAGTTGTTCATCCTGGAAGAGTGAATTGTAAACCTAGAGTGAGGATGAACCAATATGGAGGACGAGAGAGTACTGGGGAAGGTGGGGAACTAGCTATTGTCCTGGTAGCCTAAAGACCTCATGGTTGCACAGGCTCATTTCCATCAAGGGACAACAGAAGGTGTTTGTACCCTGAAAATATGTCAGAGAAGCCTATCAAAGAGACTGTGCTTCATCTTAGCTGCATTGAATCAAAGAAAGTGTAAGACTAGATGCATTTCTGTTCGCAGGTTTGCATTTTAAGACTGTGTGTATGTGAGTGAATGTGTCTCTAGTAGAGGAGAAATCTGCCAGGCATATGACTGTTCAGAACAGATTATTTTATGTCCTTCTCTGAAGACCTAGTCCTGACCTGAAGATCAGCTGAATACTGGCTGTACCTAGAAGTGGCAGAAATACCTCAAATCAAGGTTTTTTTCATTTTGTGGCTTCTCTCCAGCTCAATTTCCTTGGACCCTTCCTACAAACGCCAAAACCAAGGAACTGAGAATTGATTTGCACTTGAGTCCTGCCTTAATATGGAATCAGAAGAAAAGAAACCTGTACATACAAGTGTATGTGGGAGTTCAGTGGTGCTTGGCTTACCAATGCTGACTAAGTTATAGCAACTTGAATGGTTAACTAGGTGGGTCAGAAATGCCATAACAGATATGAAATGCTCTTATATGACTTAATAGAGGTTAAGGTAAACTCCAAATGTTCTTTTTTGTTTTTATTTCTCAGGCCCAAATACCAAATCCACTGTAAGATTTTAGCAAAAATACATACTTACTGTAACTTCAGTTGGATAAAAAGAAGTCAATTCAAATTTTTTTTTCTCTCGTGTAATTCTTGGCCTTCTAATACCCATTTGAAACACTGCAGGCCTTGTGAACACAGTGTGGTATAAATGATTTCTCAAAGTGATTACAGCAGGTTCTGCACAACCCTGCACAAGAAAGCTTGGTATTCCATAGAGACTGCACTGAGGTTGAGGCCATTACTTAACAAGTCCTACTGAGCCAGATGAGAGTCTCATCAAAGTGAAAACTGAATCAAGGATGCAGGATCTTGCTGAATATGAAAAGGTCTGAGTCTTTCGCTGAATGAAGGACTGTAAATACAACCAAAGGATGTAAAAGAGAAACAATCTCAGATTTTTTTTATTTAAACACTTAGCATTATACTAGTGCTCTGCAGGTGTTGCCAGGTCATAAGCAGTCTGTATAAATGCAACAGAAGCTCAATATTCTTCAAGCTTCAATAAACTTCTAAAAATAGGAGATTTTGCACTGTTTAAATAGCATAAAAATAAAAGTGTCCAGAGGAGTTGTATCTGAGAATGAAGACATTCAAAATATCTTTTATTTTTAAACCCTCAGAGTTGACTAACTTGTGAATGTCATTAAGGTCAGGAAGTAATATTACCCAATAAGAGTGGCATATTTGGCTTATCCTCATTGTATTAGTATTTTTAAGATATTGGTCAAATAATTTGATTCACATCAATCAAGCAGTAACGAGAGTGCTTTTTCTTTGCAGAACACTTTTTAGGATTTTGAGGGTCTCAAGGAGATCAGAGGACATTTTAAGGAGTGCAAGCTGTGACAATGTATTGATCTCTATTGTTCTTCATAGTAACTTTGTGGTCAGCAAGCAGTAAAATCCAGTAATTATGGCAGGTACCGTTAACAGCTCACGAACAAACGGGAGCCTGAGATGCCAGAGGAAGGGTGTTAAGTCTGAACTAGTTCCAAGTCAGCAGTAATTGCTTCTGGATTCATGATGATAATTGCATTTGCTTCAAATAGAGATGATGCAATGCAACTGTTCCTCTGGTAAAAATAAGTGGGGAAAAGACAGAACTCTATCTTTCCTCAAAATCTTCAACTGCTTATCCTTCCCCTCAAACACGATATTCCTAATATTTGGCCTTTTACTTCCCTCTCCTGCTTTCCTCTTTTTGACTTTTTTCTTTGCCAAATTTCCCTTTTCAGCCAGTTCTTGTCACTTCTTGAGTAACCTGAAGCCCACTGTGCCACTCCCTGAACTAACATCACTCCAGCAGTGCAGTTAGTGCATTTTCCGAGAAGGTTCCTGAAGCCTTGCTTGCCTGACTCTGTGTAGTGGGTAGCCAGAGGACCCACAGATCATGTTAGACCTCCACCTATAGTTCTATCGCCCTCACTGCTGGCAGAATACCCTCACAAGTATGGGATTCTTCTCCTGGCTGACAGCTTCACAACATTTTTCCTCTAGAGGTTGTTATAGCAGGTAATCATAAACATTCAGAAAACTTCACATTGTGCTGGTTGCTGGTTCTATCTGTAGAAGATCATCCACATTTTTTTCTTTCCATGGTAGGAAGTCTATTTTGTAGTAGAGTACATAATGGATCAAATCAAACTCAGATAAACCTTAAAACCAGGACTAGAATGCCATATGGTTGTATGAATTTAAAGCAACTATGTGGCAGAAACTGCTCCTTCTGATGGCTCTCTTTTTGGGTGTCTCGCTCATGTTGTGGGCTGTCACTACTTGACTCATTTAGACCAGTGGCTTTATCAGGTGATAATGATGAGTGTATTACACTAGTAGACACAGAAATCCTTGTGACTTGCCAAGTCTGGGTACAGCCCTAGCAAGATCTCAGTACTATAGTGAGCTAAAACCTCAACGCATGATGATCCTGCAAGCTACCCTCCCCTTCTCTTTCATTTCATTGGAAAGATAACAATGGAGTAATAGTGTGCTCTGGTTAAGTGTGAGGTCTGGATGACAATTAACAGAGAATGTTATGATGCATGGTACTTTGTCTAGCAGAGAAACCTCCTAAGGTTTACAATGTATACATGGCCAGCTAATTTCCAAAGTGGAGAATAGCAGAACACTAAGCATTCATTGCCCATTTGCTATAGTTAACTAATGCATATTGTATCACAGGAGACAGGAGAAGATGTGGTAACTTTAGCAATAGAAAAAGTTATTTTGTATGCTGCCATTTTTAATACTCCAAGGTCTGAACAACAAATGAACAAAAAGCTTTATTTCTGTCTAATAGCTTAATGTTCTTCGTTTTATAGAGTGTAAGGTATTGTTCAGACTAACAAAGTTAAGATTTAGGGGGAGGATTTCTTTCCTTCTGCCCCTTCTCCCTGGGGAATTTGCTGGCTGCAGTAATTCTGCTTTTGTCATTGGATGGCTCTGGATTACTGCTAATGGTATTAATGTATGTTAACATCTCTCCACAGTTTGATTACTTTGGAGACCTGCAGGCTTTTCTGTTATCATAGAAGATGAAGCTGCTTGTGTAGGGTGCCTTTCATCAGATCCAATACTTTATAAACCCTCTAGATGTTTGATCTAAGCTAATAATCTAGATTCTTTGTAGAGCCAATTGAGCAAGAAGATTAATTTCTCTCAAGGTATCCATTTTAGCCACCTGTCCTTAGAATTTGCAAGGAACAGTTTATAGAATCATAGAATTATCTAGGTTGGAAGGGACCTTTCAGACAATCTAGTTCAACCAGTAGTATAGAGGTGCTAAAATTCTCAGTCAGCTGAAAGAAATTCACCCTTGGCTACTACTGTTGCTGCAGAACACTGTTGAAGTAAGGGAGGCACAGCTACAAGCAATCACTTAATATTCTCAGCATTCTCTTTGAAAAGAGCTTCTTTCATTCTGAAAAGATGGCCTAAATGTTTTAAGGCATAAAATATGAAAAGCTTTGGATGCTTTTTAAGTTTAAAACATACTTCAGTTGAGCATGATAAATGCTCAATATGTTACCATCTCTAATTCTTGGCTAGTAAGCATTTTAACTCATGCAGACTTGTTCATGTAAGCTAGAAAAGATGACACTATGGTTTGAGATGAACAATAATACCTTTGTGTTTGAATTAGTGTTTAATTATAAGATAACACTGGAATTTGCTTAGCCTGACACATTTAGAAGTACTATAGAAGACCATGAATGGAAACATCAGTAAATAATGAAGTTATCTAAATTAAATCAAGAGCACATTCTACGGCCATATAGATAATTGGAAAACTATAAATCTATAAGAGCTATATTGAAAACATGATGAGAAATTCAAGCTGAATTTCTGAAACTCCAAGGGAGACCATATAAAATATCAGTAGTGTTTCTTTCTTAAAATAGACTGTGCTATTTATAGAAGCCGAATGTGAGGCTTCCACACTGAAATACTTTGGCTTGACAGGAAATGTAGTTTGCTCTCTGACATTTGGAAATATCTCTCAAAATGATGGTAATGTTTAGACTTAGGATGCATTAGAAATTCTTTTCCTAGGATGCTTCTGATGTATTTTTGCATTCGTTACCTAGGAATCCAGAGAAAATAATATTTTGAATAATAAGCGAGGTTTTATACTCATGTCTGCATCCTTTTGTTTCTACCCAGGATATAAAAATGTATCATGAGACAGCAGATTTCTACAGAACACATTTAATTAATTAATTTGTAAGATTACCTACTACTGTGATATTCAGATGAATAGAAGTATGTATCTGAAACCAAAACACAGCTGTGTTTGTGTCTTTCTAAAAAGATTACCTAAGAATTTTGCAGTGCAAATGATGGATGGTTTCCTCCACAAACAGAAGCACGCTTTTAACTTTTTTCCTTTTTCATTGACCTCTTCTAAAAGGCTCTTGAAAATACTAGGTTCAACTCTGACAGCACTGTTCCTGTTACAGTGCTGCCAACTACAGAAACATTTTACTACATAACTGAATCTCTGAGCTTTGACTGACATACACTACTTCTGCATTCTTTCATATTCCTGTCTGTAATGAGTTTATTTGTGCAGCTTTAATGTTTCTTCTACAACAAAGAGAAATGCTTGCTCTTTTCAAGGATATCGCAAACCAGTGTGTTTTTTCACCTTGGTATCTTTTGATGGGTCTAGCCAGGCCTTTTTGCATGGTGAGTGTACTGCTATCCATTGAAGGCATGTATTGGTGAGGGCAGCCTTGAGGATAGTGTGCCATGACTGCTGTCTCGCAGATCACATATTTAGATAACCTCACTACTTCACTACTGGAGGCTTGACTGAATAGAATAAATAGTTGAAGTGTTTTTTTGTGGTTTTTTTCTTTTTTTTTTTTTTTTTTTGTTTTTGTTTGCTTGTTTTGGGGTGTTTTTTGTGTGCTTTA
>JAOXNG010000001.1:143462350-143472444 GCA_028566535.1 Scolopax minor | reverse complement strand
GCACAGGCAAATCCACCACTAAACCACATCTAAACGTCTTTTAAATATCTCCAGGTATGCCTATTTGACTACTTCCTTGGACAGCCTGTTCCAATGCTTGACAACCCTTTCAGTCAGTACATTTTTCCTAATATCCAATCTAAACCTCCCCTGGCACAGATTGAGGCCATTTCCTCTTGTCCTATCCCTTGTTACTTGAAAGACTTGCTACACCCTCCTTTCAGGTAGTTGTAGAGAGTGATAAAGTTTTCCCTCAGCCTCCTCTTCTCCAGTCTAAAAAACCACAGTTCCCTCAGCCTCTCCTCATAAGACTTGTGCTCCAGACCCCTCACCAGCTTCATTGCCCTTCTCTGAACATGCTCTAGCACCTCAATGTCTTTTTGTAGTCAATGTAGTGAGTGGCCCAGAACTGAACACAGTATTCGAGGTGCGGCTTTACTAGTGCCGAGTACAGGGGGGACAATCACTTCTCTAGTCCCGCTGGCCACACTATTTCTGATATAAGCCAGGATGCTGTGGCCTTCTTGGCCACCTGGTCACACTGCTGGCTCATATTCATCTGGCTGTTGGCTGACACCCCAAGTCCTTTTCCACTGGGCAGCTTTCCAGCCACTCTTCCCCAGGCCTGTGGCACTGCATGGGGTTGGTGTGACCCAAGTGCAGCACTCAGCTTTGTTGAACTTCATGCCATTGGCCTCAAGTGGCATGGATAATTTCATTTCACTTCCTTCTTATTATGATAATCATTGTCTGGGACTACCAAATGAGAGTGACAGACTTCTGTCTCTTCTCTCTTGTGCATGTGATATCACCTTGAAGGGAGAATTTAGGCTCCAGTAGTACTCACTATATGTTTTTATTGCAATCTCAATAAAATTCCTGGAAAATGCCCATTAACAGAGGCTAATTGCTCTTAGTGTTATGAGAACTAGTGTGCCAGACTTGTATAAGTTTGGTAGAAATTTGGAGTTGTTTTAGGAAACAGACTGAAAACTCTAGGCTATATGATCTTTTGGTCCTGCCAAGAAAATACTGTAGATCAAAGTTTGAGTAAGGGTACAGGTTCCTTGCCACAATGCCCACCATCTCTTATTTTGTCACTTTTTTGTCCATAAGGGTGGAAGTGCTCCCTCCACTTTGTCCATTATTTTTTCCTCTACGAACATGTAACATCAGAGAATTAGGATGATGAGAGGAAATCTTGGCAAATGAGGCTCTCAGAGATTTACTAGTGTGGTGTGCTAAAGGATATCAGGAGACAATCAGACATCTGTTTCTTTCAGGAGTATTGTTCTGTGCTTGCCAGGAACAATCCTCCTTTGGTGATATATGCCTCTGAATGTCTACTAGGCAATCCAGGTCACCCTACCTTGATGCTATATGAGATAAAAGCTTGACTGCTAACGTAAAGAAAAAAAAGGTGTTAAAAGTGACTTCTAGACGTTTTGCTACAGAATTACTAAGTAATTAAGAAGAGTAAAGAGAACATAATCCAGGATCATACTTCATACTGCCTTGTTTGTGTCTGTTCCTAAAATTTTCACACTGTCAAGAATCTCTAACAGGATTAAATCAAGGTTGTTTTCCATTAGCACCAGTGGACTATGAATATGATTGTATTTAATGCCGTGTGCATATTTACACACTTATTTACATAGCATGTAAAGGCAGTCTTATGTACCATTCTCTAAGCACTGTAACGAGAAATACTAATTACAACACATATAATTAAACACAGTTTAAGTTTGATTGAGCTGTTAATTTCCACGTTAGCAAGAGTCTGTTTTTCTGTTATGTTCTTTCATTACCAAAACTTCCAGCCTTGCAAGACACTGACTGTTACTAAATTGCTTCCTATTTTTCTTTTTGGAGAGTCTAAATCTTGTTAAACCTGGGACTATTATGCCTTGACTCCCTGTACTTTCTCTACTTTCTGGCTGACATGCCACCTGTGAAAAAGACTGTCAAAAATATAGCCTGTAGACTTTTCTATTGATTGCAAGGGTAAAACTGGATTATCTCCCTCCTGTTTTGTCAGGTCAGTTTTTCACTTTGTCTTTCATCTTTAATCTTCATATTCTGTTTTCTCTGGTTTGAATTTCCTCAATTTGAAATCATCTTATTAGGAGGGAGGTTTTAGATTAATAAGGCATTCTCTCATGCTTATTTCCATCTATTAAGCATTCATTTGGAGTTAATTGATGAAGTATAGATCACTTGGAAAACGTGCATACATGCAGCCAGTTGTCAATCACTTACCATCCTATGTAGCTCTCCCCAAAGACCCCTATAATAATCTCATAATTACCCTGCAAGATAATCTCGAAACCTTAGAGAAATTGACAGAATGAAAATGAAATCTCATTTTGGAAAGCTCCTTATGCTGAATCGTAACACCTGTTAGCTATTTGCAGGATTTATATTTATCTTATTTATAAGATTGCTAGCAAGCATCCTCAGTGTCCAGGAAAGTCCAAGTGGTTCTGAGAGATTCAGTTACTGAGAAGACTGGAGAAAGATTCTTTTTTTTTTTTTTTCTTCTTCTTAAATATAGGTTTTCCTTTCCTCTTACTGTTAGAGGTAAATTCATGTAACTGATGTCTAATGAAAATGGAAGCCTATGCCATATGGTAGTATTCTGTCAGCAGATTAATTACTCATATTTGTTTTTGAAGGTTGAGTACTGGTAATTATTGGAATGTAATGGTCAAAGTGCTCTCTTGCAAAAATGACCAATAGCCATAATTTGGCTCTGAAATATCTAGTTTATGGCTGTGACATCAAAAAGCCTGAAAAATTCATAGATTAAAGCCAGTGGTGTTTTGCAAGACTGAAACAAATAGCTCTGGTTTCTAGACCATTAAAAAAAATGCAAGCACACAAGATGTTAATTAAATATTGATGTACTACTTAAACTATTTTCTTGTTTGAATTTGAAATCAAGAAATTGAAAAGGATTACACCTCCAAAATGAAATTCTGTATATTAGAACTTGAAAGTATGTCAGAAAAGTAAATGTATAATATAGTACATAGAGCTGTTTTCAAACTATTGTTTTCCCCAACATTATTGTTTTCTTAAGATCATGACATTTCTTGGAAATCCATTTATTAGATTGGGACTGGACTGATATTTATTTTTAATTCTTACAGGAATATCAACTTTTCCTTCAGATATTGTTCTTTTACAGATATTGTTCTATTGCATTTAATGGGTATAACTCTTCCTTTGTGCTACGAGATGCATATGGCAGTGAGAAAAGGAGTCTGATCATATACTCTTTGAAGTCTGGAAGGGCTTAAGGCCCTCACTTTTCTAACTTTAGCCCCACAGGGGTTAATAGTAATTTACTGATGGAATATTAGCAGTGAGTCAATATCTTCCCAGGGGCAAAAGAGGGAAAGGATGAGGAATGATAATGCACACAAGTGAAACTACTGTAGGATTATATTTCTTGCTGGTGCATGAAGGACACCGCTTATCGATTAATTTCAGACTTTAAATTGTCTGAGACTGGTTAAAATCTCAGCCAATGGGCTACAGCTGGATGAAGCAATGTTGTTAGGAACAATTCCCATTAAGAATTTACAATTTTATCATATACTTTCTTTATTCAAACTTTTTTCCTAATGGAAAAAAATCTGATAGGAATGTGATATAAAAAAATACTGAAACTGGAAAAGATTGTTTGAGTATTTTAAAGAAGGGAAAACATCAGACTTTATTGGTCTTTTTTTAATATTGTTCCCTTGACTGAATAAAACTCAGTTTTCATACTTGATAGAGTGTTTCCATATTAACTCTTCAAACACAAATTCTTAGTGACTGTGCATTAGGCATCTACTGAACAGGTTCCTACTTTAACCACAAATTTCGACATTCTGTTTAAATAATCAGGAATAATAAGTAGGATAAGTTCTCAGCCAAGCATCTGACCACCTAATTAGCATGATTTATAGGCCACATTTATTAATATTTTTGTGTAATGAGTAATATAATGGGTTTTTTTCCCTGTCTTAAACAATGCTTCTAGCAATCCATGACTCATGACTTTCTAGGATAGTGATGATACATATCAGTAAAGTCTAAGTAACAAGACAATCTGTCTGATCAGCCTAGTCCTCATCAGTAGGCAAAATAATCCTGTCAAAATAGAGTAATGAATATTAAGATGGAGAAAGGATAAACTAAAACAAAAAATGACTGTAAAAAAAAAAAAGCTTTATTCAGGGATATTTAGGGAAGTTTGAATGTGACATGTCACAGAAGAACCTCTGGAGAATCAGTAATTCACCCATAGTTAATGGTTTGCCTGCTATAAATAACATTTTATAGAGGGTTAATCCTCATCTTTTCATGGTCTGGCAGCTATTTCTAATGGTTACAGCTACGTGTGAGTACAGACTTAGAAGAAAATTTGTCAGCTAACACCATATTTTCTTTGTAGAATCTTGGGATTCTGATTAGAAGAGTTCATCCAACCCTGTGATCACATCCCCCATCATTTGGGAAGGGGGTTCTGCCCAATTTATTCAGTGCAGTTATGGATATGAAACTTGAATAACATTCTGTTATTCAGCCATCAGCCAACACAGAATTAATCACACATCATCTATCCTGTTGGAAAGAAGGTAGAGAACTTTTCAGACAAGTTAATTCTTAAAGACTTCACTCTCTAAAGGCAATGAAAGTGTCTGATCTGGGACACCACTTGTTCAGCTGAAGTGGTTTATAAGCCAAGCTGGGACTATGTGCTGTAAAGACCTGGTCAGTGTGGGTTATGACACTTACTCATTGTCTGTGGATGGCTTTCCTTTTGAAAGACACCAAGATTTAGGCAAAAGAGTATTATTTGCTTGAATCCTGCCCTACTGTGGGTGCAGGTAGGATATATGATGAGACCTAGAGGATCGGAGACATTCCCAAGCTCTCAAATTTACATTATGTTTGAATTTATTATTGAGCAACCAGTAGTTTCCCTCTACCAAGAACAACAGAGTGGTGAAGAGGTTGCACAGCCTGTTTTGGGGAGTTTTGACAGTGATAACAATTACTGTTAAGGGTAATTGGGTGATGATTTGGCTGAAGTGGAGAAAAAGGAAGAGACAAGAGAGAATCCTTGTTGCAGAAAAGAAGCCATTAGCAGGAAAGAGACTAAGGAAGGAGGCCTTGACCAATGGAAATGTGTTAACTATATCTTAGCGTGTTATAAAAGAATATGAAAGAAACTGAGATGAGAATGATGCACACGTTCTGTTTCTTTGCCTACACTGAAGCCATTCCTGTGCTGCTTGTTGTACAAGGTGATTACTTTCACATTTCTGGCAAAAATTTTTAGCTGTGCATGCACCAAGTACGTGACAGGCTGGGTTTCATTGTGTTTGCCTGAAAATTTAAAGAGGGAATGTGTGGCATCTAAAAATTTTCACATTCATTTTGCAGGATTTCCCATTCATTTTACAGAAAATCCAGTGCAGTCCATAAAAATGCCTCTTATTTTCTCCCCTTCCTGCTTCCATTTCAGTCTTTATTCTAAACTTCTTGACACGTTTGGAAGCCTATCTTGGCAAGACAGTCACAGAACACTCTAGTGCTTTGGTGAAAAATCACATCTTCAAATGTGCTCCAGTGTGCTCATCAGCACAAGTCTCCACGTGAAATATAGTAGAGATTTTGGCAGGTAATGAGCTTTTTTTAAACCTAGTTGCTAGGTTGCCTTATTCAGTATAAATTAGGTATAGACTAAATGTACTAGCTCAAAGTTTTATTGTGTGAAGGAGATGATACTTTTAATCTTTAGCCTTAAGTGGTATTTTCTGTTCCATTTCTGCTATGGTATACAGTAAGATTTGCTGTGCTTTATGAGTGTGGAAAATAGCATGTAACAGATTATTATTCAAACACAGCAGTAAAATTTGAGAAACTGAGATATAGGAAATTGTCAGTACAATCCTGTGTTCATAGTGGGAAATATAATCACTGTATTGGACTTTTTCAGTGGCATGTCTGAGACGATTGTCAAGTTTACTTTGCGCAACGTTAAGCTGGAGGTTAACAGACTTCCTTGCACAGTAATATTGCCAACTAATCCATATCACTGAAGGAAACCTCATGCATGCATGGAATTTGATGATATGCACTCATCAAAGTTGAGAAACTTTTTCATAGTTTTTTTCTCAGTGTAAGTCTTAGGGTCTGTCTCTTCCTGTGGGAAAGTATATGTTCTTCTTTCTGTAGATAACAGAAATTGAGAAGGTAGGATACACTAACTAAATGAATGCAAATAATTTCTGAAATACCATTTTAATTTAAAAAAAGGTCTTTCTTTAAAATAGACATGTTAATTATTTTTTGCTTTCCAGCTGACAACAATCTACAATGCAAAATCTGAGATAATTGCTAGGATTTGTAGAAATGAAGTCTTTCAGTGTTTGTGATATGAACTGCAAATTTTTATTACTTTCATATTTTAAATAGCTAGAAAAAAAAAAGCTAAAAGAAATATTTGAAAATTATTTATAAAAGCATCCATTAAGCTCTACAAATGGTTGTCTAACCTCTGCCATAAGTAAAGAACTTATTTTTTCCACAGAGAAAAAATATTGACCAATTTGTTGCTGGTAAAAGAAATAAAACCCCAAACCCTCTTATCCCAGCCCATTTCTCATTGAGTATTTAAGTAATACTCTTAGCAAGGATTTGTGCTATCATTTCAGTTTCAGTGTCTCCTCCTTTTTCTGACTGATGCATTTATCTAAAAGAGGAATTATTTGGACTTCTTTTTCTTGCTACACATTTACATAAAGTGCAAGGAAACAATGTATTTCAAGTGGAGTGGAAAGTGGTAGTGATTCTTGAAATAGAGTTGGGTGTAAAGCTTAAAGTGCAGATCTAGGATAGAAAACTACAGAAGCTTTGAAAACTATTCAGCCTGTTCATTGAGAAAATGAAGAAAGTTCTGCTTTAGTTTGGAAACATTCCTGAATGATACATTTAATTGTATTTTGATCAATGCTGACTTTTCACCCATGTTAGTTAAAAAGATTTCCTCCAAACTTCAGCTTCTTGTTAGGTGTAATTGTAGCTTTGGAACATTTGCATTTAATATTAGTAGGTGGTGTATCCAGCTGCATCAATGATACCTAAAACTGAAGGAAAACAATTTAAGAAATAAATATGGTTTTAGGAACTCTGGTAGTTGAAGTTCTTGAAATAGGCTGACTTGAAATTTTTTGAGCTCCAGAGATTGTGCCTGTTTTATTTGTTTTTCCTCTCCTCATAAATGGATGTTTGCAAGAAGATGATGATCCAGAACTACAGCTTTGGCCATTAAACAGACAGTCAATGTCTGTACCCTTATGATCCAGAATAAAACTTTTAGGTGCTTTCTTTTATCACTGACAGTCAATTACAATGTACCAATTACAACAGCATTACAGTGCTTTCATTTTTTTGCTTGGGTTAGGACTTTTCTTGATCCCCTGACAGTATTCTGGCATATTGGAATGCAATATGAGAGAGGTTTCTTACCTCTCTTAACTGTCGAAGTTAAAGATTCACCTTTCCCAACCTTTATTTACATGTCTCTCCTCCACTACAGTCTTCATACAGTTTTTCCTCTATCTTATCATGTGTTAGACTTACACACTTGGACATTTGCTGCAAAGAAGTCATGCCATGGCAGAAAAAGATTTATTTCTCCATGTATCCATCATTTCAGGTTTACTGATCCTAGGACACTGTGGAGTTCAAAAAAACCTGTCTGACTTTTAGCAGAATCCTCCTGAACTCTGTCATTTTAGCAGTAGTAAAAATGCAAGAATGTAGCAGGTGAACAGTGCTTAAGACAAACACACAACTTCTAAGGCATCATTATATCTGAAGTCACAGATCCCTGCTCTGCTGGTAGAAAAGACGGAATTTGTCACTGAGGGATAGTTTTGCTCTTCAGGTCAGAAACAGTGCTTGTTATTGCTGATGAAAACTCTCTGGGCAGCTGATATGACCCAGCAGTAGGCCCTTTACTGCACAAAGAGCAGTAAAATCCCGTTTGATGCTTGACCTGTGGGTCCCGTGCATGTCTGTGTGGAGATCCTCTTTCTGGTGCATTAGAAACATTATAGGGATGCTCCTCCCTTTCTTCCTATTAAATGGGCTCAAAATGCCCATAGTATATTAATATCTATATTAGTTGCTATGATCATCAAAAAGATACTCAAGTCACACTTGCACGCACAAAGACATTCCCCAAGAGGGAACTTGGATTCTTTCAGACTCTTCTGCTCCACTGACTTGCCTGCAGCTGAGTGTGATAACTTGCAGAGTGGTGCTACTGGTTTTCAGCAAGGAGAGGCAAATGAAGTCTTGCTCTTCCCTCAAAGTGCCCTTACTGTGAGCCAGTGTTCTAGTAATCAGCTCTGCACAGTAGGTGTTTATTCATTAACTTTTATCATAGTCCTCTGCATAGGAGAAGATGATTATTTCAGCCATAACAGGGGCATACAAAGAAAATATAAAACATGGCACAAAAGTGGGACAAGTATTGAGGTTATTAAAAATTAAAATAGGCTTTAATTGTGTTGTGAAAATAAAAGTACATCTAATAATACGACTTAGTTAAAAGCTGGTTATTTAAAGGCATTTATAATATTTTTGTGCTTTTTATTTTAATTTGTTTAATTTGAATTTTTTTAAAAATTGGATTGAATTTCAAAATTTGGATTTTTTTTTTAAACTAGTATTTTTTTTTCTGACTAAAATACTCTCTTTCTGGATTTAGGTATATGATCTCATTAAAAAAAAATCCTTCATAGGTTCCTAGTAGGAGTTCTTCTATTGTGGTAGATTGAGACATGTGTAGACGTACCATTCTTTAATTATGAAACTTCAAAAGCTTCTAATTCTCACAGAATTGTAATCAAGAGATGTTGCAATCAATTTCTGTTGTTCTTGTAATGATACATGGGATTTTAATATAAATTGGTAACTTGTCCCTCCAGTCACTTGAAAGGGAAGCTGGAAGCATGGTGAATTAAATTCAGACTTCTTTAAATTATTTTTATTGCTCATCATTCATGCAATAGCACCTTGATGTATACAGGCAATATCCTGCTAGGCTTTGGGGACGTGGGTTTAATCACTGCGAGTAGCCAAAGAATTTAATGACTTAATGACAAGTCCGCCCATTTTAATGGGAACTGTGCACTAATTAATTTGTAGAGATAGTTTGTCAGCTTTTTAAGAAACATTGATAAGTAGGCTGCATTTGCCCTTTGGGAATGTGGATAATTGACTAAGTTTAGCTTCCAAAAGATTGAATACAGAGAAGTGGAAAGATTGCTGCCAATTAACAAAATTCTATTATTTTTCTTTTAATAAAACAACACCTCAGATCTTTCTGTTCTGTTGAAAGCTTCATTTATTCAAATCCAAAATACTTCAATTTAGATATGAAAACCAAGAGTGAACTAATGGGAAATCAAAGTCTAAACATTGTTGGAGAGCAGGAAGCTACATTCTTGTTCCCTTTGTCTAGTAACTGAAGAGGTTAGAAGTTAGGTTTGTGTCAAGACTCTTCCAGCATCTGATGTCTTTTGCAGGGAGGAAGCTGGAAGATTAACCAACTGAAAAGATACAGGAAAACTGTGGTCTCTGAGCCCCTCTACCAGGATTTAGAATAGTAATTTGCAGTAGGCACAAAACAAAGTCAGATTGTAGCTCTTTCATGAAAATAAAATTGATTCACATTTGCATTTGTCATTTCTACATAGAGTTGAATTGGTATGTATAGTTTTTACCAACTACAATATTACCAGAATATGGTAGATACTGGAAAAGTTCCCTTTGATCTACTTATTTTTTATAGAATAATTTGCTTTGTTCTTCTTCTTTAGTTATGTACTTGATTCTCACATATCCCAGACTACCACCCTTCCTCTTGGCTGAAATGTTGTTTTCTTTCTGGAGTTTTTCTTTGTTTCATAGAATCACAGAATGGTTTGGATTGGAACAGACAATCAGAGATCATCTAGTCCTGGGCTTGCTGCCTTGGACTAGGCTCAGCAGGTGGCTGAATGGAAGCAGGAGGTGAGTTT
>JAOXNG010000001.1:143405452-143419519 GCA_028566535.1 Scolopax minor | reverse complement strand
AGGCTGGATGGGGCTTTGAGCAGCCTGGTCTAGTGGGAGGTGGCTCTGCCCATGGAAGGGGGGTTGGAACTCAATGGTCTTTAAGGTCCCTTCCAGCTCTAACCATTCCACGATTCTATGCCTCTATGATTTCCCAGTCTGTTTTGGGCTGGGGTTTGTATAGCACTGCACATTTCATTGTAGATCGCTCAATATGAAGAGATAAATGTCTACAAGCCTTCTGTGAAGTGGCTGCTGTCTTTATGTTTCTTAATGATGGGAATATTCTTGGTGCTGCAATCTGAAAGCAGTTTCCAGTCAAAACAGCATTGATTTATATTGCTTTGTGGATACTTCTTTTGTCTGTTCATTCTTACAGAACTGGTCCAATGGCTCTCAAGTAAGCACCAATTAATTTCTTAATTGCAACACTGACCAATTATATTCTGTTGAATATAAGTACCTGCTACCTGCTTTTACTTGAAAAAATAAATAAATTAGCCTATAGCTAATTTCTGGTCATTTAACTCTGCTCAGTTTAGCTTTCTTTTTTCTGTAGAAATCATTCTTATTGAGTAGTTCTGTACTTTTAGTAGTCAAATGGGAGTCTTGGGGGTTAATGAAGTCTGTTCCTTTCGCCTACCTCTACACACACATACCTTTCTTTTGAGAATGCCCTCTGACACTGGTTGGAAGTGAAAACCCATCTCAATCTAATTGCCCATGGCAAAAGCATGCTGGCTTCCTCAGCATTATGTGGATCTCTCCAGTGCAATGGTAGATGATTTTACAAATCTTACTCTTTATGGTGTGGATGTTGGCTCTATCCTTCCTAGAACTTGTTTTTCTACATAGGTCAGCATTCCCTATATCAATTTTATCTCTTCCATGCCAGAACAACTTTCTTTGGTAAAATGCTCTTTTTTTCTTGTTTGCTTTAGCTTGTGATCAAGAACAATACTTTAAAAAAAACCCAAACTGCTGTGTTATAGCACTTCATGTTATGTTAGAGGTGCTAGAAAGAGGAGTTTGTCCCAAACACTTTGTTAATACAAATGTGTACTCTGGTTTTCATTTTATATGCTTTCATCATATTTGCTATAGTAGTCATTTAATTTAAGCTCTGTTCCAACAAATGTCAGTCGCACACAGATTTTTAGGATCAATTTGTTCAAATCATTTCAAGTAAAGCAACAGCAAATAAAATGTATTTCTGTCTTAGTGGTTAGTCAGAGAGCAAAGTAAAAAGCTCTCTACACAAATTCCACACTTCTACACAAATTCCACACACCTGTCAAAACCAGGTGAAATGTACACTGTGCACCACTCTGGTTATTTTCTTCTTTGGGTGGGGATGGAACAGTATACTCTGCTTCAGTCCTCTGGAATGCCTTGTACATAGCCTTCTAACTACACGTATAAATGTAAATTTTATGCTATTATTCCCTGCTTCTATCAGAGTGCTTCTGTTTGGAATATGAATTAAGTTTCTACTGACTGTACCCTTAGCTAACTCTAGGTGGAAAATAGATGGACACAAAGTCCCATGAAGGATATGAATAAATATAAAAAAAGAGAATAAGACGTTTCCTTCTCTGAGTTTACATTTTAGTAATGTTCAGCTGTTACAAATAGAACTAGTCAGCACACAGTTTGAATCTAACTGATAGTATATAGTGCTCTTTTAAATATTGCAGGGTTTTTTTAAGAAAAGTGGAAAAAAATTCAGGATGTTGGAAAATCTACCAGTGTTTGGAGGGTACAGAAAAGATATGCGCTTTTTCTCAAAGGCAAAGTGTGTTTCACTTTTTATTGCCTAGAAACACTACCATGTAATGACTGTATCTTACAGAAACAGAGGAACCTGATGCAAATATTGTGTGAACCAGAGGGGTGGTTTGTTCTCACTTTCAGCCATATTTCTGAATCCTTCATAATGCAAATCTTCAGTGCTGGTTTTTGTCCAGAAAAAGTATTGTCAAGGAACTAGATACATGTGTATTTTTCCCTCTTTTTTCCCTACTGATACAAATTTACTTCCGTTATGAATTTTTTCCCCCAGAATTTTTTACAGTTTTTTTTTGGAGGAAGGGGGAAAGATGTCTATGATATCCATACTATCATAAAATTTTCCAGCTGATACTTGTTGTTTTCACATGGAAGATGTCTGGGGAGTGGTCTGTTTTTTCAATTTACTTAAGGACAAACCTTTTTTTGCTGAGACAAAATTCTGGCCTCACTGTATCGATAAAAATATGACCTTAAGGGTCATATTTACCACTGTTAAATGTTGCAAGCGTAGACCATCTTATTAGACAAAAGTTGTTCCACTTTCCTCTAGTTAAATTGGCAGAAGGTTAAACCTCTGCAAGTTTAAAATGACCTTGAAAAAACATGTCTGTATATCAGGGGCTTGACAATCAATGGGCTACTGCAGCGATTATGGAGGTTACCTTGAATATAGCAGAAAATGCTATCCTGAAGTTTTCTACCCTATGCTCTGAAGGATAAAATAGTGAAATAGCTGAAACAGCTCAAAATACAGCAAAGGGAATTGGCTTATTTGGAATGTGGAGATGACCAAACCAATTACCACAGTCTGAAAGCCAGATGCAGCAAAGCTTAAGGGTTATTCTAATTGGTTACTAACCAATAACTAGCCTGCATAGCTCCAGTATCCAGAGCAGTTAAGACATACTTGGTATTGAGATATATTTTGGTGTTTCAAAATTATGCAGCATATTGGTACCACTCCTAGAATATGTTTATAGGGAAAATAAAATTCCACCATAAAAAAAAAAAAAAAACAACAAAAAATTCCACCAGCAGAAAAAAATAATCAAAAGCAACTTCCCTTATTATATTTTAGAGTTTAAAAACATTTGGCTAAATTTATGCACAAATTCAAAATGGCCTGTATAATCCTCTATATTTTCTTCTCATTAACAGCATTAACTACATTAACAACAACTGTATGCATTCTAGCTAGTTCTGATTCCTCCCCAAAGGTCACAAGTATGGATGTAAAATTCTGAAAAAAACATCTATACTCCCTGGATATTCAAGGAAGAAAAAACCCAGATGTTTTTCGACTGTAAATGGTTTAAAGAATGCATTTTTCTCCAGGGTAGCCAAGGGTGAGTATTTGACATGTGGACAACTACTTTGTAAACACCTAACGTTGGATAAGATGAACAGTACCTGAGAAACTTGCCTTCAGAGAGGCTTCTCTTTTCTTACTCTTACTTATGCTTTAAATCTACCATGCACGGTATCTTGACAGTATTTCAGTATCTGCTTTCTTTTGTATCTTTCATGAGCCTTGATTCCATTGTCCTTTCCCACTTGCTTTCTCTGTCATTTCTGGTCAATCAGCTATTCTCTCGGAGCAGAAGTGGCCTCTTCTGCATGTTCTTCTCCCTTAGTTGGAAAGTACCCAATGACCTAAATTGTTATTTCTGTGGGCATCTGGCCCACTGTCAGCCACAGGAGAAGAGCATCAGGCTAGTTGGTAAAGTCAGATGGTGATGTAGGTCTGGCATGGTAAGTTGAAAAGTAATCTATGAAGCACATGCCTTTGCATGCTCTTTTTTTGAATGCTCTATACCAACAAACTAAGTCTTGTTTTGAAGTTTACATATCTTGTGTAAGAAAGTATATTTTTGAAACAGAGGCCAAGTAAGACACTCTGATGGTATATTTTCCAGGAATATTACCTTGAAGTAGAGTTTGATGCATGGAACACCTTTCAAATGACTGGATGTACATGGAAGGCAATGTGTTATGCCTTGATGAGATATTAATTGTGGTAATGTTCCATCTCACTTGTGCCAGAGGTTTAACTGGGGAAAATTTTAAACCTTTCTCAGTGTGGTTACATACCAATCATGGCTTTTTGCTGTCATCTGTGATTTACTGCTACTTTGACTGCAAATGTGCACTAAACTGCAATCACAAATATCTGTCTTCATTGCTGAGAGGTGAAAGGAGGGTGTTGCTCAAGGAGCTTTCCAGAGGCCAGTTAATAGCTTATCTGCTACTGGTGACGCATCAAATATACTGTCCCAGCATAAAATTCTTTGCTAAGAAAAATTTCTAGAGTGTCTTTTAAAGGCACATCTCTCCCTTGGAGGTTTTCAGATGCACAAGTTTTTCCATTCTGAATCTAAATCAGCCAGCTACTTACTCTTGTCAGAGATTGACAAGACCTTCTGAGTTCCATATAAAAATACCGCAGCACTGCAAAGGAATTTTAATCAGAGCCTGTCCTATTGTTTGGTTTACCTTTATACCTAAAAGTCCTGTGGATTATATATTTTGTCACTGTTACGTGGAAATGATAAAATTGCTTACTGTTTTTAACAATGTCATAAATTACATCTCGCTTTCATAAACAGTTTTGGCAGGGGAGAGGATGTCTGTTCTAGAGACATTATTAATCGTTCTTTTGGAAGTGGGTGAATTGTATTCAAAGAGTTTTTTGTTTGGTCATTTGTGGTTTTTTCCCCCCAATATTGTCTAACTGTGCTTTGGTCAGCTTCAGCTATTCAAGATGATTAGTGGACAGGTATGAGGACATGGTAGAACGTGATGTTCAGCATGTACTAAGTCTTCAATTAGAAACTGCCCCTTCCTTTTCCTGGCAGGTCTCTGGTATAGCAACAACATCAATGTCAGCAAGCACTTTCACTGGCTTAATTCACCAACCTTTTCCTGTTTCTTTTATCAAATACCTGGTTATGAACTGCCTGTCCTTATGTAGCATTATAATACCATCAACACTTCACTTCTCATTTTGAACTCATTATGAGTTGTAATGGGGCCTATTTATGTATGTAAGACTTTTTGCAAATTAACAAAACGGGTTGTATCTCATCAGCTTCCTAATATATATGGCTGAATGAGGATGCCAACCATTTCTATTGACTTTTAAGCCACAAGCAAATACTCTTGCTTTAGATATTCTTTTTTTATTTATTTTTTTTTTCTAGGATTCTAAGCACTATCATGTCTGGGTCTACTCTTCAATTTGCCTTAGTACAGTATCCCCACTCACATTTGAGATGGTCAAATTGGCATTCACTGTGTAGGAATTGATGCCAATGAAAATATTTGAATATGAAAACTGATGCTTGGGTAGACAAGACATTCTGCTTCAGCATCAACTGACACAGGACAATCAAAGTGTATATATTTGCACTTCATTATATAGTCCTCATTTTCCTTTCCAGTTTTAAGAATATGGACTTCTATCTGAATGTGTCATGAAGATGTTTTCTTAATTGGTGACACATGGGAAATTTAGGCTTTGGAAGTACTTGGATGCTCAATTGCTATTAATTGGAGTACACAAGCAAAATGCTATGGATACTATGGATAAGTCTATTTTAAGGCAAAATACTTAGAATGTTTATCATTTTTTATTTTAAATAGATGTATGTGGTCATATATTGCCATAGTCATATGTGATATTATAGATGATTACTGCATATGTTAGAAGTACGAGACAATATATTAAAATACAAACTCTTATTCTCATTTAGCCTGACTTGTGATCCTTGTGTGCTTGCATGTGAGATTATGTAAGAGCCTGAGATGTATTAAGTGCCTCATGGACATGCCTTTTGTTTTCTGTCTTCCTAGAAAAGAGTTAAGGAGACAGCAGACTTTACACATTATATTTTTTTAGAAGAAATTTTACATTGCTTTAATAAATAAAATAAAATTGCAGTAGGGCTTTGAGTTTTCTTAGTGTCTTGAAGTGGGACTAATTTATATTGCCAGGCTTTTCATCTAATTGTGTTGTGATAAATTACCACACCTTTAATATAATAGCAACAATTTTTTTATACAGTAAGTGTTAAATGCAAATCACCTACTGCTCATGTTTTGGAACTGTGTTCCATCAGGACCTTTACTGAATTACAGCTATCAACCAATTCATAATTACTGATGAAGGTTAACGTAAGGTTTGGGGAAATATGTTCAAAAATCATTCTGCCCATGTTACCAAATCTGCATTTTGTACGTACATCATGTAACGTCTTAGAGTATATTCTGTAAAGGTGGAGGAGATGGTTAGGTACTAGTAGGGAACTGGGATATATCTGAAAACTAGCAAAGATTCACACCACTCTTCTGTCCTTCATTTTCCCATTTCTGAGATACCAGTAAACCACTGCTTTAGGTTCTGTACATTACAAATTCTGTGTAAATGGCTCAGTAATCAAACTGTGGAAAGGCTCTGTAAATAAGGAAAGGCTTAATGGCAAATAAGGGACTTACATAAGAAAAAATACTTATCAGCATAACTTATCAGTTATGCTATTAGCCTGTCTTTAGTCTATTTTCACTTTCCTTAACTAATGTTTTTGGAAGCTGCTCTTGCTTTGTTTTGCAATTGTTAACATCTATTTGTTGTCTTGGTTGGACACTCTCAAATAGCCATGCTCATATTAATGGATTACAAGAAGAGAAGGATATTTACATCATCCAGCTGACCTCCAGTAACACAGTGACCACAGAAGCAATGCTTCTTTCAGCACTTAATTTAAGGATTTAATGTAGAACCTACTACTTTCAGCTTACATGATAGACTCACTATTGGCATTCTGGAAAAGGCTTCTTTCCTTCATTACTAGGTTCTCAAACCAACTCACCTGGAATACTTGTGGTATATAAAGCCACACTTTAACCCCCAGGAATATGAGATGGACTTGAGTAGATGCTCATAAATTTTTAAACATAACATTAAAAAGCACATAAAATATTAGTGCCTGGGGTACTATAGCTCTGCATCATCTTGCCGTTCTTCCATCTGTATGTGCTTATTTTTACAGCAACTGGCTCTAAGGAAACATTCAGAGACATCTGCAGAGCTAAAAACACAGTGATAGCTCAGGAGACTGCTCTCTCAAAATAAAAAATATTTTACTATAAATATTAATCCATTGATAGTAAAATTGCAAAAATATCTCCAGTCCAACAGCAGCTGTTTGTGGAATTTATTTTGTCTTATACCAGGCAAAATGAAAGAAATGCAGGATAATATTGCTTATCTGCATATTTTATATTGATTTGAATTATGCTTTAATACTATGACATTTGGAATAACCTTTACTAAATGTAATTTTTTACTTTTTTGAACAGCAGGTAGTGGCTTTATTGTTATAATAACAAAATTATAATTTAGTTATTTCCTTTCCTTACTTTGTTATTTGAATATTTTCCTTCCCTTTACATTAAAAAACATGTAGACAGGTACTATTTTACAGGATGCAGAAGTACGGACATTTGATTTATTTTCACTCACTAAGACAGTCAATATTAAACTCAGTTCTCAAAAGATATTTTTGCTGCCTGCTTTTGCATATTAATGCAATCACTTTCCTGTCCTACCCAGGTAGTTTTAAGAGTAAAATGACTGAAAACATCTACACATTACAAACTTGAGAGCTTTGTCTTATTTTTTTCATGTAATGAATAAAGACTACATTGGTACCCACCTAAATTTATAGCTGGATGGTATAAGTCAGAACAAAATGTTAGCTGTCCTCAAACTTGCTAGCATGACTTTAAGTGCCTTTGTCTTTCTTCATTTAGGTCCAGCATATGGGACAAGCTGCGATGAACTATACATTTAGAGTTAAGATTTCTCAAATAGCATTAAAACCATTCTTGATAGTCTTTGTGGGGGAATGTAGGTTCAAAAGCAATATGACATTTAAAATGCTACACGTAGAAAGCCTGTGCTCTTCTTTGAAACCTCTTGCTAACTCTTACTTGTTTTCATGATTATTACTTTATCTCTGAAAATTTTAATTGTTACCTCATTGTATGCATGGCACAAAGTATAACTTCCTATAATAAAGGAAAATCTCCTTTTTCCCAAACAACAGACTCAGCATTTGATCTTTTGAGTAACTAAAATCTATATACACATGTTTAGCTTTTTGCTTTATATGTCTGTATATCTATATATTTAAAATCATATAATCATAGAATAATTTAACTTGGAAGGAAACCGAGAGATCATCTAGTCCAACCTCATGCTCAAAGAGGGCAAGTCAAATCAGATTGCTCAGGACCATGTCCAGTCAGATCTTAAACACATTCACTGATGTTGGTTCCACAACCTTTCTGGGCCCTTTTCCCAGTATTTGACCAACCCCATGGTTAAAATATCCTTTTGTGTCTAATCATAAATCCCTATCTTCCAGCTTTAGTTTTTTGTCTCTTATCCTGTTGCTGTGCACTACCAAGACAAATCTGATTCTGTCTTCAGATCCCATAGTTATAGACAGTGTAGAGGTCTCCCCCCTGAGACTTCTCTTCTTAAGCGTGAACAGACACAGCTGTTTCAACCTTTCCCATGTACTCCAGCATCTGACCATCTCAGGATCCTCTGCTGGATTTGTTCCAGCGTGATGATACATTCCTTGCACTGGGGAACTCCAAATTTGACACAAGTCTCCAAATGCAGCCCCTCAAGAGCTAAACAGAGGGGGAGAAATACAACCCTGCACCTGCTAGCTGTAGTCATACTAATACTGTTACACGTTATTAGCATGAATTTTTCTGTCTAACCAGCTGTATTTATTTCTGTGAAGTGACTACAGTTAAGTGACTGACTTTAAATATTTTATAAGATTTTCCAAAGCATACCCATATACTGTATCATGTTCTTTGTTATCATTGTATGTTTAGAGTAATTTAAGAATGTATTTCTTCTGTGCATTGACCAAGAGGTTTGTTTCAGTGGGTACTTTCAACTGCACTGAATTAAATAATGTCTGGAAAAAAATTCTGTAGATTGTGAACATCTAAATGTGACATCTAAAAGTTTTAAGAGCTTTAAACAATGGCCCAGATGGATTGATCAGGCTACTTCTGTCTGCAGGGAGCATGCTGGAGTTTCAATTGCAGTAGAGCTTTGGTCACTGCTGCACTTCTACCTCACACTAGCAGAACAGCCAAAGACCAGCTATTCACAGCAAGCACAATATTGAAGTTATTTTATTTTCTATATGTGGATTGTCTACTGTCAGGCATTGCTTTTTTCATACAGATTTTGATTACTTTGATTTTTTCAGTATAAACTATATTATAGTATATATCTTTAGTATATAACATTATATAGTATATATTTGTGGTTGGACTCAATAATCTCAAAGGTCACTTCCAACCATGAATATTCTGTGGTTCTGTGATATGAGTTTTCAACCTACAGACTACTCACAAGTTATATTCTGTGACTGTTCTTGATTTGTTATTCATGCTGGGATTGCTCAGCTAAGTCAAATTGTTTTAGCGTGTTTTATAAGTAGATGACTCCTAAACCCACCAAGAGCTTCTATTTAACAATAAGAATATTAATTCATATTAATATGAAGTTTGGTGTAAGCCTTCACGGCCACTTAATGCTTTTCCTGATCTTCCGTATGTATATGAGCAGTCCTAGGAAATTGGGTGCTGTTTGCAGATGGCTAAGAAGCATATCCGCTTTCTCAGAGGTTGGATGCTTGAGTGATGATAGAATAGTGGCACAGTGGATGGTTTGTCATCTGACCTGGAAGGTATGGCTTACCAAGCAGTGTGGATAGCGAGGAGAGTGTCTCAGGGATTCTTGCTAAATCTGTTCTGGGTCATCCTGCAGAACACTGAGGTTGATCCTTTTGTTTTTGCACTATTGCCTTGCTTCTAAGCAAGAGTTCTTTCCAGTCAGCCTTCAGATCCCTAAAACTCCTATCAGTCTGGATACTGTACAATTTGGGAAACAGTGCACCAAATAGATACACTGTTCTTGTCATAATTTTGTTAATTTTCGTGTGCAGCTTCAGTGATCTTACACTATTTAGAACAGGGGAATTTTTTTTCCTATTCTTTGAAGACTGAAAAATCCAATCTGTGAAGAATGTGGTTGATAATTCAATGCATCATGTGGATTTTCTCTCATATATTTTTCTACTTTCAAAGATATACTTTAAATTATAACACTATATAAAACATCTATTGTGTTGGGTCCTTAGTTGTCATTTTAGCTTATTTTTAAGATATAACTGTGGAGAAAAAGTATGAAAAGCTGCATACAAATATGTCTATTTCAAATATCAATGTATCTAAGATTCTACAATTCTATTTTTGATCTACATGAATGAATTTAAAAATATAGATGGGTATATTCTGTAAATTAAAAAAAGAAATCATTCTTCACAGCTGTATTTTTCCATAGGAAGTGAAATCTTTATACTGTTAGATTCTGTGCTGACTTCAAAAGATGACATGACCAAGCAAACTGGCAAGTCTCTTTCCAATATGTTTTTCTTAAAATTAAGTCTTAGCATCTTTTATAACAGGGCTGATTCCAATTGAAAAAATTAATATAGTACAAAGTTAACATTAATAGTAGTGTTAAACTCTGCTTATTTAAAGCTTAGCTTTTTTTATTCCTTGCTTGTTATGGACATATGTCGTCAAGTCTGTGGACAAAGAAGCTTTTTCATACCAGATGAACAATAAACAAATGTATTGAACATACATTGTAGGCTGATTATTATGGACAATAGTTAAGTCATGTAACTGCCTCAGGCTACAGCTATACAGTGAGTTACTCAAGCAATCTCATAGCTCCTGAAACATCTACATAAAGTACCAGTGCTTTTGTATATATACTGTCCTTGATAGTGAAATTATAATACCCCAAGATATGGGTTCAGTTCTTGCTGATAAATTTAGCTGATACTCTCAGAGCTTAATCCATGTACTCAACAGTTGGACTAGATCTTGTAATTTTTATATTTTTCAAAGCACGATATTTAAATTTTTATCTGTTACTCACATAAAACTCAGTGTCTGTTACTGTCTGACTCTAGACATACTATTATTTGGCTTCCCATTGCTTACATTTGTTGAAGCTTACCCACTTGATCTTATCATGTTTACGGTATGGTCCCTACCTAAGAAAAAATGCTTTTTCAATTCTTTTTTGACTGGATGTACAGAACACCCAGGTGTCTTTTATTAATGACAAATTTCCCTCTGCCACGAGATGAGGCAGGAAAGCCAAAGCTTCCTTTCTCATCTTCAAAGAAGCTACAACCTAGAAATCCTGGCAAGAGTGGATGAAAACCTGTCTTACCAGACTTGTTACAGTAAGAACAACTTCAATTTTTTAGACCTAAATTTATTCATGCAGGGGCCTTCATATTGCTCAAAGAATATGTTGCAGATCAGCCTTCCCACAAATATTATTCGTCTAAGTTGCTTGCTTACTGCCAAACTAATCTCAGTCAAGAACCAATAATGAGCTCTTTGGCTTACAGAAATTCAAGGCTGCCTCTGCATCAAAGTCCTTAAGCTCTCCAGTCCAACTAAATCACCCTTTTCAAAATCTTGAAGCTTAGTTTTATCCTTCTGCTAATATTCAGAATTGGCTTGCTTACATACATAGATCCACGGCTGCTTCGTATGAACTCCAGTGACTATAGAGGTAACCTATATACTTCGGCTAACACTCCTATAAGGAGGGTTAGCCCACATCAAATTTGTAAGGGCCTTGTATATGAAAATGAGTTTTGCACACGTGAATGAAGCTAATGGTGTATTAAAACTGAAATTAGCAGAGGTAAGGGATACCTTCTGACAAAAATTGTAGGTCAACAGTGTGTTATGTTAGCAAGCTTCCTAGACTGGGGATTACACAGCTGCTGTTCTAGACTGTTCTTCACACCTTCAACATAAAATTCCATTGATGTTCCTTGGATTCATACTGACTAAGTGTCCTCCGGCATGCCACTTTAAAGGCTGGTAGGCTGATGTGGTTTAGTCCTTTTCCAGTTTTTGGTTCCTGGGGTTAAAAACATCATGTTGCAGTTTGCATTACAGCACTCAGGTGTGTAGACTGCCCTGTGCACCTGCCCAAGGCTGGGGAACTGGTCATTGCTGGGGTCTCCTGAGCTCTGAAGCTTTTGAGCAGAATCACCACAACAAGGATGTATTTGAAGTCAGTGCTAAGAAGATGCAGTTACAGTTAAAGGTAAAGGAGTCTATACTGGCTTAAAAGAAAGCAAGAGATGGCAGTTTACCTTCTTTTATTACAGAGAATGGAGTATGACTTTACTCAGAAGCATCATCAATTTGCATTTGATTGTGCATAACACCAGATGAATGGAGCCACTAAGAACTGCAGTAGTATTCAGATATTAGTGAAGAATAATAATCTTTTCAAGAAAAGAAACCCAAGAACTCTTGAAAGAAAACATCTACACCTAGTCCAAAACGTTTAGATATTCTAAATCAAATTTTATCACACAGAACTCATATCAAGTGTTTTCATAAGTATCTACTAAATATCACCACAGTGTCTGAACATTACCCAGTGGCTATTTTGCTGACTGCACCCATGGTCAAATGGCTCGGTAAGAGGAATCTTCACTCTTTCCCGCCTGACAACTGCCACAATTCCCTTTCATGCTTCACATGCTTCGAATCATGAGGTTTTACTGTTATTCTTGAAATATTCACATATTTCTTCCTCCCCTCCTTTCCACTTCCAGATGTTGTTTCTTTCATTTGTCCTACACAAGAATTTTACCTTGTGTCTCACATCTGAGAGGCAGCCTTGTGCTACTTGTCATCTCTTTTGACATGTCAGATTAAAAAAATAAAACCACATATTAAATCCTGTGATGAGTAAGTAGAGCTTAAAACTAGTTTGTCCAATGCGCTTCTAGGAGATAGAGCTTTCACATTATCAGATACAGTTCAAAATACAGTCTGAAATGTATTTTGAAGGAATTTCATTATTCCTTGTGAAAAGAGAGATTTTACAGTGTTTTCCCCAGACATTTCTTCCTGGCATCAAAAATAGCATTCAAACAGTAAACAAACTGATTACAATACACAAGAAAATGCATTCAGGTAGTAAGGCAGCAGTATTGTGAACCAGAGGATGTTCTGAACCCCCAAGGCTCCAAATAATTATTATAAAATTCCATTTATTTCACAGCAGACTTTCTGCAGGAGACACAATGTACATTTTAAGATACAGTAAGTAGTATCTTTTAGATCAATGGGACCAAACAAAGCTGCTTTGTTATTTTGCTTAAGTTTTTCCTTTAATCCTACAGCTGCTCATGAGGGTGGACCATTCTGGTGAATAATATTAATTCACCTCCTATTGAGCTTTCCTTTGGTTTCCTAAGCGGATACTTCCTCTGGTTTTTGGCCACAGGAATCAGTGACACAACATCTGAAGGAAAGGCAGCTATTAAATGCATGTTAATTGTTAAATGCATGCATGTTGCATGCTATTAAATGCATGCAATTGTTAACATTTTTTTCTTTCAACTATCCTGTTTCTAACTATGCCTTTTCTTTTATTTTTTTCTACACATCACAATACAAGATGCAAAGTAAAACCATATTGCTAACACCCTGGACAATTCACTTACTTTCCTTACTCAGCCACCCTCTTAGCTTCTTTAAGACATGGCATACCATGACGGTGAAGCACTCTGTGGAGAATAAAGCCTGACCTTACCATTCATGCAGATCAGTTCTGGGAGAAGACTTACATATGCCAACTCAGAATTCACCCGAATAATTTTTTTTGCCCTAAAAATAGGCAAACCCCAGCTATTACTTGTTACTTTTCCTGTCTTTATCTAAACATCAAAGACAGAAATTTGATCAGCTCCCTGATGCCAGCAAAATCTAAGGGGAAACAAAAGGCAAAAGCTCTATATTTGGAGAACATTTATTCCTGTGGTCAAATGAGTGAAGACAAGTCAGCCACAGAGGATATTTCCCAATTCTGAAAAGGATTAAAGTCTGAGCAGAGACAACTTTACCTTTGCAAACCCCCTCCTCTGGAATGACAGGGCACCTGAGATATTCCCATGTTTCACTTCCCAAAAAACCTACAGCAAAAAAGCAGTAGCTTATACCAAGAAGTCTTAGCCAAATTTCCTCTCCCCTGATGACTGAAGAGGGGAGGGAGTTAAAAGATGATATCATCTCATTAGCTCTGTCATAACATTTGGAAGACACCTTATGCCAAATCCTCAGCAGCTGAACCTATGATGTGGG
>JAOXNG010000001.1:143381861-143394362 GCA_028566535.1 Scolopax minor | reverse complement strand
CTTTACTGGGTTATAGCCTAAATGGGAAGCAATATGATAATGTTGCAGCCTATTACCGTGCACTTTGTCAGTGCCTCCCCTCCATATATCCAATTATCTATTGTCTATAAGCATTCACAAATTTGGTATACTTTTTTTTTTTCTTCCTACAACAGCCTCAAAGCACATTTTTAATGTTATTTAGAGATACTAAATACTGTCCATTTGCCTTTTAGCTGCAGGAAAATTGGTTCTTGCCAGGTCTTTTTGATTTCTCAGCTCTGGAGTTTGTTAGGTTCACAAGAACTTTTAATTTGTACATAAGAATTTTCAATTTTTAACTTTCTGGAGATTATGGAATTGCTCTGTGAACATTCTGGTTTGGCTGAGGTGAGAACAGTCTGATTCAAAATCATACAAGTTTCCTTCCAGGACAGGTGAATGTCCCCATAATATGTAACACAGACACTTCTCTACAGAAGTAACATGAATGTACATTTTGGGTAACTCCTGTTTTTTTAGGGAAAAGTGAGAAGAATTATGTGGAAAGCAGATGTCTAACTTTCAGCAAAAGAGATTTTTAATTTCTTACAAACAAAACATATATTTCAATCTTGTGATTTTACTGAAGATGGAAGCAAAAGGATCTGAGTCCCAAAATCATGATGACTCATTCACATTACATTATCCTGAATGTTCAGACAGGTTTGGAGAAAATGCTTATCTAAGGCCTGAAGAAGGCCAGTCAAATCTTATATTCACTACTTGAATGTTATGTCTTGTAGTGATCCACAGAAGAAATAATGAATATATACAAATCATTCATTAGCAGAGTAGATATTTCTCCAACTAGAACTCCAAATAATGCATTTAAAAGCAGAGGCAAGGAATACTGCAAGGTAGGATGAAGGATAATCATGATGTTTCATAGTCTACTCATCCAGGATTATTAAAAAGAAAGGACTTCTGAGTCCCAAACAGAAGCAACTATAAATAAGGGTAATCTTCTAGTGATTTTCTTCATCTTTTTTGAAAGTCAAAGCCTCTTAGAGTAACTTTCATCAGAACCAGAAGATGGAGGTGTCACAAATAACTTGCTACTTTGGAAAAATTGGAGCTTTTAAATTAATTAATTAATTAATTAATTAAGATTAATAGAATTTTATTATTATTTTATTTTTATTATTTATTATTTATTATTATATATTAAAATTAATTATTGTTTCAAAGGAATAGTACTCAAAACAGCCAACCTGGATAAAGAATTTTGAAGGAATAGCATACTGTGGAATTACATGTTTTTGTTGTAATCACAAATGGTAAAGTTATTCAGAATTTGGTATCAAAGGAAACCAGAAAACCATTTCCAAGCTATATAGGAATGTCATTTCTTTTCCTGCTGTTTGCTTTAAAGAAAACATTTTTAATTCTTTTGTTCTGAAGCCAGCTTCAGTTGTTTCTTCCTTGTACCCAATATTATTTTATAGAATTATTTCATGGACTGGAAAGGGCTTCTGGAGGTCTTCTGGTCCAATACACCATTCAAAGCAGGGAAAACTTACATCAGGTTGCTCAAACTGCTGTCTGCTCAAATTTTTAATATCTCAAATAACCTCTTTTTGCAGACTCCAGTGTTATTCCAGTGCTTGACCCTCTCATGGGTGTTCTAACATCTAACCAGAAACTTCCTTGCTACAACTTGTACCTGTTTCTTCTTGTCCTGCCACTGTACTCTGAGGAAAATGTGACTCCATTTTCTCCATTTCTTCTTCTATTATTGAAGACATTGAAACACTTCACTTTGCCTGAAGAAAACTCTTGGCTTTCTATGAAACTCTTCCTTTTGGCATGACTCTGGATAGAAAGAAGCATTCCTGATGTTTTCTGTGTGTTGTGTAACCCCAAGGACTGAGGAATGAACAAAATTAACACAAGTCCTGAAACAAAAATAAGCTTCTGAACCTGTAGAATTTGTTAAAGGGTAGTACATTGGTAGTGCAAAGCTATATTTGAAAGAACAATTGCACAAATAAACACTTGCATCCTGAACAGACATTTTATATTTCAGAATATTTCTAAGAATAGTCAGTCTTGGAAGGGGTAGAAGTGTAATAGCATGAAATTCTTTCATAGACATTTTTTTTTCTCTTGGTGTTGCATATATTTTAGCAGAAGAATGGATGCAGTTAAATGATTCATCATTGATTCTTTTGATCCTGAACTGTTTCACAAGTGCAGGTTTTTAATAAATTTTACAAGGCAAGACCTGACAACCAGAATATATTTTGAGTTCCTGACCCCAGAAGGATCTGGAAGCATTAGAATCTTGCTGTTCAACAATATAGCACTGCTTTTCAGCTCCAAATTCAATACCTTTGTTTTCTCTGTGCAGTCTTTCACTGAACACCACATTGCTTTCACTTCCAGGTATTCCAGTAATCGTGCCTTCCAAGAGTAGAACCACAGCTTGATGTGATTGCCTGTTACGATCTTTGATTATGATGGAAGTGTGTTTCCAGCTACACCACTCCATCACTCCTCAGTCAAATTCAATTTCAGCTGGAGAGAGCTCTGCCTGTTGTTTGCTATTGTCCTCTTTCATTGAGTTCAACCTGTTGATGCTCTGATTGCCAAAGGCGTATCATTTGATTTTGAAAAGCCTCCTCCTCAGTGAACGCCTCCGGGTATTTTCAGCTCTATTTAGATTTGGGCATTACAGTTTTAAATTGCTACTTTGGGGTCCATTAAAACAATTTTCAAGAAGAAAATGTCAGTGTGCATAAACAGGTAAATGAAAATAGCACTGCCTATGAACAAATACAGTTTTCCTGCAGATTTCCTTAGATTTTGCTTAAAAGTGCAGCATTAGTATTAGGCTTGTGGTATTTTGGGTTTTTTTATTTAGTACAAGTGTTAATCATGATAAAATTTCATTGACTTGGGTAGCTGTATAATACTCGTTAACATATCTATTTGTACAAGAACAAATGTTGTAGTGCACACAAATCAGAAATCCCAGGTCGTAGTCCATTAACCTCAGGAGTGGAGTTCCCATTAATTTATGAATTTTCATTATTATTTTACAGCATAAAAGACTTCATTCATTCCATACACATTCAGCTCATAGAAGTCTAGTGGTGTCTGTAAATGGTAAGATATTCAATATTCAGGATCCTATAATCATGATTTTTTATTTTTTTCTGGAGTCACAACAATAAATCTTCCAACTCTGGCAAATAGTATAGGCTGCCTAGCTAGTACTTTGATGTCTTCTGCCTTCTAACACCATTTATACTAGTGCAAACAATTATGCATCACTTGAACAACTTAGCTTCACTTTGCCTCCCTTTTCCACCTGTGTAAATTCTATACAAAGACCAAGATATTAATTTAGCTTCGGTGGGAACAGTATAGATGAACGTCATAGAGAGAGCTTGGAGAATTTTCTGTGATATTGTGGATTAAATTTTCTTTAATAAATTTTTTAGTGAAGCATCACTACTTTCAGCTTCAAAACATTATTAAGAAAATTATTCCAAAACACTGTAAAAAAACTCCATTAGGACCAAATTGGTGTGTTCCATCACTAATTTACTCCTGGAGCTAAGAAGGCTCCGTAATTTTCAGGCTAGCATCTTCTGATTCTACATGTGCTATTGACAGGATATTAGTACTGACTAAAGCATAGATTTCTATTGCATTCGGGTAGGCCATTTAATTTCTTGTACGGATCAGTTCAGGTCTTCAGTAAAGCACTGCAGATGCTTAAAGCACTCTTCTATAAATTGATGGGTGCAACGCAGTTCTCTGTATTACATAAAATGGCATAACTGCATGATTGCACAACCATATCTCTTTTTTCCTCCTCGTCAAGTCAATTCAGTGCACATGTATCTGGAAGTACCAACCTACTTTGGTAGCAAGTGGTCTGCACTATTTCCTTGTGTTGTTTCAGTCCTCTGTGAACATGAACATTCCATGTAAAAGAAATGGAACCTGTAAAATAACAGAAAGCAAAAAGCATAATTAAGTTGCAAACGCTATAGGTGCTCCAGGAAGACTTAAGGAAGATTGAAGGACTTGTATTGACTTAAGAATTTTGGAAACCAAAGCCAAACTGCTTCCACCACTCTGTGGCATTAAACAGATCAACTCTGAACTATCTTGGTAATATCACCCAGGACTGGCTGTTGGAAAGAAGCAAGCACATTCTCTGTTGCTCTTCAGCTGCTTGTTGCCTTAGTCATCATTTGATGTTTGTATAGTGCTAGAGTGGCTCTATGTTTGTTGAACTTGGTCTTAAAAGATTTACTGTCAGTATAAAAAATTGGGAAGCTCATCTTTGGAAGTCTGAGTTACTGAAATTGTGTTCACTTCCAGTCAGTCTTCATTCATTCACAGATGTCTCCCAAGGAAGGTAACTCTGCCTTATCAATCAGTCTCTCTGTGAGAATTGCTTTTGTAATAAAATCCTTTCAGATCAGCATTGCCCACCTGTCCGCATGGGATCCATGTGCTCTGTTATGAAGTGGGTTGGGAGGGCATCTGTGCATGGAGCGACACCTACGTTTTGTATGTGTTTGACCCAGGGATCTGTCCCCAGGTTGTTCCTGTGCCCAAGCTGATGCCTAGGTAAGGACTCTCTCAGGTGGGCTGTGATCATGTGGTCTGTGGCTTTTGGTTGGCTCTTGGGTACTGTGTGCAGAGCACCAGTGGGTTAAGGTCTGTTTGGCTTTGCTGGAGAGCAAGTCAGGAGCACTTGCTTGGTCAGGCAAAGCTTAGAGGCAATTGAAGAAGTAGCAGTGTGTTGCTTTTAGGCTGTGACCATCAGCCTTCCCACAGAGCTGACCACCCAGGCCACCTGACAGCTATAGTGCAGGCTCTTCTGGAATTCCTGGCTGCTCTCACACCTTTCTCGTGACTGTCCTCCATACAGGGTCTGAGAGAGCTGCAGCATCAGGAGCAGCCAACAAGGCCCTCAGATGTGCATGGAAATGGTTCAAAGCACCTTCTTCACAAAACAGGCAGGTTTTCCTCACAAGAGGAGCAGAAAGGAGAAACAGTGGCTGTGCTCACATTTTAGCTGTTATGAGGTACCCTGCAGGATTGTACACTGCAGGATTGTACACTGAAATGAAAAAAAAAAATTTAGAGCCATAAATATATTTACAATATAGGTATAGACTCTAGAACAATTAGGGGTACAACGTGGGTGGAAAGGGATTTGGAGCATCTAGGTATTACTATACTATGCGTAGTGATACCATAATTTAAGATGTGATTTCCTCAGTTTTATTCTGTGGCTAAGCTATTACTCATCTTGACTGCATTGTGTATTATGCATGAAGACAAACTTAAGCTTCATGGAAAGAATATTATCTTGGGATTTCTCATGTCCAAAAGTGCATGTTGTTTAACAATGTGTTTAGACAACACCAGCTTCAATCTAAAAGGATTTTGTGTTGGGTTTGCTTGTGATGTCTGTTGCTTGTGATACACACAAGCACAGTCACCCACGTGCATACAAGCAGAACAACCTGCAGGGGGAAAAGGAAAAACCCCAGTCTTAAATGAACATAATGAAAGGTTTTTCAAAGGTGATATTGTCCAATACAAGAGTGGTTAAAGAGAAGCAAGAGGAAAATATTTAAATGTAACCACATCCATTCTACCAACTAATAGAGTATTTTCATTGCTGTCTCTAGTGGAAAAATAGAGCAAAAGAGCTTCCTTTACCACTAGTCTTTATAGTGCCAGTATCCTCAAAATTATTTTTATGGAATCAAAAATAACTTGATAGTACAGTATAGAAATGGAGCTTGACCAGAGTTTTCTATCCTGCAGAAAACTGTTAATGATCTTGAGGAGTGAGAATTTAAATTACATGGAACATTAAATTCTTTTAGTTTAGTAACTGAATGTTTGTTTGATCCTGATAATGAGGTGAGAGGTGGCAAAAGTCATTCTCCCCAGCCTCATAACCCCAGTCAAGGTCTGTGATGCTTGCTATGCTTTTGCCTTTGAGTCCATAGGTGTTATATCTGCCCATTCCTTAATTTTACCTTGGTCTAGGTGCAACTGAGCTCTCTGGTTTCCTTGGGGTCTTTTCTTCTCAGCACAGACACTAGGGAGGTGAAGCCAACTCCAGAGTGGATGGGGCACAGCTCCCTTCTGATCACATGAACCCACCTTCAGCGCTGGAGGTACAAACCCACATCCTTCTGCCCTCTTCTACCCTGGCAGCATCCCGTTCTGCAACTGGCACCTCCTGCCAGCCATCACCCCGTTATTCCTCCTCTCTGCAGTTGGTTCCTCTTTCCTCAGCTGCTCCCATAGCCAAATCAGCAATGAAAGTATGTTACTTCTCTTACTCTTTCACCCCCAAATTCCCTTTGGTTCTGTCAACTCCTGCTCTGTAATGTACACCCTTTTTTCCTCGTTGGGAATTTTTCAAGTGTCTCCCGCTCCCACTCCTGTTTCTATATAGGAATCAAAGTGATCTTCTTTATTTTTTTCTTTTGGTAGACTGTAGACTTCATCCGAACCCTAAATATTTCAGCTAACTTCTGTCTTTCATTATCTATGGGCTCATCTTGCAGACAGAGTGGGCAGTAATTTACAAAGGACTTACTTAGTTCACGGCTGATTCATTACATGCTGAGGCATTAAATATTGAGCAATTTTACATAATTAACCAGAATTCCTAAATTGCATGCAGGCAGGTTCCTCAGCCAGTCACAGCTGATTATGCTTCAGTTACTGACGAATAGTAGCACTAGAAAAAATTATCATCTTCTTCCCAGGGTTGTTTTCACAGGCAAGCCTGTCTGCCATGATGCAGCCATTCCAGCAGCGTGCTTATTTAGCTAGTTAACTGATTTTGCACTCAGAGCTGCAAGACACTGTTAGAGGAATGGTTCACAGATTTCCCACAAAGTATAATTAAGAAGAATGGTACTATTCTATTTTATATGTATTTATTATGTGTATCTGTTTTAATGTCCTCTTGCACATGAGGTTTCATTAATCTTAGGTTTCTGTTATTTGTCTTGCAAAGACACAAATATTGTGATTTCAACTGGGATAGAGTTAACTTTTTCAGTAGCAGCTGGTATGGTACTCTGGTTTGGATTTGGGATGGGAATAGTATAGAGAGCTGCCTGGTGGTTTTGGTTGTTGCTAAGCGATCAAGGCCTTTTCTGCTCCTCACACCTCCCTGCTGGTGAGCAGGCTGGGGGTGCACAAGAAGTTGTGAGGAGATACAGCTGGGACAACTGATCCCAACTGACCAAAGGGATATTCCATGCCATATGATGTCATGCTCAGTATATAAAACTGGGAGAAGAAGATGGAAGTGGGGGGGTGATGGTGTCTTCCCAAGTAACTATTATGTTTGATGGAGACCTGCCATCCTGGGGATGGCTGAACACCTGCCTGCTGGTGGGAAGCAGTGAATGAATTCCTTGTTTTTCTTCGCTTGCATGTGCAGCTTTTGCTCTACCTATTAAACTCGTTATTTCAACCCACAAGTTTTTCTCAGTTTTACTCTTCCAATTCTCTCCCCAATCCCAACTGGGGAGTGGGTCCCTGTGTGGTTCTAGCTGATGGATGGGGTTAAAACAGTGACAGCAAATCAAGAAATAATTATGAATAACATAGGTCACCCATGAGAACTAAGGGGGGGAAAATGATCATCGAGTTGCTATGTTCCTGGAAAATTAGAGAGAAGTGTTTAAGTGGTAAAAGCCTCCAAGGTAAAATATGCCCTCTGCTCAACATTTCTGACACATTACCAGCTGTTCAGGGCAAAGAGACCTTTGAGATGTAACAACTTCGGGGACATGTGTCATCCAGGTGTGCCATTGTCCTCTGCGGTTAGAGCCTGCAGGTACTTCTGCAGCCCTGGTGAGGAGCCATGAGGGATGCTTCCATCCTGTGCCCTCCCTGATGTGTGTTCAGAGCCTGCTCCCAGGGCCACCATCTCTCTTGAGCAGCAGCTGCTGGTGGCTGTGCCTGGGGAGGACCAGGTCCTTACTGAGTCTGTACATCCCTCTTCCCTGACGGTGCTGCAGAAAGGTTTGCAGGACTGCATTGGGGAATATAATTCCTGACTGAAAGCTTTAAAAAAGCAATCAGTCACTCTGAATAAATGTCTTGCTTGCTTACTGCTGTTTCGAAAGCGTTGTTTTACTTCCACTGAGGCTGCTGCAGGTGGCTTCCCTGCAGGATAAGGCTTCCCTGCATTTTGTTAAAGGTGAGCAGAGTCTCGTACTCTGCCTTTCCAGCTGCTGGCCCTGTGCCAGTCCCCTGGGCTGTCCTTCCTGCCTGCTGTCACTCAGCAGTGCCGCTGGCTGGGTGCCATTCACAATAACTGAATATACTCTGTTGTCATTTGACAAGGGAGCCACTTGGAGATATGGAAAGTAACCTAAGAAGTTCTGATATTGAAGAAAATAGCTGTAAAATCAATCCCCATAATCCTGCAGATTGGGATGGAAGATAACCGCTTCCACTCAGACCTATATCTGGGAGAAATATTTATTAATTAAATAATTAATATTTATTAATCCAAGATTTAGTCTGAAGACAGCTAAGACAATTTGAGTTTGTCAGGCTGTTTCTTTCAAGATTTGCCAACCTACATATGCTTGAATTTTCACATGTGTTGAATTTTAGGCACTCCATTGGTGCCTAGCATACTGGTGTATCTTCCAATCGTAAATAAGTCAGTAGGATAAAAATAAACCAGACTGCTTTCTTGTCTTTAATATTGTAATCCATAGTATAATACTATTCCCTTTTCTCTGTTAGAGACCTGAATTATCAATGACCCAAAGGCTTTTTTACTCATTAAGATAATTGGTTTTACCTTTCTATTCTTCTAAGGCCAGTGAATTTAAAATTCTTATCATTTTGCCTAAATGAAAACATATATTATGCAGTAGGTAAAAAGATGCATATGTGATTAGTCTATGATTATCTTGCTGTTAAAATAATTCTAAACAAATGGGACTTTTATTGTTCCAGTGCAGACTATCTGGATGGTAAATTATTCTAAATTGGTCATAAGCCACAGCCCATTCAAGTTTGTTCAGAGAGCATAGGCAAATGTGTAGCTTTTATTATTTTTAAATATAGTTAGTTTTATTCATTCTTGATGGCTTTTTCTGGTTATAAGTAATAAATGCAGCTATGTATTATTGCTTTGTGTACCTGATATGTCAGCATGGTATTCTTTAAAGCACCAATGATACAATTTGATTTGAATTTTTAATAACTGAGCACCTTGCAGAAGCCCCTGTAAGTAAATTATGGTTAAAATTAGATAGACACATAAAGTGAACTCAGTGTCAATTTGTCTTTGAACTCCAGATGCCTACTGTGAGAGGCAACAGTGCATCACCATACAACAAATAAGCAGTGTGTGTTACTTTACCAATGGAGAAAGAGCATTGCATTTGAATACATATATACAGGGAGACTCACTACGATATTGAGAAGATGTGAGTACAGACCTTCCCGAGTTGACTTTAGGGCATCTTCCTTGGGGTGCAATGAAGCAATGAAGACACAGAGGCACCAGCTTCACCCACCTGAGGTGGATCTGGCACTGCAGCTGAGCCTTCTCACTAGCTGCTGTGCTCAGATCTCACATGAAGTCAGACCTCACTCATGCATCACCTCTGAGACCTAGTTAATGTTTGGTGGCCCAGAGAGGATGAGATCTGCATTGGTCCTTTTTGCAGTTACGTTACCTTGCAAAAGAAGCAACTGTCACTCTGTTAAACAATCTGAACTGGATCCCCTGCATTCAGTTGCCAGTGTAACAGAAAATAATATTCTGCCTTACTAAAAGGTTGATTTGGCTTGCTCTGCAGTTGCACAAATATCTGAGTTGCTGCATGAGAAGCAGCAGATCTGAGGAGACAAGGTGAGGGAGTTGACTAAATGGGGTAAGGAGTTTAATAAATTAAAAGTATTGGTTAATCCACTAGAAATAATATCTAACTACTCATTGCTAATTGGTTACTAATATTTATATTCTATGGTATGTTAAGATACTTTCATAACCTAAAAAACAATGTTATGTATTTAGTTCTCTTATTATGTAAATTAAATATTTTTTTTCAGGTCCATATGAAAACATAGCGCATAGCCCTCCTATAGTGTTCAAGTGCAAGGAACAATCTTGTGCATGCTTAGAAGCTGGTTTAGTGCCTCAAAATGCCCCTCTGCTGTTAGATGGATTAGAATAAAGGAAACCAAATTCCCCAGTGTGGGCCAGGCAACAAAATGTAATAACTCACATTTTGCTATAGAAGTACAAAACCTAGTTAATCAACCCTAAAATATCAAGCTTTGGAATTACAGCTTTCTCTACCAAGCTGTAGCTGGATGGGGTGGAGGTGTTGTCTGCTATCAAGTACTGATGTCACCTGTAAAGTCTGGCACAGTGATTGCAGTAGGCAATGTGAATTAATTGGGGATATTTTGCTCTATTATATGGAAGATGTCAAGCTTATCCAGTTCCCAGTTTTGCTACAAGTGACCTTGTATAATTTTCTTTTTGTTTACTGAACAAATAAGTTAATGAAGTTGCTTCCTAAAGCCATGGAAAGAAACTTCTCACAGAAATGGTTTCTACTGGAAAATGTGGATTCTGTTAAATCAAGGCTTTTTGAGGGAATATAACTTCTATTTAAAATGAATTCTGGAAAATTTTATCGAGGTTTTCAATGTTCTTGACAGATTTTTAATATATAAAAATTAGATGTTAATGCATAAACTATTTCTAGAAGGTTGAAAAGATTATTTTGGAATATTTCTGATACTTTGATTTTTTCTTACTGATTCATAATGAACACAGTATTTAATACATTAGAGCTTTAAAAAACACAGACAGTGTCATTTTTAGCCAAAAAAAATGACCAACTGTGCAATGATATTTGATAATGGAGGCACTGAAATACACACATACTAAATATAACTGTGAATGAAAGAACTGAGGCCACTCCTGATCTAATTTCCTAATTCGATGCATTTCCATCATGGAAATAGACAGTTCCAAGATGGAAGTTTACATGCAACTATCCCATGGACATCGGTCCTATTCTGTTAACAAGTTCCATGAAGTGATGACTTGTACATAAAAAAACATTGTTTCCATCATAACTCAGATAAATCCTTGCCTCCAGCTAATCAGAGTTCAATAAGAGTTAAAATTTTAAAAATGGCTAGGAAAAAGAGATATACCAAAGGAAGTTTAGGAAGAGCACTTCTATTGCCAGGATACTGCTCTGAAGATGTGCTGGCATCTTCAAAGTGTGGAACAAAGCCCGAGCAGCTCAAACCTGTACTTCTGCATATTGCTGCAGCTCCAGCAAGTACAGTGAAACATTCCAGGCAAAGATTTAATGTAAGATATTTCCTCCTTTGCCTTGGGAACCACTGCGTGCCAGTAAAATTGTTGGATTAAGCACTAATATACAACTGCTCTCTCTGGCTGATGCTTTTTTTTTTTAGAAGGACTTATAGTAGTTGGGTCTTGTCACAGGTTTGAGGAACAGATCTCTTCAAGTGGGCCATTCTGCTCTTCTGTAATTGACAGTTGACGTAACAGAAGTATTATTGCTTTCCAATACTTTTCTCCCTGCTGTTGTCCTGCAGCCAGGGAAACTTCATAGGCTTCCTCCTGCAGTAAATGCTCCTGCTGTGAATTCAGTTGTTCCCCATCACAGGCGAGAGTCATGGACATCTATCCAAGTGAGCAGGACTTCTCCTGTCTCTGGGCTGTTGCAGAGCTCCAGGGATTCCTCTGCTATCCCTGTAGTGCTGCCATTCTTCGGAGAGCAGGGGAGCTGCTGGTTTATGGCTTGCTTTTATTTCTCTCGGCAGGGTTCTTCCTAGCAATGTTCAGTTTTTTATTATCTGACCTATTTCATGTAATACACTTGTCACCTCTAAAATGTATAGAGTTCTGTGCTATTTGTTTGTCCAGCTGAGAGTTATAACCCAAATAGTAAAATGCCTGGATGCTTTCTAGACTTTTCCTCATGACTATATTCCTAATGGAGCAAAGACACTGAAGAAACTCTGAAATAGATGCTTCATATTTCACTGAATTACACTGAACTTCACTGAATTATTTTAGAGTTGGAAGGGACAATAGAGATCATCTAGTCCAACTTCCCTGCTGAAGCAGGATTGCCTAGAGCATGTTAGAGCATGTCACTCAGGACTGCATCCAAGCAGGTCTTGGAAATCTCCAAAGAAGGGGATTCCACGACCTCCCTGGGCAGCCTGTTCCAGGGCTCTGTCACCCCTCACCATGAAGAATTTTTTTCTCATATTTGAGTGGAACCTCCTATGTTCCAACTTATACCCGTTATCCCTCGTCCTCTCACTAACAACCACTGAAAAGAGTCTGGCTCCCTCCTCCTTCAACCCACCCTTTAGATACTTGTAAGTATTGATAAGGTCTCCCCTCAGCCTTCTCTTCTCCAGGCTAAAGAGTCCCAGCTC
>JAOXNG010000001.1:143364556-143381761 GCA_028566535.1 Scolopax minor | reverse complement strand
GCGTCTCATGTGATGTGTTGATGCCTCACAACTCTGAAAAGTAAGATTCTTATTTAGTGCCTAACTACTGCTATAGGATCCACAGACAGGCAGCAAGGCCTGAAAACACTGATCGTGGATTTACACTTAAAGATTTTTTGTGAAATTATGGGGAAAATTATGTTTGCATCCAACAAGAGTGTCCTATCTATAAAACATAATAAAAGAATATAAACATGGATTTAGTTAAGCACATGTGTAAGGAAATGACAGCACTGGAATTGCAGCCTCAGTAATTACTCTCACCTATAGTTTCTTTGTGATGCTACGTGATTTAGCATCTTTCTGCAACTTTCATGTTATTGCCAGCCAATATTAAAAATACAATTAACTCTATGGTATGAATAGGTGTTGTAATATTTCTGTTCTTATCATATCAGCAGAATTACTCCAGCTTTATAGACAGATCTACGTATAAATCTTCTGTGTTAATTTCAGCACTCTGGTCAGGAGATGCACATTAAGAATTTACACCCAAACACTGCAGCATTAATAAGAAGAAGTCTGTTTTGTTTCTTTGGGGCTTTGGTTTGTTTGTTTGTTTTTAAAAAAAACTTTAATTTTTTTACAGTTTTAGAGAAGAGGCAAGTTTGTGTAACTTGATTGCACTTAAGTATACAGTAAGTATATACTCAGGTAGACAGTATACATGGTAATTTTTAACTGATGACACTAGGATACTATTAATCTGTGTCATATCTAAATAAGAAGACTTCATGTCTTGCAGATGCAGTGGGGGAAACCAGGAGACCTGTGTTCTTGAACAGATGAGAAGAGTTTGTAAACCTATAAACAAAGATATTGTTGTATTTGAAAACAGGACAAATATTGGGGGTTTGGTCACAAAAAATGTTTTTGCACTAATGCCTCTGGATGGTATTTTTGTTCATTTATTTGTTAGAGAAAAGATGTAATGCTATAATGCTATTAGTCGTCTTTTAACATTCATCCCTGCTCTCAGCTTTCATCTGCCAGGCAGAGTTGGCAGCTGGTGCTCAGGCACTCTGTGCAGTGAGGTGCTTTTCAGCCACAGTCTTTACAAGCCTGGCACTGCTGTTGAAAAGGTAATCATGTGCAGGGTAATATTTCAAGGGCTCCTAACTGAAAAAGGAGAACTAATTTCCACTGGGTCACTCATATCCATTGTGCAAATTGTGGTTTGAGGGGATTTTGTTATAATGTTTTCCCAAATCGTTCTAGAGAGGTCTGCTATAAAAACTCTGCCCTTTTTTAGAATTCCCGGAGGAACCATAGGTGATAGTTTAGAAGGGAATTATGGAGACTGCCATTTGCAGGATAAGCAGGCCTTTTATATAATTAATTGATCAGTCTGATAACACAATTTTTGTCCAAGCTGACGCTTCTGCAACAGAACTGTTCTAATTTGTGATGCTGAAGTGAATGCTTGGAGTAAACCTAACAAGCAACATCAAGAAAATCTATCAGGCATTAACTGCTTCAGAATTAACAATATCTTTGCAAATGCAGACATAGGCACTGCTTTAAAGATGTGGTAAATTTTTCACAGGATGGTTCGATTTGAAATCGAGTCTTTGGTAATGGAAAAACAATGTTTGATTCTGAGCTGCGTACCTTGTACTTTTATAGTTATTTAATGCCTATCATACTGATTCCTGATTTTTCCAAATGTACTGGTAAGATCTGAGGACCTTAATGTTAGGAATCATTATGTAATACTTCAAAATTATTTTATTTGTTGAACCAAAATACCTATGGTACATGTAGAAAACCAAGACAGGGTGTCTCTCTCCTTTTCCACCAAGCTGCCTTCTCAGCAGAACTGACATTTTAAATCATTTTTAGCAACATATAGATGATAAATAATAGTGTTCTGTTGCATGAATACTGCACTAAGTTGATATGGTTGAATCACCTATCTGTCCTAAATCAAAGGGTCACATTGAGCATATGCAGGATATTATTACATCTGAGCTGTATTGTTTGGGTTGGTTTGGGTTTGGGTTGGTTTGGGTTTGGGTTTTTTCCAGAGTCATACTACAAATAAGCTGTTTTAAATAGATATTACTGTTTAGGTATCTTAAGGAAATTAAATCGTTTGAGACTGACAGGTCTATGATAACGTGTAAGAGTGAGAGAATCAATTAGCATGACACATGGGCAGTGTTGTTCAGAGTCTGGTGTCACTGTTTAAAAAATGAAATGCAATCTTGCCTTTGCTCCTTTGCCATGGAGAAATACAACACTCTAGGATGCTCTCTAACCTTTAGGGATCTAAGACAATAACAAATGAAAGAACAGCTTGATAGTGGAAGATAACACTGTTGTTGCAAATACATAAAGATACAGATCTTACCAGACAATCAAGAAAGATAAAAAGGCAAAGGAAGGCATAGATATATTATTGTAAATTCTTGGTTCTTGTTAAGAGGCAACTTCATACTGCCGATCACCACCCTCTGGGCCCATCCATTCAGCCAGTTTTCAACCCACCTCACTCTTTGCTCACCCAGTCCAAATATCAGCAGCTTGCCTATGAGGATCTTATGGTAGACAGTGTTAAAGGCCCCACTTTCCCATCATCCACCAGGCCATTGAAGAAGTTTATCACATTTGTCAAGCATGACTCCCCTCGACGAATCCATGCTGACTGCTTCTGATGATTTTTCAGTTGTTCATATGCCTGGGTGGTTTCCAGGGCTAGCTGCTCTATCACCTTCCCAGGGTTTGAGGTGAGGCTGACCAGCCTGTAGTTTCCTGATTCCTCCTTCCTGCTTGTCTTGGAAATAGTAACATTTACTTTCCTCTGGTCTTCAGGCCCTTGTCCCAATTGCTATGATTGACCAACGATTAACCAGAGTGGCCTTGCAGTCATATCTGCCAGCTCTCCCAGCACTAGTTGGTTCCACTCTTCTGCCAGTGCCTTACTTTTGGCCCATCAGTCTCTGCTGTTTCACACTCTGCTCAGAAGATATTGAACACTAGTCTGCACCATTTCATAATCAATTTGAGGGCTGAGTTTCTGCAGATTTTGAGGGCATCTAAGGGTGCTGCACTCGCACACAATTCAGTGGGGTTTGAAGGTGCGCAGACCTTCTTCATGGACAAACCTCTAAAACAACACTCTTGCTTTTGCTTGAGACAGAACTTGATTCTAGCACAGAGGTACAACCAACAAACATACAAGTTCAGATTCTGTGCTAGTGTAAGATGACACCTTAACTGCTTTATCTTCAAAGATTAAAAGAGAAAATCTCTAGTGATAAGCAGCCCTGGCATGCAGTCTTGAGATAAATTTTACTAGTTCCTATTTAGGTTACGGTGATCTACAGAATGTGTAAAAGCATATAGAGAAATAAAACAATTATTTGGTATATAAAAGACAACAAAGTATACTGCCACTCTTTGTGATCCATATTTGTGAATCAAAAATTTTAAACAGTTTTAGAAACTATATAGCATATTTCTGCAGTAGTCCAGAGACAGAACACTGATCTATTTAGTGAATCTATAGAATGGATAAATACCCTCATAAAAATGGAAGAATGGAACTTAGATTTCTAAATTGAACATGTAATGAGAATTCTAAATAGGTATCTTAAATTCTGTCCACTGTGCTTTATGAGTATCAGTTAGAAAAAGAAAAAGACTGTTTAGCTTAGGCTGGGAACATCGATTCAACTTTCTCAAACATGAAGGCTCCATAGGTTTTCCAGAAGCAAGATTGGTTTATAAATGTCCTCAGTTATTGTTGTTGTTTTGGTAAAGTCCGGAGTATAGTAAAGTCCATACTTGTATGTTTTCTGATAGAAATTTGGATTTCTCTAAATCCAAAATTGCTACAATTTTTCTTAGAAACCTCTTAATATCCTATCGTTATTGTTCATTTTCAAGCATTTTCAAAACTATGTGCTTATTGGTTAATACTTGACTGAGTGATTTTTCAGATTTATCATTTTATTGCTACAAAAGTCAGTATTTACCTGCAACAACTTCACAGTATATATATATATATTGGAATACCTGTATGCACAAACATAGTGATTTCTCTGTGCTGTATTCCACTGTAAATAGCAAGGAGTGAATATCCTCTGAAATGCCTGTTGTAATGCAATGATCTCAGTGAAACTGTGTAACTCAAAAGTTAATGGAAATTCTTTCAAGTTCTTTTCTCTATTTTCTCTTTCACCTGGTTGGGAGTGTTGCAATGACGTTTTTCTGGGTTCTGTTAAGATGTAATATGAAACAACTGTCCTGCACACACAGTGCATGGAAGTGAAAGAATGTGCAGGTCAGAAAAGACAGGATATTTGCTTTTTGCTCTGTAAGGCCTCAGCACTTCAAAGCAACCATTAAAAAGTCCTGTTTACTGCCAGCAGAGAAAATTGTTGATTTTGGTCAGATTCTTTGGGAAATATAGCTGCAAGGATGTAGAAAATGTCTACCTAGAATATACAGACTGTGATTTGGGTTTGTTGGTTGGTTGTTTTGTTTTATTTTGGTCACAGTTTGGGCAGATTTTCAGCATAATAAAGGCATGTTTTCTAACAAAAAGCTACCCTTCTTGTAACCTTTATGTTCTTGAGCCAAGTTACAAGAACTTCTCTCAACATTTTGCAAGAATTTTTTTTTTATAATGTTAAATAAGGTGGTGCTATTATACATTAGTACGCTGATATGGCTGTACTTTTTTGACTGAAATAAAAACAATAATTATGAAGTCAATCTGAGAAATTTACTTGACATTGATATTGTTTCTGATATATGTACAGAAAATGAATTTTTATAATGGGACTCATATCCCATAATGTCTGGTTACATTAAGAACCTCACCTGGAATGTACTAAAACAATTTTGATGTAGAAACTCTTAATCACATAACTGCATTTCCTAATACATGTATCTAAACTGAATCTTATTTAGCTCCCAGATTGGGGGCTTTTAGCATTGTAAGTCTGGGTGTATAATTTAGACCACCCTTATGATGAGTTGTCCATGTGGTTCCTAATACTCATTATAAACCTTCTTGTCCATTAATGTGTTCAGTACAAGTCACTTGGGTGCATAAATGAAAATATTTCTGGCAGCAGTGGGCGCTTGCTTGTGATTAATAGATTTAATATTTGGTTCCCTGCTAGGAATGTAGATGATGCTTCAGGTTATTAATATGCTTCTAACATAGAAGTTGTCTATGGCAGCAGGTGTTACACTTTGATCATTTACTTCCATTTTCTTGCTGTTCATCTTGATCAGTTTAGGCCATTTGCCATTTGATTACGCTATCTTTTGATCTACTTCAGAATTCTCACCCACATAAATGTATTTTAATGTCAAATCAGCATTGTGCCCTTATTTATAATTTCTTTAGGTTTTCCCTCTAAAAATATGACAAAACTATATCAAATAACAAGTTTTACTCAACTGGCTTGAATGGCTTTTATATGTCAATCTTTGTTATGAGAAATAATTGATTCCTAAAATATTATGGAAAATTTCAAGGTGTGGTGTGAATGGACCCCTTTTCTGCTACATTTCCTGATCTATTGCAATACCTGTTAAATTGAAATGAGAGGTCTGAAGAGCTGTGGCATTCATCCCAGACTTAAGTGTTCATCAACTGTCTCTGGGAACGTAATCCATATACTTGACTTCCTCCCAGCCCACCCAAACATTCGGAAAATTCTGAGATTCATTCCCACTTCAGTATTTATAATCAGCGTTATTCTGCGTTTTTGAGTTCTTAATTTAACAACAAGGACATTTGATGGAAGAGGGCATGCTTTCATGCACCGACTTCTGCATAACCCTATATAGCTCTGTGAAACTGGAATTCAGGGCCAGGAAATGCTTTCATCAACAGGGCTGGAGAACTAAGATAGAAGGACATTTCTTTAGCATGTTATTTTTCTTTTGTATCCAGGAATTGTGTAACATGAAGTGTATAAATTCTTGCTCATCTACTTTTCAGCTAACTTTGCAAGTAGTAGTAGATTGCAGTCAAAGTGAGTTTCTTGTTTCCTGGCTCTGGAAACTTATTTTTCTGGTGACATAATGACACACCTTCAATGGAAATTGTAAAATGTGCCGCCACCCAGAACATTCTTCTCCCTCAGTCTGCACCCAACAGTATTTTGTTCTGGAATATAGGATCTCAGGGTTCAGACCCCTCTGGCTCTCACTTGTAACCTCATCTATCACCTGAGGCCCTTCAGGTTATCTCCTGAGGTGACTCACCTGTCACTTCACCTAATGGGGATTCTACTGAGTTTGTTCCCTAGCATATCTTTAGGCATTCAGATATCTGAACCACCTCAGCAAATTTGAACAGAGCTTTCCTGAGTTGTTCTCTTGAACTTAAGCTTCTTAGAGCTGTTAAAACTCTTTGGGGTACATTTGGGTACATAAATGCTTTGAGGAATGTCCACCTGTCTTCACTGACCCTCATCTAGATAGACATGGTTATGCTTTGGAAAAAGCCATCAGTTGTATGTTTAGTCTTCATTCTTTAAAACTCAGTCATGATTGCTTTCTTTAATTTTAGATGCATTCACCAGTATACCACTGCAACTGTCCAGAGTTTATCCCCTGGAACCTTTTTTTTTAAATTCATATAACTTGAACTTTTTTTTTCTCAGTCACAGAGTAATTAGTATTGGCTTATTATCAAAAAAATAAAATCAGGTAGAACAGTGTCCATGTCTGCTGTTATGATTGCTCAGTCTCATTCACCTCTGAAGCACTCCTAAATCTGTATATTGTTATAAGACCAAAATGAAAATAACTCAAATGAAGGTTCAGATCAGAAAAAATCTTTGGTTTAATATTTGATCACTCAGACTGGTAATGCCACTTTTATTATGAAGGTCACTAAATTCAAATGAGCAAAATTACAACAGGTGGCCATTTTGCAACTCTGATGAGTGTTCTTTATGGGTTTAGAGAAAGAGAAAAACCAGGATCGCTCCTCCAGCTTCATTCACTCTAATGACAGCTGACTTATGTGTATGTATTTATTAAGTAGGACTGATGGTTGCTTTTTAAAAAGTGCATAATTAAAAATTCAGTTGTTCAATAGCTGCTTTCAAGAATACTCACATTCTTTAGTTTCACTTTTCACGCAATTATTGCCTCGAGAACAATTTCAACCATCTTTCTCATGGCTTTCATTTCACATGTTAAGAATGAGAAGAATCTACTTAGGACAATTTATACTTTGAGTCTTTTGTTTCCATTCTTACTGATATGCTAGGAAATTAAAAAATAAGGATTCACACAGAGTTGCATTAGCAAAAAGCATGTCCACTTCTTTCATGTTGTTCACAATGGACTAGTTTTTGGTATTTAAATTGCCATAACTTTTCCCTTTCACAAGGCAATTGAAATGTATATTATAAATTGTTTCATGAAACACTTCTGAAGCAAAACTTCACAGCTGTCCTTTATGAAATATGTTTTAGAGAATAATAGTGAAATAGAAAATTACCATAGAATAAAGACTTGTTTTTTTCCTGTATTGGCATAAGTTGTTGTCAAATTGGAGCAGCATTTTTCTCTCCTGCTACAGGAGCACCAAGTTTGAAGACACTCAAGTGAAGAAAACAGCATGACTGTGTATTGGTGTCAGGTGAAACCAGAAACCAATATTAGCCTTTGGATTTCCACATGTCTTCTAGCTGGACTTTCAGCTGTCTGCTACCTACAGTTCAGCAGTGGGTTAGGGCATGAAAGATTTGTCCCATTCCTCGGTAAAAGGAGCTTTAATAAACTGAGAAAGTTTAAAGCGGTTAAGAAATTTAAAAAAACTTGTGCCAGAAAGCTCACAAAGTTTATACTATTTGCAGTGGAAAATATTCAAGGCCAGAGAACTTTTAGTAGGATTCAGAAACAAATACTATAAGATCCTGAGCAAAACATTTATTTTCATCTTCCTTTAACCAATATTTGGAAAAAGAAAAACAAAACAGAAGCCAGAATAAAACATCTACCAGTCTAGAAACAGTATTCAGAAAAGATGAGAAATGTGCCTGAGTCAATATTATTGTTTCTTTTCTGTCATTAAATAATATAAGTTTAAAAATACTGGCAAAAACCTGCTCTAAAGTTAATTACCAGTGACATTCACTGCTTGGCAAATGATCAACCTGAGTCTGTGTACCATAGAGAGCAACATACAAGCATTATATATTGACCCCATGACTTTCCCCTGTAGCATATCCCTGCATAAATGTGTGCAAACAACAAACAGCACCTCTGCAGCCTCTTCTGTTTGAGAGAAACTGGTGCTTTCCCTACATTTCCCTGCATTAAATTTCCAGATGGGTGGTGCCGATGGCAGTGCGTGCCTTGAGCCCTTGGCCAAAGGATGAGTGGCTGTCCAAGCAGGGCAGTGGAATGCACAGGTGGGAGAAGGAGGACTGATGTCAAGTGGTTACCACAGCAACAGGAAGGGTACCAGCAGTGGGGGAGCAGAGGTGGGAGTGTTACCATGGCAACGCATGGTGCGCCTTCCTCACTTAGGTTGGAGATGCAGCTGTCCTTACTTCTAATTACCTGCCCAGTGCTGGGGGATGTAGGCACAATGTACCAGAATTGCCTGTGTTATCACATATTTCCTAGATATATTACTATTTCATGTTTAGTTAGAAAGTGAAACCGCACTGGAAAAGGAATATTCTTCCAACACAAGTTACATCCACTTTAATCTCTTTTGATTGATGACAGTATAACCAGTTCACAAGTAGTAGCACAATTACATTTTATTCTTTCTAATATAGTGTAAAAATAATGCTTCAGTATCAGTTATTAATCCTGCAGTGTTAGAACTGATGCGGAGTTAGAGAGTGAGTTTACACTGTGCTAGGGAGTGAGTTTATCTTACACATCATTACATGACTATATTTCATTTTCCCTAATGAGCTCTGCAAGGTGCATCTTACGGATCTTACAAGTCTGATGAACCTTTTGGTTAGGTTCTTTCTTTTTTTTTTTTTTTTTTTTTCCTAATGATATACGTTATTGAAAATTTCTAATAGGCTCCTTTTGAATTTCCTCAAACTGGTGAGTAATGGAGTTTGCGCATATAAGAAGAATGTGCTCATAGAAAACTGATAGGAACAGCCCAGACTCCTGAAATTGCTATCATTGAATGGCCCAGTGAATGGCAATCAGCCATCTGCTATTTCATCTGGTGTCACTTTCCCCTCAGACTAGGAACAATGAAGAATTACCAATGTCAGTAGGTGAATTAATATGAGTCTCATCTCTAAAAAGAATGGACTGACATCCAGAGGTAGTTGGAAGTTGATCGTGTTTGGCTTGAGAAGTAGGGTCTCAAAGGCACACAGAACTATTTTAAGTGTCAAACCACTTAACACAAGAAGGGTTGGTAGGATTGGTAGGAAGTATGATCTGGATGAGCAAAGTCCAGGGATTACCTTGGAGCCACGCACAAATCAGATCAAAGTCCAAAACAAAAAAAAATGCCCAAGAAGTGAAGAAACTGAAGCAAGGATAGGCCTCCAGATACTTATGATATGCCTCTGTGCTTGTGTTATGAAGCCTAGATTAAGCCTGAAGGCATTTGCCTGCTGTATTTTCCTCTGAAGAAGTAAGCTATGAACTGAAGTGTCCTCAGCTTGGAAATGTGGGAAGGCTAGGCTCAGCTTGCTGAAAGCAGCCAGCACAGTCTTAGGGGCTATATATTTCAATTACAGAGTTTCAGCCTCCTCTCCAAGCATGTTTCCAATAATGCAGAAGCAGGGAAGGGTCTGTTTTTGCCTGAACCAGCAGTGCAGAGCAGTGCAGGGCTGCCCTGGCTCCTCTGAAGGCCAAGAGCAAGAAAGAATTGAGCACAGTGGAGGCTCTCATTGCAGAGTGTCTTTCCATGCCTATGTGGCAAAACAGTCTTGCTCTCATTTTTAGATTGGTTAAACATTTGTGTTTCTCTCAAATGCAAATGAGGGATTTTCCAAATGAGCTTTTCCTAGTACTTTGTACACAGTTGCCTTTTTTGTGCATCATTTTGTTTAATGACAGTAACACCTATTCACATCCTGTGGATACAGGCTATACCCTATGGATACAGGCTATAACTCCCTCGTTTGCTGTTGCTTCCTTTATTTACTTGGTTTCTGTCATCCAGCACTTTAAACTTTCCTTTTGGATCCTATTTGTGTTCTAGTCAATTTAGATTTTGTGACCTGGGTATGTCTATTCTGCTAAATCACAGATGTCTGGGGACCAATACTTGTCCCCAAGACTGAGCGGCACCAACTGGTGTATGTCTACATTTCTTGATTTTAAGCTGTCTGTGTGGCAGATTTACCTTGAAAGGAATAGGGTAAGGAAATCAGCTGCCAGGGAAGCAATGTGGATGACTGGGTGTGCAGTACTTGAACTATGTTTGTAGTCTCCCTTTATTTAGCCGTTAGTGCTTCTTTTAAGGAAATGCACAACAAATGCATGACTGTATTCTTTTGAGCCTTCAAAATGTTCACTGACGGGTGGCAGGATGGTTTCAAGTGGGAGAGGCTTTGAAAGAATGGAGTTTAAATCCCTGGTGAGCTGTGGTTTTCCTGTATAGCCCTGGAGAAGAAATGAATACTCTCAGCATCTCAGCTTCTGAGAAAGATAAATAAGGTTATAGTTTTCTAATTTTCCTAACAAGAGTGTTATAAGGATAAAGGAACAACTTGGACACTGTACTAGAGTGGTATGTGGGTTCTTAAGATACAACCTCAGCCTCAGGAGATACCCTAAAACCAACACTGGGTGGGGGGGAACAGTTGCCAACCTACTTCCTTACAAAGTGCTCCTTAACGTCTTTCCTCTCATTCATGATTCTGTGTAAGACCCTCCCTGTAATTCATCTGTCTGTTTTTTCACAACTGCAATTTCTCCCATTCCTTTGCAGTTATTTTTGTGCTGAGTGACAGTACACATAAAAACATCACGGTATCCTCTGCTTTTCTAGCTTGCCAAATATTCTTCCACTTCTTTGGCCAAAAGGCCTTCTCTCCATCATTAAAACAAACTCTTCAATTGAGAGATTATGTGCATAAAATCTTATTGTGTACCATCTCTGAGAGTGCATTTATTTTTGTGAACAGGATAAGTTAACACCTCTTTGAGTAAGTTAGCACCTCAAGAACTATGTTTATGAAGTTGATGCATCTTTTGTTTTAAAATGTGAATACTATTGAGTATCTTTATAATTTGCTTAGGAGTTTTCTCAGGAGACCTTAATAGTGTACTTTATTATATTAAGTACAGCGATTAACATATGTTCACAGACTTTTTATTTTCTCTTTCTTTGTTTCTTCTGTTCAGCTATTATTCATTTTTATTTCTTTACTATTTGTACAGGACTTAAGCTTGTCCTTGTGTGTTTGTCTTACTAAAATTGCAAGTTAACAATCTTGGTTTCTTATCACATCAAATTGTGCATTTGAAATATCTTTCTCTCTCTCTCCCTCCATCTCAAATAAAACCCAGTCAGACTGCTGTCTTACTAAAGCCTTAAATCAGGTCAGAGCACTGCACTTTCGCTGTCAGTCTAAACAACATTGTTTCTTCCAGCAGCAGTCTCTTTAGGAGTGACTATTTGTATTAGTATTTCGAGTTACATTGCCCACTAGACAGCAGTGACCAGAAGTCTGCCCACTGCAATGTATCGCCCTCCTCTACTTCCCATTCAACTTCCTGTATGATTTGGACATCCCTAAGATGGCCCAGTTTAAGAGCATACCTTTATGTTCCATCAAAGACATAGCTTCTCATCAGGCCCTGTCTGCAAGAGAACATGAACTCTAGCCCTCTAGGCACACCAAGAGAAGATGCAGTGGAAGTGCAGTTGTGGTGCAATCATAGCAACCTGGTTGTATTTGGGAATGTTTTAAGAAAAACAGAAGTCCACAGAAAAGTTCCAAAAGAAATGGGAAGTAGATATATTCAGCAAGAATGAAGAATCTTCCTCCAAAAGGGATGGGAGGAGAATAGATCTACAGCTGCTTTTCTAAACCGAGCTGCATACTTTTTAATTTCATGCTGTGTTTCTGATTGTGGAATGCATGACCAGAGCAGGGTAAGGAGGATGCATGAAGGGATCTCTGGGGATGAACCAACAAAAATATCTCCCACCCTTCCTTTCACTGAGTGTAAAAAGTTATTTGGAATACAGCAGGACTGGAGCTATCTTTCAAGGAGCCAAAATAGGTGCAGTGAAACAGATAAATATTTTCTTGTGGAAAGTAAATGCTATGTGATAATTGCATGTTTTGTTTTGGGTTTTGGTTTTTTTTTTTAGTGTGAGGTTAGCTGTCTTTCACTCTTTATAATAGCCAGAAATCAGTGAAATAATCTCTTAAGGCAGTCAGAGGGCAATGCTATAATGAAGCAGGCAAGTTTCCATTTCCATCCTCTGAGACTCCTGCTGAGGCAGTGATGAGAAGAGTTTGGGTTTTTTTGACTCAAAGTGTTCAGCTATGAAGACAATTGTGACTGCTTGCTGAAGTATTTTGCCAGTGTTATTTAACCTGAATAACCATTATACCGTGGTGACAATCTCAATGTTGACTTTTCTTCTTTTATCATATTTTCTCCATGTAACCATCATGCTTGTAACTTTGTGAAAATATCAAAACAAACTCACAAAAAAGCAAGCTATTCAAAGTATTTCCAGGCATAAAACCAGCTGGAAATTTTTCAAAGATATATATATTACTACTGCTGTAAACCTAAGCATTCTGTGTTTTGTTTTTTATATTTATTTGGGGGGTATTTGGAAGATACAGTCTCAATGCTGCTGGAAGAGATAAACTCAGATTAAGAAAAGAAAGAAGGTCAAAAGTGGGGAAGTGTTTACTGAGCTCTTCCACTACTCAGAGACTATTAAGAATAAAAGTAGGAACTGGAGAGGGAGCAAGAGTATGGACAACGGAAACAAAGGAGGCTGTTGGAAAATAGGAAGATAAGCTATGATATGCCATCCCTTATGCCCCCAAAACCTAGTCTTGTATGTAGTGTGAAGTAAATGTCCCCAATTTGGCTCCTGAACAGCCTCTGAAATGAAGCTCCACACAGGCAGAGATACTTTAGTGAAAGTTACAGGCATCTCTAGTGGTGCTACTCCACTCATCCCAAGCCGTGTTGAAAGCACAGTTCTGTAAGAATTATTGTCCTCACTTGTGTTACAACAAGGGTTTTGAATGTACACTGTATATGAAATAAGCTGTTTCTTTTACCAGCTTTTGTACAGCAAGCTTCATTTCTTTCTTTCCATGTTATTTCTACAAAATGGGTGTGTAGGATTCAAAATGGCTTCACTGGACAACAATAGACTATTCCACTAATTTCAGTTCCTTTCCACAGGATATCTGAGAGATTTTTACCAGTTTTTGAAACTAGAATGAAATTTGCATACATGGTGCAAAACCAAGCAGTATCTGTCAAGCAGTAATGCTAAGGTAACATTTTACACCTTTCAGTGCTCTTATGCCAATACCATATTTCCTGGCTTTTTATAATCTATACACCATGCAATATAGGGAACAAACAGGACACATCATGTAGCAATTGCTGTGGGAGCAGTTATTTCCATCAAATCTAGGCATGAGCACAGCCTGTACCTCTTCAAATGATCAAAAGCCTGTTCAGAAGATGTTCCCTATAAAAAAAAGGGCATTTCTCTCCTCCTTCTAGCCCACTTATCCAAGGTAAGATATGATGACTCAGGGAAGCTAAAGTTGGGCTCTGCTCCCTAGAATTACTCTTTGTGTTTTGATATCAGGTGTATTCACCAGTTCATATTCCAGTTCAGGAGGGGGGAGCCACTCATCCCCTATTTCAGGGAGCATTTCTTCTTTCACTGATCTGTCATACAATTAAAGGGGTGGCTAAATCAATCAGGATGGCCCTTTGCAGGTAATCTTGGGCAATTCAGTTGTTGATGACACTTTCCTTTCAGCAGTGAGCTGAAAGGCCAGAAAAAATATTCTTTTATTGAAAATTTACTTCAAACTCTGAAAAGATTACCCTCACTTAATGTTCTTTAAGTGCATTAAATTGAAAACTAAATAAACAAATATAGTACGTGTTGCTTTAATGTTTGGGACATTTCCTATTAAAACAGAGTATCTTGAAGTCTTCTCTTTGTACTTTTAATCGAAGCTTGGCAAGGGCCTAGAGAAAGAACATTTCTGGGCATGTTCACCTGTGGTATATAGCTGAGTGCAGAAAGAAGGAGATTCCCACCCTTCAGAGGTTTTACTCCCATTTTTCTGCTGATTCCCTGAATAGCACTGATCTATATCTCAATCCTAAACTGTAATGCTTAAGATTTCTGTGAGGCTCTGCTTATAAAGGGTTCTAGTATAATTATTTTTTTTAAACATAATTCATACTGCATGGTTTGGACTGAAATATAAAAGGACAGTTTATTTATTTACTTATTTCCAGAGCAGTTTAAGAATTAGAAATAGGATTGCACTCTTTGGTGAAGTCGAGTCTTTTGGTAACTGAAGGAGCTTTTATGCTTTACAGAGTTTATTAGAGTAGTTTCAAGCTTATGGGAACAGTTTTTGTGGTGTGTTGGTATGATATACAAGGGGTGCAGAGCACAGAATGACCGTAGTCTAAACCTGACTCTATTTAGGCATTTTCAGCTGATCAAGTACTAGCCTCATACAAATTTAATTAAAGAGTCTCACTCCAGCAATGATCAAGACATAGGCTCCACAGTTAAAAAACAAAACAAAACCAAAACCAAACATTTTGGAGGAATTAGAGAAATTATTATTAATCGATCAGAAAAGATAACAATAGTTACCCAGAGGCTTCCTGCAGTATCAGAAAATGGAGTCTTGAAGTGATGGTGTATTGTCTGGTAGGCAACAGTAAAAACCTGGAAAGTATTAGGCAAGAAATTCTTGCCTTTTTTCCAAGGACAAGACTCTTAACATTGTTGCTGTTGTTGTTACTGTTGTGAGGAATTCTGAAAATTCAGTAAATGAGAAGGCTGCAGCAGAAGCAACAAAGGCATACCATACTATTATCCATAGTCATTCAAATAGATCAACCAACTGTGACAGCCAATTGAGTTGTATTTTCCTGGATTAACCCACAGCTAAAATGATACATCATGGTAGGAGAAAAGCTTCATGTATTGCCAACAACACGTTAGCTCCTCTTTTGACTGAGAAAACAATGGAAGACGTGGTTGAAAAGCATTTATTTTTCTCTGTGACTACAGATGCTTCAAACCATGGCACTTTCAAGGTGTTCCCAATCATTAATCATTCCTACACAGCTGAAGGGCAAATAATTCACTGCAGGCTTGATTATTTTCAAGGCACTAATGAAACCACATTAGGAATATTTGAAAATGTAAAAAAAACCATGCTAAAATCAAGTAATTCGAACCCTGACTATGTACAGTTATTTGCGGCTGATACTGTTCTTAACTTTGCATTTTGTCCCCCTGTCCAGAAATCAATAGAAAGTAAGAAAGAAAAATAGTCTCTAGCTTGTTGCTCTGCACATAATCACAAAACTGAAAAATAACATCTAATTAAAGAAAAGAAACAAAGACATTTCACTCAGAGGTACATATTAGCTGCCAGGAACTAGGCTTTGTATTCTTATATGATAAAAAAAAATATGAAAACACTGATTTAATGTTACTGAATACCATTAGTCTTTCTAGAAACAGAAAAAACTACTGACAATTTATTTTTTTTTTAAAGGACTAGTGTTATACAGTTAGAGATTCAGCTGAGTGCTTGTGTATGTCAGCAGTCTTCACCTGGGAAACATTTTTGCTCTTGCTCACATTATTGCTCTTTCAATTTCTTAAAATTGTTTATTATAAAAGCATTTTTCTTATGTAATCAGACTTGAACAGACTGTGGATTCCTCAAACAGATTCCATTTCAATAGTTTTTAAGTGTGGGAAATTTACATTATACATGTAACATGCTTTATGAATTTTATGAACTGAGAAGATCTGTGAACCACTTAGTTTGAGGTGAAATGTTTTTATTAAGGTGTATCGAGTTACAGTGGCCCATTGCAGAGATATTTTGAATGCTGATCATTGCTGGCATGTTGTAGGTGCAGTAATAAGTGAAAAAGATGCAAAATTGGAGTTGGACAATGCATTAGCATGGCCCTGCTTCTAGGCTAATGTAGTCTGTTCCTCAGCCAGAGTAGTTTGCCAGGATGGAAACCACAATGTAACATGCATGTTGCTTCTGGTGCCTATTTTGCTCAGACCTCACTTCAGTACCTTCTCAGGACACTGTACTATGAACTTTAAGGGCTTTCTTTCCTTTGGTGGGGTAGAAATCCTAAATATCCTAAATCCTAAAATTCTAAATATAGTTAAATGTGTATGATCTACTAGAAGTGAATTATGGCTGGCCCTATATTTAGTCAAAATAAAGCATTCATATAAAATAACCTCAAATATGAATATCATGCAAAAACGTGTCCTGTAAAAAGACAGAACTGTCATTAGCCAGCTGCATACAAATGATCTTTGATTCTATAAATACTGTTTCTCACATTTGAGCTAAAAAAAGCAACTCTACTCACTCAGCATTTGGAGAAAGCCATAGACATGTCTGGCATATTCTTCTCTATAGAAGCTGAGCATGCTAAATTCTTGTTACTGGACTTTCAAGGACTAAAGTGATACAGAGCTGACTGTAAAGAAACAAGATTGGCACCATCCTAAACCTGGTGCATGAATGTGAATATTTAGAGCTAGGTAGCAATAAGAGTATGCTGTGTACATTATACTGCATCCCTTAAGCAACTTTGTGCTCATCAAGGTGAAAGAAAAGTCTCTTCAGATTCAAAACTGTCAGCTACTCTGAGAAAATAATGCTAATAATACAATGGAAAATGATAATGAGTTAGGCTATGAAGAAAAATTGTCCTTAATGCCTTTGGTGGCTAGGCTTTAATTCCTAAGGTGATCTATTACCTGGTATTTGGCTACACACTAGCACCACTTATGTACCTCTTGATCATTTGCCATCTAGAGATGATAGGCCCAAAGTGTGTTTTGGAGTAGGTTTACAGTACCAGTGAATTAGGTTTCCTAGTGTTATAAAATCAGTTTTGGAAAGATGACCTGCCAGAAAGGCGCAGGAGAATTAGATGGCTCTTAGCAAAAACACTGTCTTC
>JAOXNG010000001.1:143340501-143350896 GCA_028566535.1 Scolopax minor | reverse complement strand
GAGGGAGGGAGAAGGAAGGAAGGAAGGAAGGAAGGAAGGAAGGAAGGAAGGAAGGAAGGAAGGAAGGAAGGAAGGCAGGCAGTTAGTTGTGCAGCTTTGAACGTTGCTTTGTTAACAGTGCTAGAGGATAATCAGCTCCCGTTACAGGGATGTTGTCAAGGTCTGCCTAGCTGGATCCTTGTTATGAAGGGCAGGTCTATCTCCTTAAAAAGTTATTAACTTTGTGTAATGGGCATGCTATATGACAGATAATAAAACTTTAATCCTTTTTCATAGTTGGGTAGCATATATGTCTGTCAAAATAAAATGCACTGGGATTATGTCTCTTACTATCAGATAACCCGTCAGACAGACAAACAAACAAATGATAAGATTTAGTTGAGAGAAAGCAGAAACACAAATCGAGACATCAAATTTCATTTTAACTTAATGTTTAAATAAGTATTTTTATATTCTCCCATATAACGAAGATTTTAAATTGATTCTTCTTTAAGAAGCACTGCAGTTTTGTACATCTAAATACAGAAATTAATTCTGTGGAATGGAAAAGAAGCTCTGATGTAATGTTTGGGTTAGCTGTGCATATTATAAAGTAATTTATTTTTCCCTAATTTTTTTTCATAATGTGACTTCTGGCAGCTTTACCACTAATCTGTTAAAGCTCAGGAATAGCTGACTTTTCCACAAAACAATTTCATCAGTTGCAACAAAGGAAACATAGGGAGGCATGTAAATTGAACAAAAGGTACATGCTATTTTAGGGCAATTTGCCAAATCAAGAGCTTGTGTAGAAGACAATGACGCTCCTTTCTAGCTCCTTCTACCTGAATTTCTTTCCTGGGGAATCCAAGGCACAATGGGGAATGATGGTGTGTGACTTTATTGTATCGTGATAGGAGGTAGGAGCATCTAGGAGCTTAGAAGTCCTCCTGGCTCCACCAGTTGTGATGTAACCTTAATCAGACTTCTTGTTTCATTTTGTCTGTTGCTTTTAATACAACTTGCTTTGGTGTCTTTTTGTAAGCACTGGTGAAGAAGGTTACCTGTACCTGTCTGCTTAGTCAGCCCTGAGTACATCAATTCAGGGAAAGTATCAGCTAATGTCTGTTTTTTCACTCTGGCAGCCTGATCTGACATCTCTGTTTCTTCCCTTTGGAAAACCACCACCAGTGAAAAACCAAGAGCCTCATTAAAACAAATCTGTTTATCAGGAAGTAGAATGAATTGCAGTTCACAATGCTTAGGTCCTTCACCAATATCTTTCTGTTTTCATCCTTAGCAACACAGGTTACTAGAAAATGGTATCAGAACTTGTCCATGCTTGGCAGAGGCAACTAAAAGATGGACAGAGTTCATGGTCTGGGTCCCTTAGCTCAAGGTTTTCCATACGATGCCCCAGGATATATTAAAGTCATCTATATTCCTCATTGAAACTGTTCCTTGATTAAAACAGAATTATCCACCCTATAACATCCTGAGGCACCTGCATCTTAAATATCTGACACTTAGTTTCAATCTCGTCTTCAAAGGACAATGGAGAGATTCTCAATATACTTTTTCATTTTGCCTGTAAGTGGCCTGATCACACACTGGCTATTTTACAGTTTCTGAATCATTTCTGACTCTGATTTTTTTACTGCAGAAGGTGAAGTCAATATGCTTATTGTATTTCAAAATGTTGCAACTAGGGAAAAATAGTATCTATTTTTTGCTTACAGTTACTTCCTATGCATTTATCTGAAAGGGAGAAAAATTCCACCTCATTTTGGAAAAAAAAAGTAACCCTTTAAAACAGTGAATGTTGTTGGTGTTTGTTTTAATTCTGGAAGGTCAGGTGCTCTTTTCCAGTTAAAAGGAAGAAGTAGCAAGTGGTACATGTTTGTACCTTACAGGTATTTTCTTCCTGTATTGATTGACTTCAAATGAAGCCACTAGACCAAATGAGCATGGAGAAGTTTGTCTGCAACTGATGACTTTCAACAGAGAGGAATTTTGAGGTCTGAACAGTGTATTTGTTCACAGCAGTTGTCTGAAAAATCAGCATTTTGATAAGACAACATTGCTTGCCTCTGGCATCAGAGAAGACAACCACAAGCTCTTGGATAAATGTGTCTTATGATTAAAAGGAAACTAAGATATCCAAGTGTTTCATAATGTGGTATTTCCTTACTTTCTTTTTGTCTCCAGCAGTCCATACTTGAAATCTTTAAAGCTTTTCTTGTCTAACCAACACAAGATTACAGAAAGGAAGATAAAAGGCTGTTCCCAGCAACTTGCAAACCTCCAAGTTGTTTGGGAGATTTTTACTGTAGGTTTCTATTGATCTATGTGCAAAATATAGCAACATTTCTTATGTCAAGGCTTAGCAGAATTGGCAGGCAAAAATGCTGGTCTGTGATAGTATCAGACTTCCAAAGTTAAGCGAGCTGAGAATAAACACTGATTTATTGGGAGTTTCATCAGGAAAACTGAGATGTTTCTGTGATTCCAGAATGACAGTTGCACTTTATTTATAGTTGTGTCCAATGTGATTCATTGCAGCCACCAAAGGGTGTGTCCCTGCTAGTATCTTACTTATCTGTATGTACCGAAGGAAAATGCATTAATGGCCAGTGCATGCTAGTGTCCTTTAATGTTTAGATACCGTATTGGAATACACGGGGGAGTAATGTGAGAATAGTCATTACCTGAAGCACGAGAGCTTCTGACTTGATAGAAGGAAAAGAAAAATCACCAAGGGCAGTCAAATGTTGGAGCAGGTTGTCCATAGACAGTGCAAAGTTTCTCTCCTTGGAGTTTTTCAAGATACAACTATATAAAACCCTGAGACATCTCATCTGAATTCAGTATCAGCACTAATTTGAGCTGGACTGACTCTATCATAATATCTTTTTCACGTTCAAAACAAGGTTTATGTTAAAATATTCAATATTTCTTATAGAGCAATGTGTTCATAATCGGAGATAAAAATCTGTGTTTGTGAAAACCATCTTTCTCTGACAGTTTTTTAAGAGAACCAATTTTCAGTGTTGACTTCCTTATGAAACTCCCAAAAACAAAGGGGAAGGTGGAAGAACTGAAAGCTTCCTCTACACAGTTTGTTTTGCTGAATGATCGATTATATGTTCTGTTAGAAATAGTGATTTTTTTTTCTGTATATTTTCATTGTACAATGGTTGTTACCAGCAGCAATTACTGGTATCTTATTTACAAACAAGATAAACTTTTGTTGGTAAAGACCTGAGGATTCTTCCAAAGACTAATATAATCAAGCAATAAGTTCAAAACTCAAGCAAGATATAAATTCTGTATTTTTATTTCCCTAGAGCTCTCCCCACTCTGTGCAGATTTGAGGAATTGATTTTCAGGTCCCTGGCATACTGCTGTGAGCACTCGTTTTTCCACCCCTTGGCTGTCAGCATTTACACCACAAGAGTGCACAAGGACACCGACTCCAGCAACTACTTACACTCTGCTCAACCTAGACACTAATTCTGGTTCTTACCACAGGTCAGACACAAAATCTGTCTTTCCTCCTCTCTGCAACCTAGTCAGTCCCCACAGAATCACCTCCTGCTTTTTACAACCTTCTTCAGACATCTCCTAGGTGTCTCTATCGTCTACAAACCTTTCTTTTTCTCCTTTTTTTTTTTTAATTTTTTTTAATTAACTTTTTCCCTGAATATCCTAAAGAGTCTTACCTGCTTGGAAGGCCAGGATTGCCTCTGCATAGGAGTGACAAGTCTCAGGTGATATTCATCTGAACAATCATATACAAGTGAGGGAGAATTAAAGAGGAAAGGACCCTAGGAACAATATTAAGAAGATTTAAGTGCTGGAGAATCTTTTTGTGATGCAGATGTTGAAGGGAAAGTGGTTAGTTCTGTCCTCGTTTGAAAGGATAGATCCTAAAAATCAATGATGTAAGGCAAAACTTCCAGAAGAAAAGAAAACCCAAAAACTACATTTTGATTTCAGGATAAGAAATTTGTGGTGATGAGAAGCTTAGAATTAGAAAGCAGAGAGAAAGTTAGTACAGAAAGCAAACCAAGATTTTAAAAAAACAGTGAAAGAAAATGTGTAATTATTTTACTCTTCAGGACTGATGCATGAAAAGATATAAAATAGTGCCCTATGAATCACACAATTCATATAGATTCTGTCAACATGTTTTTCCAAATTCTGCTTTATAAGAATGAGTTAAAATAATCAGATGATTTGAAAGTTTTGTCCTTTACTCAGAAAAACTGACCAACTTTTGCAGTTCACCAAAAGCATCAGTACTTATCTTTTCAGTCATTTTCTTGTTGTATGCTTTTGATTTTTTTTTTTTACTTTAATCAGAACTTGGAGCAGAAGTACTGGAATACTGCAAAAAATATTCTCAAACTATTCCTCCAATAAAGAAGGGCAGGGCATAGCAGAAATTTCTCACTGGAGGTTTTACCTCTGTAGGATTTCAGGGCAATTGTGATAACTGAATGTGAAACTGAAATATTGTTGAGACAGATGTACACACTTCTCAGTGACAGTCAGAACAAAACCTTTTGAAGTTATGGAAAGAACTCAGCATATAAATACTATTGTGAATGACTGGCCACAATGCCAGATCTGCTTTATCATTTTTATCTTAAGTTTAAAACCATTATCCATGGCAGGTTTAAAACACTTTTGAAACTGTAGGAAAAGCTAATGCCTGTAATAGTCAGAAAGTTTGTAACTAGTGTTAGAGAAACAAGGTTCTATAAATCTTTCAAGGAGATTTTTGAATGTTCATTGTAACAGTATTTAGTTTCTTCTTACCTTTTAAATTACCTGTATAAATTACTACTTTTTCAATTAGATAAGGAGGCCTGCATTCACTGACCTAAAGCACTTATGTACTACGTTAAAGTGTCATATTTTCAAGCTCTTTTCTCAAGCCATTTTGTCTATAGAATATGACTTTCCAGCCTTGGAGTTTTTTGAGATGCTCAGTATCAAACTTTTAGAAATTTTATACCTAGCTTATTAAAATTGCAAGACTTAACTTATACTATATCAGGATCAGTGTGTGCATAGAATATACCACTATCACATTTTTAGAATACTAACATGTGAGATGAATATTATTAATCTGTAAGAATTAAAAGGGAAACAATAGAATTTGTTTCAAAGAATTCCTTAATTTTAATTTTCAAGGAGCAAGTCCATTTAAAGAGTGTGGTTTTTTTAATGTAAAGCCAGAAATTGAACAGTTGGAGTGACTTTCCTCATATAACTGATTAACTGACAGGTAGTAAATTTTGACCTAAACTAGGTTGATGTCACTTTGGAGGTCTTTTTTTTCTACTTCCATGAATGTTGCCTGTTCTTTTGCTCTTACACTGTTGTGAATATCATGTGAACTTATAAAGTAAAAGTACAACAAATCTACTAAAAAAGACTGAGATCTAACAAATGCAAAAAAAATGTTGAAGAGTGGGAAAAGAGCCATAAATTTTATAATTTTTTACGAAAGCATTTATTAGCAAAGTAAAATCATGTAAGGCTATTTTGAGTGCCAGAATATGATGAAATATTTGACAAGTAATACCAGTAAACCAAAGGCGGTGGGGGGCGGGAGGAAACAATGTAATAATTTTTTTTTTTTTTTTGCAAGTGGCAAAAGAAAGTGCAATCTTGGTATCTAGATTTAAGTTTATTTTCAAATCAAATACTCCCCATGAAGGCAAACAATATTCAAAAGAGGATTTGGAAACTGGAAATTGCTTTTTTTATTTCTTTTTGGCTGGCTTGAATAATGTACATCAAAAGCTTACATCAACTATTATTTTTATGGTCTGTATTGAAATTAGATTCCCTATATCTATTCAACAAATTCATTCAACTATTCAATCTTTATCAGTTGTGTTATCCTTCACCTCATTAACCAAACGAGAGTAAAAGAGGGAATCAGAAAAGAAAATCTTTAAAATTTATTGTTATTTCTATAGCAAAAAATATTCCTCAGTTTTTCACAATTTCAATAATGACAGCATTGAAAGAGAAATTGAGAAAAATACTTGATGCTTAGCAAATGCAATAGAAAGTTTCAAGATTCATAGAAGTCTTTGCTTCAAGTTTAAAGGGGATTCTGCATAATACATTTTTGTCTCCTTACTGAGAAGAACATTCTATACCGGTGTACAACCCAGATAATTGTCAACAAAATAAAATTACAGGAGTTATGGGAAAAAAATGTCAAGAAAAACTTGCAAAATTCTATGCCCCTGAAAAGGTCTGGTGGAAATCTTTCCCCAGTTCTTTCTCTGGGGAATGTAGACTGTCCCTCAGGATCCTGTTATTGTACTTGCATTGGGACCACAGCAACACCTATTGTTCCTTCTTTTTAATTTTCCATGGGTCCTATATCATGTGTTTACTGCCATGTCTCCAAGTTTTTTTATTTGCCTTCTTTGCATCCACTTCCTCTTTGTTTTCTCAGTTACCCTGTGGTCAGTTTGATATTACCTTCAGACTTCTGCATGGAGGTTTCTGGCTATACCAACTTTTATTTGCTTATGGACTCAGTGTTTGTCACAGGCAAAACGTTCTGCATACAAAACCAAAATCAGCATAGCAAGTGAATCTGAGAGCATGGGACTATCGGTCTCCATAGTATTTGCCACCTGTTACCATGGAGGAAGAACCATCTGCCTTTCCATTATGAGTACGGTGCTTCTCTGTGATGAGGTGTGCATCAGAGAGTTGTTGATGTTTATGTGTACATTTAATACAGGTTTATAGTGCTCTACAGCTGCTACTTATCTTTGCTATAATGGAATTCTTGGGTATCTTGCATAGGTTTTGCTCCAGGGTGTAGTTATTTTTTTCTGTCTGTTTTGTTGTTTTTGTTTTGTTGTTGTTGGTTTTTTTCTAGAGTGTTTTCCATAGCAGTCTGTGTGCCTGAGTTAATTTTAGAAAAACAACTCACAAACTCCTAGTGTACTGTTCATAGTTCTGTCAGTGCTTCTTATTTTCCAAATGCCAAATAACAGTGAAGGTTATTTCATCTTCTTTAAGACAAAAAAAGCATATCAAGAAGCAGCTGGCCAGGTATTACTAGTCACTCAAACACTGCATTGCCAGATGTAATCCTTTTACTTCTGACTTATCTCAGTACTCAAAATCAATTTCTGTCTGTACTTAGTGACAGGAAAGGTATTTTTATCTAATCAATGTATTTTCTGTATCTCAAATTTAACTAAGAACCATGAGTACGAACTGATAAGATAAGCAGTAGTTCTTCCTGGCAGATATTTCCATTTGTATAATAGTCTTCTGAATAGCAAGTACAGGCAAATTTCTTTTCAAAACACTGACTAGAGGACAAAAAAAACCCAGAACAAACACTGTGTAAGCAAGTATATTCAGGGAGAAAAGACTCCTGTCCTTAAGCCAGAGGAGTTACTGTCTTGCATCTATCACTTAGGTTATTTTTAGGCAATGTATTTCTCATTGGGTTCCATCTTGAAAAGACCTTCAGCCATGGGATCCATAAAGTCAGAGAAAACATTTGTTCTTCAAGTCGCTGTTTCTTGGCTACTACAGTTTCTCTTTCTACCTTAAAGACTTAAGTCAGAAATTGTGTAGGGGCAAGCCATTAACATGCCAAACGCACACCTGGAATTCTACTTGTGTTGTATTTATCCTAAAATAATAGCTCATTTCATTTCCATTTTTTCCATTAATGTCTTCTATACATCCCTTTATTTGAAAGTAAATATGACATGAATGTACAGCAAGATAAAAATAAGTCTGTCATTTCCTTTGCCTGTTATAAGGAAGCATAATCTAGACAAATGGCATTGACCTAATCTTGAATATCAGTCTTTCAACTATCCTTCAACTCTGGGAGTCAACACAATCCATAGCAGAACCAATGGCTGCATGGAAGGGTGCTTGCTAAAATAGTCCTTGTCATCAGTCAACCAGTTCATGAACTGAACACACTGACGTGATCTTTAAAAGGATCCAGTGTGGCTACACTGTCTTAATATAGAAACTGTATCATAGAGTTACAAAGTCACAGAATCATAAGATCACAGAATGGTTGACACAAGGAAAGAATCCACATCTGTTCTTCACCAATATCATTGTTTATCTTCTCTTTACATTTCTGCTGCTTTGGTCAATGAAGATAACCCCCTCAATTTTCATTTCTGGTTACATTGATTTATTTTCATCTGTCATGAAGTAGGGCAATGGTAGTAAGCTCAGCAAATAAAGAATTATAGAAAAATTCTCTCCTAAAATACTTGACCATGGGAGCTTCCATAGAAATTTTGGAAACATGATTTTCTTGTTGATTTTTTTGTTTGTGTGTGCGTTTTGTTTGTTTGTTTTTGTTTTGTTGTTGTTGTTTTTTCCTAGTGAACAACTCCCCAAATTTATTTTCTTTTTACTTAGGGAGTTCATAGGTGGCCTTTTATTTAGTTTAATGGAGTGCAGAAATTGTGCTCTGCACACATTGTTTTGTGTCAACTATATGCTGTGGCTTAATCTAGCCTTGGACAATACTATGTCCTGATCTGACACAGAGATGTTGCGTTTAGAATAGCAACCTTCCCCTCACACACATGGCAGCAAGCATAAAAGTAGTAATTCTCAGGGATCTGTGAGAAGCAGTGAAAAATAATGCATGTTAGTCTACATCTAGCTATGATCTGGTGATAACCACCTGTGACTAACCAAGACAACTCAGCCCAAGTCTCATAAACCTTACTCTACGGTAGTTTGTGGATGGAGAAACTAAACTAAGGCAGCAGTTGATCTGTCTATATGAATGTCAGGAAACTGACTGTGCATTTAGGTTACTAATATTAAATAATTTCCCTGTAAATCAGTATTTTTTTATTTAAAAAAGCTTTGTGTGGATTCCATTAGAGGTGTGTAAACAGTATTCATCTGTGTATTAATTAAACTCTCTCAAAAGACTTTTCTCTGTTAAAATTAGACAAGGATTCCAATTACATCTTTCTTTGGCATTAGCTAACTAATCATGGCCTTCAATTGCACTGACTGGAAGGAAAGGGAGGATGGGATAACTGTAAAACTAGGTGAAATCTAATGTAAACTAATCAGTTTAAACTAGCTGTTTCTACAGGGCAGTTCGTTCAAAAAATAGGATAAATGCTTTAGGGCTGAACTGAAATATTTTGTATTAATTTAAAAAAATAATCTGTGCATGGAAAATGTATTTTTTAAATATTCTGGTGGGAAGAGGATGTTCTCTATATAATGTAATTTTACTCAGCACTGATCTATTCAGATTTCAAGACAGGTGGGAATCAGCAAACCTTTTGTCTGACTACATTCTAATTGAGAGAGAATTCATCAGATAGTGAACGTGACTGTACTTAGTGTAAAGAAAATGATATACTTGTATGAAAAATAATTCACAGAGCCATTAGAGGTCTTTGTTCATTCTTCAAAATCTACCTTTTACAGATTTAGAAACTTAAATAGTAAGCGGTCTTTTTAGATTATTTTTAACCTGGTCTTGGTCTCTCACTGCAATATCCTCCCTTATCGTCAGACAGACACCAGATTTTCTATATTCTGTATTCACGAAGGCACTGCAGAAATTCTGACCTTCAGCAGCAGCAGGAAGAAGCCTCATGAGTGAGCATGGCTGTTAAATCTTGTTCTGCTTACTTTGACAGTTGAATTTTCTGGAATTAACTGGGCCATTTTTTTTTCTTTTCCCACATCTAACTGTACCTACATGCTTCACACTGGGAATGTCACTTTTTGCCTGAGTGAGCTGCATACTTTTCCATGTGCAACACTATGCTGAATGACCCTGGCTGTGTTTGATATGGAGACTAGGCAGATTTACAGAATGGTAAAAGAATGGCAAGGGATCTGAAAATCTGTTCTGTTCCCACTCCTGTGTCACTGGACATTTTGTGTCATGCTGCTGAAAGAGTCTAAGGTCAAACTTTGCCAGGCACAAGGCTACCTTCTTCTTTAAAAGGTTATTTCAATACATCAGCATGTGGATTTTAATAACCCAGTAGACAAGGGAAAAGTAGTCCTGCTACAAATCAGAACAGTGTCAGGCTGTTCCCATTTAGCCATTTATGACTGGGTTTTTTTTTGCCTGTGGCTCTCAGTTTGATACCATCTCTGGACAGCACAGTGTTAAATGGCTTTTTTGTTAATAAAGCACATGAATTAGAGGATTGAAATGTGTGTGAACTAGTAATAACCCAAAATTAGAGGCAAATGTAAATGGTTATGGCTACATCTTGTGCAATTTTTTATCATTCTCATATTATCCTGATTAGACTACTTGTAATTTCAGATTAGGAGTAGAAAAATATTATTTCACAGAATCACCTAGGTTGGAAGGGACCTACTAAGATCATC
>JAOXNG010000001.1:143310265-143338712 GCA_028566535.1 Scolopax minor | reverse complement strand
AGCTGTAGCAATCCTTTAATTAAATTATAGTTTTCCTTCCTGTGCTTCAGTGCTGCATTGAGTGTTTAATATTGTACCTAACCATTGAGTGATATCTGGAGACAAATGAGAGTGTGAAAGTAGAAACCCATTGGCTTTCTGAATTAAAGGTGGTTTGATTCATTTTAGACACAATGACATTTTCACTATAAATTGAATGTATGACAAGTCAGAAATAGTTTATGTCTAAGTTAAAAATTAAATGAGTAGAAAATAATTTCCACTGATTTGGAGGAATGAATTGGCATACGTAATCTGAGGCAGAGTGGAAAAAATACCAGTGTGTGTGGTACAATGAAAACACAGGCTGTATGTACCTGAGAAACATTAAGCACATTTAGCAGTAACTCAAGAATTGTGTCGTGAGTATTGCCTCTAGTAAGAGAAGGTCATCTACTCTGAATCTAGACAAACTCTTCCTTTTCTCATATTTCTAGTAAGACTACATTTCTGATTTATTTAATTTCATCCCAGCATCCACTAACATGTTAATTGTTACTAGGGCATTTTATGGCTCCAGTTAGGCTCTAAGGTGATAATGGGTGGGAGGAATCACAGCGTGATTGAGTCTGGAAGGCACTTCTGGGGATCATCCAGTCTCACCTCCTGCTCATAGCACAGTCAGATACAGCAGTTGCTCAGGGCTGTGTCCTGTCATTTCTTGAATCTCCGGTGGAGATACCTCCACAGCACTTCTGTGGAGTGGAACAAACCTGTTCCACCGTTTGACTCTGGCTATGGTGAAAAAAAAAATTTCTTATGTTAAAGTGGTATCTCTTGTATTTCATTTTGTGTGTGTCGCCCCTCATTAATTCATTGGGCAACTTGAACAAGAGTCTGTCTCTGGTGTCTTTACTTCCCTCATCCCGTATTTATACACTGCAGTCCAAACAGTCCCAGCTCTCTTGGCCTCTTTTCTTCCAGTTAGAAAGCTGGTTGCTTGTCTGGATGGAGATGAATCAAACAGACTGGAAACTGTATATTGCAGTGGCTTATAGGTAAATGCATCACAGTGCAGAGATAGCCACTAGTACACTAAGTGTGAGACTCCTGAAATTGAATTTGTCCTCACACTTGTCCTGTGCTGGGACTGGCCTTTTTTACCATTTCAGGGCAAAACTATGACAGATCCCACCTGTCTGATATAACAGGTCTCGAGTGTAACATCACAGCGCAAAAGATCAGCTATGCTGCTGTACAACAGGCAGAGTCTTCTGGCAGGATCATGTGTGAGATACGCACAAAAAGGTGCAATTTCCACCTTTTACAGTTGCTGTAGCCCTCATTTATTCAATTCCCTGACATATGAATATCTCAGTGACTGAGATAGAGGAAACAGAGGGATTTCTGTGTTACCTTTGGGAAAACAGATGTTGCCGATGATGCTAGAATGACCTCTCTGTACTTTCGGATACCTGACATTACAATGTCATCCATTGAACGGATGCAGAAGTGTCCAGGAGGACATCTCAACCTCCAATGTGCCCCTAGAGTGCCTCAGTGCCTTCATTTTTCAAATTAGAGAAATCTGAAAATTTCTCTACCTGCTTAGAACAAGTCTGCGGGAACCTCCTTGATATCTGTGAAAGTATGATTTGCACAGTAGAGAGCAACTAATTCTGCTAAGGATTACTAAAGGACCTAACAGAGAAAGCAAGGTTGTTTCTCTTACTCATCAAGTACCTGAAAAAAAAAAAAAAAAAAGAAATTACTCCCTGAAGCCATTGGCAAACTCTCTTTGGCAGCAATAAAATAAAAAAAAGTTCTCTCTCCTGAAGCCCTCTCACTTTCATGGAGTTTACAGAGTCAAAAAGGATTGTCACTTTGGCTTTGTTTATTATTGCACTAGGATGAGATGTCAATCATATGGAAGTTGCATTCTGATTTGCAGACTATAGTCTATTAGTCTAAAAACATTTCACGTAATATTACGTGAAGAAAAGATGCTTTGCAATTTCAGTCTGAATTTATATATATATATACATATATACAGGTCATTTACAGCCTTTGGTAGAGCTGTGCAAGTGCCAACATTTTTCCTTTGAAGGAAATTCATGACTGACTTTTCAATTTGTGTTGCTGTGGAAATCAGTGTGTTCCTGTGGGGAAGTTTGGTTCACTGACACTGTCTTTTCTAACAGAAGAATGTTCAGGTAAAAAATTTTCAATTAGTTCAAGTATTACCATGTATAGAGAATGTCTTTACAAGCAATTACCAAGTCTTATTTTAGTCCAGATCAATATTTTATCTGTGTAAAATTTCAGGCTAGGTGCTTTCTGTAGCAGCATCCTACCTGAGGATACTTAATTTGCCTCATTCGCTGTGCACCCAGGCACTCTGCTTTTTCCTGATGGGCACAGGTAGAGGTAGGTGTCATCCATGTCACCATGGCTAGGTCACACAGCAGGCTGAGGGAGAGAAGGAAGAAGTGCAGGTGGCTCCCCGGTTTACTTTTTATACCTGCAAGTATCTGAAATATCTTACTGCATTTCTACCTCTCCAGGGACAACCATGTACTAGGGAAAGAATGTGGTGTTCAGCAGAACTAGAAGAACCACATGACAATGTATGAATCCTGTTTTACATTTGAAATGATTTAAAGTACAACAGAGGTCTAACAAACCTTTTCCAACTGGATATTTTCAATATCATTCACCGATATGCTTGAAATGCTGAAGTTTTCTGTGGAAACTGGTGTTTAAATGCAGTGGGACGGAGTATGAGAAGACATCAGTGGCTTGAATTTTCTGGGAAGCCAGCGATGAGGCTAGATCACTGTAGATTTACACAGTGAACTCTTTACAAAGATTGATTATAAAGAGAAGAACTATTAGAAGGGATTATTTGACTGTGACAAGTGCTGTTATCTTTTGAATTGTTTTAAAGGCCAGGTTCTGCTTGTTAGGAAGAAAAGAGCTTTTTCAAATGTTAGATGCTGAAATGGGACAACCAAAGCAGTATAAAACTCCCTGCTCTCAAATTAATTTGAGATTAATGCTCTCTTTTGTTGGAGTCTTTGGAAAAGGCAATTTTCTAATTCTACAAAATTGCTCATCTAATTTATGTATACTTATTTCTTTAACAAAGTGCCTTTAAGACACTCTGCATACTCCAGAATTATATCTCTCAACTTTCTGCTGCTCAGTTCTTTGCCCTAGTCTCTGATGCCTAGGAGTAAAAAGGCACAGAAATCATGCATTTTTTTCCCTTAAGTATTCTGCTTAAAATACCATCCTTATTCATTCCACATCTCTCAGAGTTCTGAGTGAGTTGATTTTTTTTACTTAGCTTCCCTTCAGTTATTAAACTATATTATGTCCTTTATTAGTAATGACAAAATAGATGAAGCGGCAAACGTTGAAAATGTCCTGTGGGCTCTACACAGCATTAGTCTGCTGTTCTTCCATTACTGCAGCCTCTCTAAAAGTTCTTAGGTATGAGCTATATGTATATATATGTGTTGGAGGGAGAGATGGAGGAGGAGAATGGGGATATTGGCATAATCTGATTGAACCACCAAGCATCTGAACCAAGACTCCCAAGGCAGCCAATGGAGAGAGTCTGGCTCTATAAAAGAGTGATTCAAAGCACCTGAGTTATACAGGCTGCTTAGAGAGACTACAGCTCACAAATTTTAAGTTAGATGGTATAAATAATCACTTCTCCACCCCCATGTGTTAAATTTACCATATGGTCAAATGTAGATTCATGTCTGGATAGTTGTAAGCTGAACTTCTATCATAATAATGTATTTCAACCAATTAAGTAATGTTGAGATAGCAACTCAAGTAATTATTAGTCATCTGTTAACCTCGGCCCATATATATTTATCTATTTATAGCTTTGTCTCACAGAGTGCAAAGAGGCAGCAATATTGCTAAAAACAAAATAAATTTTAATATAATGTATATCACTTTACCTAAAAATAAGCATATTCCCCTGGGATATTATGGAACTGAACTGCTTCCCATTGAATGCTGGGGAAAGTACTGCTCTGTCCTATAGACACATCATGTCCTTAGTTGTACTTCAGTGTTTGCTATGTGTAATTCTCAGCATAATTTGGTCTTGATAATTTTGGTGGTAGTTATCTCTATCTTCTTTTCACTGCAAATATGCACATACTTTAATGGACAAAAAATCTGCTGGAAATGAATAAACTGCATTTTTCTGCTAAGGTTCTTTTCCTGGGCGTGATGAAGTATGTGTTTTCTCACTGAAGAAGCAAAAAAGAACTACCACTACATTCATCAGAACTTTAAGTTTATTTTTAAAGTGTATGGGCCACAATAACACTTTGAGTCAAATATTTGACTTTTGTTGCTTTACAACTTCACCCTAAGTACTTGGGGGTACTCAGGATTCATGTTGTTCTTACTAATATACTGATGAATCTGGACAGCAATCTCAACTGAAGACTAAATAAGCACATGTGGTGTAAAGTTAGTTGGCTGTACTATAAAATTCTCTCTATTCAAAACATTTCATAAGCTGTTTCACAATTGGACTTCTGGTTAAACCATTTCCAGTAGAAAGCCGTATTAAATGAATTCAAAGACTGTCATGTTATAGCATAATTCCATGTATACTAACACAATGGAACATGATAAATAAGATAATGTTGCATTTGATGAACCTAAGTCAATACGGGTATATGGAAGGCTTTAGCAAAACACATCATACGTTGAGTAACGTAGTTATAGGGATTCAAGCACAGTTTGGATGACCTTGCAAGTTTGGCTAACTTGAAGACCTAATAACAGTGGGAGGTTACAACATTGCTACTAATTTTCAGTGTGTATCGGTAGTCTGAATTTTCTAATTTTGGTTTGAACATCAGAATGCATGGTATCTAGGATTATTTGTGCAATGCTATTCCATCTTCTAAGGTACACATGTTTGACATTTCATTACACTGTTTCAAAAAGGTAGTAAAATAATTATATTTGAATTTTGGACATGCTGCAGTTCTTCCATAAAAAATTCTCAATGAAGTGTATCAGATGTGATCAAAAACATTATACACTTTGTTATGTTGCATTGCAGATGTCTTTCTAACTATTTCAAAACTTAAATGATATTTACTCTTCATAAACTAGAATATTTGGGTAAAAAAGTCCAAATGTGAGGAAACCACTCGATCACATAAATCCCAAGGTATTACTTTCAAAATGACAAAACAAAACATTCCTTACAGTTGAGTATGACATACTAATTCAGTTTTACATTGCTGTTATATCCATGTTACATCCAAGAGGTCTTAGCTTATGTCCTGAAAAGTTTATGAGAAAATTTCAGGTACAACACATGATGGCTCTGACAATAGTTGAACGAAAGACAAGGGCAACAGGAAAAAGTTTCATGGCAATTTAGAGAGGGACACTATATATTCTAGAGAAGAATCAGTATGTATATAAACATTGTGCACTAAGTAGTTATCAAAAGAAAAAGATAATTTTCTTTTGATAACTGAATATTTAAATAACAATAATTTATTTTATTTGCCAGTGGCTTATTACTAAAAAATACAAGCACTAAAGCATATATGTTCCAGTGCTTTGAAACAAAACAAATACATATAAAGCTTGGTTAATAGGGATGTGTTAGACAAATTAATCATAGTGATACTAGAAACACCTCCTCCTCAGATTAACTTTGCTACATTGAGTGATAATTCTTACAGAGGGAAGTCCTTAGCAAGAATGACTGGCTGAGCTAAAATTAATTTCTAGTCTTGATTTCTGGCTTGGGAGTTTGAAACTTTGATCATGCCTATTTTAGCAATACTACTTTTCCATTATATATGTGCCATCAACTCTTATTAGCAATGGGGCACAAGTAAAACTAGATTACTTGTAGTATAAAACAATTTGTAGCTCTCTATTAAAAAAACAAAACAAAACAAAACACAAACAACACAACAAACCAAATGTATTTACAAATGTTTGCAGAACAAAATATCATTGCTGTGTTTCATCTGCAGGCATTTTTTGTCCAGGAGTTAGAGATAATCTATTTAGCTTTAGTGAATTTTCAGCATCTTTGAAGCAGGGTATTTTCTCACAGTAAGGCTGCTGGTAACTGCTGTGGAAATCAGATTTTAAGTGGTTCTTTTGTGAACAAAGCAGAATATTTTATATGAAAATTTTCTGAACATCATCCACCCATTTGGCCACAGATTGCACACTATTAAGCAAATTAGGCAACAATTAAAGCTCATATATTTACAGAAAGCTAAAATAGGGAATTTCCCTAAGTTATTGTAAAATTTCATTGAAACTGTGCCAACTCATAAATTAATATTTTAAAGATTAAGAGAAGCACAATAAGCATAAGCACATAAAATAAACAAAGAGAAATCTATATGGTTTTCTATGTAACTCAGGATTTTGCAGGTGAAGTGAAGTAACTTGGAGCATATTTGTTTTTTAATTATAATTGTATTAGCCATTTGAGGTTTATGTAAAACCTATTGTTTGTCATTTCTGCATGATCTTAAAAAAATTTGCAAACACAGAGGATTACTCCAAGCATAATTTTAAGCTGAAATGCAGTAAAAATGCTTGGATAAGGATTTGTGCAATGTTTAAACCAATCTAAAATAAAAACTAATTTCTCCAGTGCAGCAGTTTGAAAGTGTCAAGGAAGGGAGATAATGTGTTATTTGTTCATCTTTGAAAACAAAGGGTTTTTTAAAAAATGCATGCTACAGTCAAATTATTTGTAGGTAACCCTTACAAACTTCTACCTTTTGTGAATTCAATACCTTTATCATGTATATGGAATTGTAATAGCAAATAATGCTGACAGCACATTTCTCAAGCTGCAGAATTATAACACCACTTATGATCCAGTCATATTGTGGAACTATTCTGAGCATACCTAGTCTTGGGATCTAAAAAAATAAAGTGATTTGTGATCTTTGTGGGTAGAGTAGAATCTTAAACTTTGCCATGTTGTTCCTGGGCTAGGATTCTTCTAACCTCATTTCAACCTCTTACATTATCAATGAGCTAAGAAGGTGGGAAAAGCAATAAGAATAGAACAGTCTGAGCACAGATTTTATTTTCCTGTTGACTTTCATCTGTACAGCCAGAGAATATGTGGTTATGGTGGTTGAGTTAGTGCTTATTTGAATAAATATAATCTGATTGAAAGACTAAAGCATTTTAGTTCCCCATCATATGGAATGTGTCCCTAGATTTATCTTTATTTCTTTTTTTGTGTATTTTGAGTGGTATCTGATAGGAATTTAGTAGGATTTTCCTACTGAATGTAATACTCATGCAATCCAAACATTCTTTGATATTTTATCAGCTGCCTCAGAGAAAGATCTTTCATAGAACTTGAATGTCAATTCTAATGTGTGTTTTTAAAATAAGCTTTTTGAGCTTTACATCTTTTGCTAGACAAATTGTAAGTTCCTGAAGCATACAGATTGGTACAGCAAATGCATTAATCACAGCTTTTTGAGCATTCTAATCATTAATCCATGCTTAATATACAAATTTTCAGAAAGACAATTAGATACCTAATTTCAGTTCCTGTGCCAAAGGATGAACTATAATAAGCTTTAAGTAAACACTAAGTGGAAAAGATTAAAATTTCATGAAGCTGAGCCTTAAGCAATTAAAAGTCAGTGAAAGATTGTTGAATTCATACCAGTAATTTAATCGCTGACCCAAAAGGATAGGGGTCAGATTTTTTTCTGCTGCCTTGGTTTATCTCATGTTATGATGTGGCAGAGCATCTCCTGTTTTATATGGGTTCGAAATTCACTAAAGCAAGTGATGGTGGCAGGGCACTTATATGGCAGTAGTACATCACTGTGTCACAACACAATATAATGTCTTGAGCTCCTGAAAACACAGCTTCTTAGTATCTAAATGATGCAAAAAGAACTGTATAACATTTTATCCAGGTATGTTATCCAGCTTGTAACTGAATCTACTAAATTCATTTTGCAGTGTTCAAGAACCACATTGATAAAAGTATTATGCTAGTTTCATAACTGTAAACAAAAATTCCCTTGGTTTTTTTTTTTTTTTTCTTTCACAACCTAAATGTCAGTTTGATAGTTAGCAGGAGGGGAGTATATTCTGTAATCTATACAAAGGTCTTCTGTAAATGCAACATAAACCTTCTTTGCATGACTGGCATATGAAAAAGTTACACTTTAGAGAGTGGGAAACAATAAACTAACGAAGAAACAATTTTTTTATATACGTAAACAAGATCGGACAATCAGAAAAGTGACTGCTGCTGAATAACTGCAAAGTGTGTGTCAGGAGTTCATGAACTGTAACTCAACCATAGCTTATGATGTCAGGAGATGAGAGAAGTTTAGATCCTAGCACAGGATTGCTTATACTGAGCTTTGGAGATTGTATAAAAGAAAAGTGTCTGGATTCAGCTGTCATAGTGCTGTCAAAATAGCTACCTGCTGGTTAGGGAATAGTGAAGGGTGGTGTCTCATCAGAAGGGTCTTTATTCACTGCAAATAATGAAAAGCATGCACACCACTTCACTATAACCTTCCAGCTGACAAATGTGACTTGTGCTGTATTCATGCGTTTATATGGGAAAGTGTTCTGAAAGGTCAATGTCCCTCCCACCCCAGTTTTCAGAGACTTTCTCTCAGGGAACTTTGTCAACAGAATAGCTACAGAAAGACTGAAGGACCACCAAATAAAAAACTGAAATATAAAAAAACATACAGTTCTGTATATAAGTTTCTTCTACAGTGATGACATGCCTGTTGTTGCTGTCTTCCAACAAAATAAAGAACTGAATGGGTCAAATTCTGCCCTCTTGTGTTCATATGGCTCCTCTAGACCTCAGCAAAAGACCTGTTACACCATGGTTCCACTATCTGAGGCTAATAAGCCAGTGAATTATTCCCTGTCTCTCACACTGAGCAAAACAGAGAGGTCTCTGAAGTGGGCATCAGGCATGGGCACAGTACGTGAGTGTGAAAGAGTTAGTTCTGCTGATGGAACATAACATCTTGCTGCTTTATGTAACAGTGTGTTAAGATACTTTGTGAAATGCTATTAATAAAATATTAAGCCTTTTACCAGTGAATTCAGTACAGTGATGGAAGTTAAATGTTAAGTTTCCCGAGGGGACGTGCCTCCAGCCTGTTATGAATCTAATGCAAACTCACTGATTCCATCTGAGCTCTGAGCTCAGGTACTGTCAAAACAATACCTGAGGGCTTGCTGCTTTCAACTTTTCTCCCATATTCTAGTTAGAATAGAGATTTTTTTTTTTTTAAATAAACAAACAAATAAATGGAGGTAGTTGCTTCACCAAGAGTACCTTGGCAGCTCAGAGATAGGGTAGAAGAGAATATAGAACAGACACATCACAGTCACACTTTGTGCTGTGTGATGCAGAGGGTGTGAATAGCCAGTCTTTTGAAAATGTGTATAATAACTATTCTGAAAGTCAGCCTGGTTTTCCTATAATGCCATGGTGCCTGAAGCAACATATGTCAACGCCAGCCGGCTCACGTGCCTGCACATATGTCCTGTAGGTGAGACAGGCAACACTTTCACATGATGAGACCTTGAGCAGAGCAAACCAGGGTAAGAATTTCTACCCTCTACCACTCCAAAGCTGTATGTTGTTTCTCCCTTTCTCTGCCACAGTTTACAGACCTCTCTGCTGGCACACAGGTATGGATGGGTTCACCCCACTGATGAGGTTCAGAGTGCAGACTTGCTCAGCTGGGGATGTGGAAACCAAGAGGAGGGCATGAGAGCAGAGAGAAGTAGGCTTTGTCTGTGCGGGAGAAATCGAAGCACATCCGTAGTCATGGACAATTTCTACAACTGTATCTCTGGTACTCCACTGGAGATTAGTCTATGGAAGCAGCCTAAATAAGCAGTACATGCTTGATTTAAATGTTGCTTTTTATTAAAAGTAACATTCTATTTATTTCTCTATTTATTTCTGTGTTTGAAGATATTTAAATCATGTTTATGCATGACAGTATTAAGTGTACTGGAAGGCAACAAAATGCTTTAGCACTTAAGCAGGGATGATGAGTTTTGAGGAAGATCAAATCATCCTGGCATTAGTTTCATTGAAAGGGAACTTTTAGCTTTGTTGAAGTTTTGCAGAAGGTCAAAACTTAACCCTTGTCCGGTATAACTGCTCCCATACCTTCAGAAACAAGTTTCTCTTCAGGTTATCCATTTTATTCAATTCAACACATGCATAATTTCTCGTTAAACTGAATACAAGCTGAATAAAATGAGGAATGCTTATTTTTGTTTAGCAACGCATATTTTAATTGGGGATACAGGGAAATCTGAATTAGTTGCCCTAAAATCTTGGCTTGAATTGTTCAATTAGCTAAGTGCAAATAATATTTCATTTCTTCAATAAAAGCCTTATGTTCAAATATAAAATATGATTTAATAAAGCATTTTTTTCTATGTAAAACTTATTTGAGGCATTTTTATTTAAATAACTGTAAATGCTGGCTTAGTTTACTTAAAATTGAAACAAATTTCCCTTTAAATACAGCTTGATGCTTGTAATCACAAGCAAAATCTGAAGTGTGCCCAGTTAACTGTTTACAGAAGCTTTATGTTTAGTACGTGACACTATAGTACACAGCAAATGGGAATCCCTGCCAATGTATCTGGGCCCTTAAAGCCAGCAGCCTGGAGTCAGATCTGGTCTGACCTGTGCGAACAGCAAAGAGGGACCAGTGTAAGGAAGGACCTTTTCTTCCTTTGCCCCATGTCTGCTGGACAAAAACCACACCAGATCTGGATATCATACACACCAGAGAGAATTTGCTACCTGGTCACTGCTGGCCTGAAGTGCTCTGACTTCCATCCAGTTGTGATGCAGCAGGGATGCCTTCTCTTGGTGAGGATACAAGTGCAACAATGGAATAATCATAATGAGCTTATTTCTTGACTTTTGGTTTTACTAGCCTCTGGAAATTCCAGAAGAGTCCTTGTTTCTGAACTGTGGTGTCATTTCAGTCACAGTATATTTACAAATTACATTTCCATGGCAACAAAGTTCACAGTTATCTTAAACTTAAATACTGTCACCAAACATAAAATACATAAAGCTGAAAAACTGAATACTCAGGATTCCTTTATTTTGAAGTCCTTAGCTTTAACATTTATTTGAATAGCCAGATTCAGTCTCACAAGTATTGATCTAAAAGTGATGTCAGCATTAAGTCATGAGTGGGGTGTGGACTATTATGCCCTAATATTTTCAGCATGTGGAAAAGTGTCCTGTCTCCATTTCAAGTCAGCTTCTCATCTCTAGAAGGGTTTCAATCTCCCTGTTGTGCAGGAAAGATGAGACTAACAATCTGATAGTGTTTGTAGTTTAAATGCTAGCATGTTGCTCCATGCAGAGTCTGGGTTTAAAACTAAATTGGTGATAGTGGAGAGGCTGGCAATGGTCCTCACCATCACCCTGCTCATTCTGGGGGTAGAAGGAAAGAACAAATTAGCTTTTTTTTGGTCTGCATTTTGAAGGAAAGAAAGACAGGCATTGGGACTGGAGAGGAGCCATGTCATGCCTCAGTAGGTCTGCACATCCAGAGGATGGGCAATGCCTGTGCACCTCACACCCACCCAACTCACAGGTAGGGCTGATTTTATCAATGCTTTCTTCAGGACTCAGCCCACATGTAGGCCTCGGAAATGGGGTGTTTGTCTCTCCAATGTGTAAGGACCTAGTGGTAACATCTGAAAACTAATAAGAATAGCACTCTGGAGGCTTCACAGTATATTGGAGTGTGAAGTGCCAATTCATTTTCTGTTACTGTAGCTGTCATGAACCTATGTCTTTCAGCAAAGAGCTGAAAAGAACAATGCATCAGTTTGTTTCCCACCCCCTTTATATTTTAATGAGTTTGGCTTTTTTGTTTGTTTGTTTTGTTCAAAGTTTCTGTTTTTGGTTTTCAAGTACTTATTTCTTAAACTTGTAAAACAGGAAAGCAATTTAGGTTTCTTTTGTGATTTCTTTTGTGATAGTAAAAATATTGAGTAATGCCAGATCCAGGACAGATTAATATGGAACCCTTTTTCCTGTTTTGGCAGCAAAACACTCATAAGGGGCACTGAAAGACACAGTGTGTTCTGCCCTTGTACTCAGACTTATGTGTGGTCCTGGAGAACCAGCACGTTAGCACGTTGCTGGCCTAAAACTTTTTCAATTCCTGAGTTTGCATGGATGGGCATCTTGCCATATTGCAGTGCCTAGTATGTGATTGTACTAGTTCAAACTGCTGCTACTTTAGGGTTCTGGAACATAGGATTTTGTAAAGGAAACTAGATCATAAAGAAATAGTATTATTTTGTGAAGTTCTTTGGACATAAATTTTATGCTAGGACAAACGTTTTTTCATGACTGCTACAGCAGATGAGAACAGGCATGAGCTAAAACTAGAATTAATGTAGTTATAATTAAGCTGCTCTCAAAGTCATTTGATATTTTAAGTTGTTGAGCTATTTTTCCAGACCATTAACTTTATTTATTCATAATTACATTTTTTAACCTGTTAGTCCAGATAAAGCCTTGATCATGGTTTTACATATGCTACAGGGCAGTAGACACACTGCACAATGACGTGTCTTTGTTTTGGGTTTCTAGTGTGGCTGTATGATTTGTGGGGTTTGTGGTGGGGTTTTTTGGGGTGGAGGAGCAGGGAGATGCTTTGAGGTGGTTGTAGGTTTTTATTTTGTTTGCTATTTGCGTTGCTCTCTGGAATTTTTTACATTCTCTGTCACAGCTATAATTGCTTCTCAGATTGTTGCTCCTTTTCCTTTCATGACTACTATAACTACACACTAGGTCTTGTTTCACAGTTGGCATCCTCTTTGCCAAAGATGATGATATTATATGGAACCATTCCAGAATTTAGAGAATCTCTATTTTACTAATTTTGTGGAACTGTTGTGGGATTCAGAGCTTCAATTATTACTTGGCTTCCAGTGGTCTGAAAAGTATTAAGCAAGAAGTAAGAAATTGGCCAAATATTTCCCCCTGCACAGAGGTATCCCTCAAACTTTCAATCAGGAGAACCCTTGTTTGATGGATAGAGATTGATTTTTGACTTTGAAAAACATGAATCACATTTTAAGGGAAAACAACATATTTTGCCTGTTAGGAAGATGTTAGGAAATCTCTGCCTGTGGACAGGGCTCTCTAAGGAAGGTTGAGGTACTATATTTGGAGAGTTTTAGGGAGATAAAGGTGCAGGGACAGTTTCATTAACTCCCTTTTGCTTTGTGAATGTTTTTGATTAGGATAGAGATGAGCATTCCCAGTCCTTACTGATACTATGCTCTGTTACATAGGCATTGCCAAATCAAGGCAGAAAGTCTGCATTAGATGCAGCAACGTGCTCCTGAGTTTAAAATGAGGCATTTTATCCCCATAGTAGAGTCTAGAGCACATCCAGGCACTCTGGTACCCCATGCTAGTGGGGGGGCTAGTTCGGTAAAGGCTGACAGGATCTACAGAGGCTGGTCCTCAGAGCTGGAAGCTGCTAGACAAAGTAAGGACAGGGATGTTTAAAGACTGTTTTTCTTTCCAGTCCTTAGGCATCTTAACCAGGGGTTTGGAAGACATGTGTTATTGATGTCCTGGAGTCTTTTTTGAATTAGGTCTAAAGAACCTATAGAACCTAAAAAGCCAATAATCTAATGAATATAGGTTTTGTGCAAGTGGTACAAAAGAAAAATATTTTCATCCCTAGAATGTAACAGCTTTTTTCCTAGAGATGAAAAAACTGGGTTTGGCTCTTTCTTCAGCTTCAAAGGCTTTGAATTCCCACACACCAAGTAATGCTTACAGTGAAAAAATACAAACACAGGTGTGGGAACAAAAACTCAGGCCATGGTCTTGATTGATCAAATGAGTCTTGGGTTACATTTGGCTTATTCTTACCAGACAACATGGAAGACCTAGTCCATCTAACCCCCATCTACAATATGGGGCAATCTTGCATTTGGTGGGTCATGTGGATTTGGATCCCCTGAAATCAAGGAGGAATTTTCTCACAATTTTTCACATCTTTTAGACGAATATTAAACAAGTATCACCTCCCTCTAGTCTCACTTAAATGCTGTGTTAATCTAACAGTTTCAGCTGGTATCATTTAGATCCACCTGAAAATGTCCACCAAAATGAGCTCTGAGAAGCAAGGTGCTCCTCTGCAGAGATTTTGGGCTCTTATCACGTTTTGGTTTTCTTAGTCCAAGTCACCTTTTGGTCACAGGTAGCTTCATAATGTGAATTAAAGTCAAGCAGAGAAACACCTCATGAATTCAGGCACTTGCCACATTACACAGGGATAAGAGAAAGCTTTGGAGAGTTAGGAGTGGAACTGATGCACTTCCATTCCTCTTAGCACTTTGGTGGATTTCGTTATTTATGACTAAAGTGAAACAAATCATCTCAATTATAAGGATTGTATGAAGAGATGAAACTCACTGATGAAAAGTGGGTAAGCTACCGTATTTAATTAATGGGTTTAATTACTGCATCTAATCATTGTGTTTAATTAATTACTGTGTCTAATTAAGATAACATTAGCTATGAATAAGCTGTGTTGGTCTAGATGGAAAACCATCTCTCCACCACCAGTCTCCCAGGGAGAATCTGCCATTAAGCATTGAACTGATTCTTTGGATATTGCTTGCTTCCTCCTGTGTGAAGCAAGGATGCATGCTTGGAGCGTGAGTTGGAGCTTTAGCTGCAGTTATATAAGGCTCATGCTGCTTTACATCTTTGTCCCTCTCTCTTGTTTGTGGATTATAACTTCACTCAGCTATGACAATTTCACTGCTGGACTTCAAAGGTAGCCACACAACTCTCCCAGGGAGTCCAGATTAAGTGCCTGAAAGCAAGGTATTGTATACATGAAAGGTACTATACGAACTTCAGTCACTTCAATGATGCATACTCTTGCATTTCTTTCTGATCTTTCCAATTTCCTATATTGAGCGGCTGTGCCTGTAAACACAAGTAATATTTTCTAAAGGGCAGAAATAGTACATGTGTGTTTTGCAGACCACCAAAAAGATATTTGTATAGATTGTAACAGAGGGTTTGTGTTACACGACCAGGGTTTGACATGGAAATATGTAGGGAGAATCCAAGGATACAGTTTGCTGGGATGGAGGTGGAAGATGGTGTAATATGGAAAGATAAAACCTTGGCCTACATTTTTCCCTGTTCCCTGCTAGGAGTGGTCCCTGAAGTGAATCAAATCCATAAGAGTCCTGGCTCTTCATCTCAGGGAGCTTTAGTGGTTGTACTTCAAAGGAGAGTTTTGAAGTAAACACACACAATAAGGTCAAACAGAGTTCCAGGTAGTGGGAGCTAACCAGAGAGCTTAGCTAACTGCCTGTAGATGTACCCTGAGATTGTCTGAGGATCCACCTATTGCTAGCGGTGGTGGTTTGTTACTAGATGGTGGTTCAGTTCCTCATTTTCACAGTTGTGGCTCCCTCATTAGCCAGCCTGCAAACAGTCCATCTGCATGACAAAAAAGATAATTTTGAATGTGAGGATTTGGATACTCTGTTTAGGCAACCTTGATTTCTTAGGGCTTGTTTCTTTTGTTTGTCTATAAGAGCATGTCTTTTGATGGGTGGCTGGATCTCTATTAATAATTTGTGTTTTTTTCTGGACAATGTGTTGTTTGTTCTCAGGGATGGCTGTTTTAAGAGTTTGCATTATAAGAACCACCTATCTGAATGAAGTACGTCCTGTGAGCATAAACTGAACTACCTATATAGCACTCCTGCTAAGTAAAATACAGGAAATACATGTACAATTTTAATAAGTCTATCATGTATGGAAGTACACAGTATCTTCACAGATACAACACTCACCTACCCCTTTGAATCCCCAGGAAGACCATCAGTTATGATACTCATATATATACTCCATATATATACGGAGCTTGGGCAAAAGCAGAAACATACATCTCTTGTGTTTTTTATGATGAATAGATAAGATCTCTTCTGACCAATTTTTCTGTAAGACTTCATCTTATAGGCTTCAAAAGCCAATGGTATTATTTTCCCCTTTTGTTCCTGAAATAGAAAGGCTTTGTCCAGTAGCAAGAGGTCATTCATTTTCAGAGGAAATGATGTTTCTTCTGGTATTTCACTAAAGTTTAAAGACTGACTTATTTTTTCAGAAAGCACTCAGGTGAAGAAAAGCTGACCGAAGGCAGCTGGCAGCTGTTTTTTGGTGAAATTCTTTAGTTTTTCTGCAGTAGATTCTCTTACTCAGTTATTTGTGGTAAGGCCTATGATACAGTTGTGTAAATAACATGAAGAAATAGAATGTGTAAAATCTGAATTTCTTTCAGAAGTACCCAGGAGAATCACAAGCTTTGAATAGAACAGGTATAAACAGTAGTAAAAATATTATAGTTCATTACTCTTGAATTGTCTTTGAACAAAGCAAAAAGAAAAAAATTGCAATAATTTAGTCTAATAACTGGAAGTAATGAAATTGGTGTGCCAATTTTTTCTGTCATGACTTCTGCTTTTCACTTACAGCCCTGCAAGTATGAAGTCACTGTTTCAAGTCCTAATGTTTATAGTGTTTTATTTCTTTTTTAAATATCCAAAGGATTTCTTACATTGAATTCTTAGGGAAATAATATAACAGTTCCGGTAGTATTATACCTCCTAGCTTTTCTTGCCTCATTTCCATCCTAAACAAATGCAAAACTTCTTCCTGAAAGCAATTTGCAGGAACACTGTGCACAAAACATTCATTAAGACTCACAGTAGTGGCAGGAACCAAATTAGAACAACAACATTGCCATAACTATGCATGTCCAAACTTGACGGGCAATGAGGAAAAACACAAATACAAATACAATTTAAGTGAATGCCTTTACTTGTGAAGAAGTTGCTAAAGTCTGGAAACTGCATTTCATTCCCTTGTATTTACAGCTGGGAGAGAATAGTCATTTCCTCTCAGCCTTTACAGTCAACTATGCTTTAAGGTGAACCACTATCGATATCAATTGCAACATAAGGTCAGAGATATAGCCGAGGCTATTTCCCTTTTAAGTGGACAGGAAAGATAAGAAATGGCTTCAGTGACACAATCCTTCACTGGCTGTTGGAGGTGAGGGAGTCAGAGGGCAGGCAAAGAGCATAACCATCCACAGATAGCACAGAGGTATCCAACACTTAGAGGTGTATATTTGGGCCTTGCACCTTGCATTCCTGTGCTGCTTCTCAAATTAACTTTGAATTTCCAGCTGAAGGCTTAGTTCTCCATTGCTGCCACGCAGAGGCATAAATACCTAAGGATCTGGTCATTCAGCTTTTGGGAGGATGAGGCAGAAGTTTTGTTGATGTAGAAATTATGTATGGATTCCTTGAAAATTTTCTGTTATGTTATTTGCATGCTTTTGCCCCTAGGCACTTGCATCAAGTTTTCCTCAATAGGGAAGGCTGCAGTGCTCCCAGGATTTTGATTGCTCAGTCATCCAGGAGACTTGCTCATACCACATCAGATTTCTCTCTGTATCCATAGGTTTTCTTCCTTTGAAAAACTGAGTGCAAGTGGGGCTGGTGAGCACCCAGATCTTGGGTTAGTATGAAGATATCACGTAGTGGGAGCGCAAATATAGTGTTTCTACAAATGTAGAAACCTGAAAACATCCCAGAGTCAAGCAGTGGGAGGTGTCCTTGCTCATGCCAGGTGGGTTGGAATGTGATGATCTTTAAGGTCCCTACCAACACTAACCATTCTGTGATTCTATATACCTAACTTCATGGGTGTGAGGAACTCAGCTGTTACCCCATGGAGTTGCTTCCAGATAAGACACCACCAATCCTCCAGGTGGGAGGGGTTAGTTCCTTTTCCCACAGAACTTTGTGAGAGAACCATTGCTTCTTACTTCTGTATCAGAAGATACAGGCCACCCCATCATCGTCCTACTCCTTGCAGTGCTGTGCATCCACCTTCCTCCTGTTGAAGTCCAGCTCCTTTTAGACAAGCAGTGACCACTAGAAATCATCTCAAGACTGGTTTGAGGCAGCATCTTTTTCGATCTGTCTCACAGATGAATGACTGTATTTTTTTTTTTATTTGGAAGACAGAATAAATGAGTGCAATTATAATTTCTCTTATGTGTTGTAAGTCTGATAGGTTTTTCTTGTTTGGATTTTTCACCCTCCCTGAGATTCAGCCATTTGGACTCAGCTAAGAACTATGGTTTAATTTATTTTAAGTAGAGATGTTTCTGTTTTCAATTATTTTCTGTTAGCTCCCAGAGGACTGTTCTATTGGGGTATTTATTTTTCAGCTGAAGATTACTGTTGCCATCCTTCGATCATTTATTAGCTGATGACAGTGCCTGCTGACTTGGTGGAGGGATTGCCGAGGAAAATTAATATACTAGCTTTCCCACTATATTAAGGACTTCAGAAGTAAGGGAAAAAGGTTTTTTCCCTCACATTTTAGCAGAGATCAAAACTGAATCATTTGTTTCCTCCTGAAATTGAAAACAACATCTCTTAAAGAAAGTTTAAGTGGAAAAAACCTGTTATACTGTTTCCTTTTCTTGCTCTAAAAAATGGCACACTAAATCCAGTCTCCATTCCCATACAGTTAACTAAAAAAGTGGTATGTGAATATATCTAATTGACATTATTTCTGTCACATTTCATTGTTGGAGATAGCACTTATATTTCATAAAGCCAGTCCAAGAACTCACTGATGATTAAATTGTTGCACCAGTCTGGTTAATTTATGTTGCTTGTTTGTTAAACATGCAGCAAAGGAAGCTCTATATGAGTTTGTGAACATGTATGTTTTATTCGAAAACAGAAAAAAACCCAGCAAACAACAAACTACCAAGAAAGAGACCATTTGTTTTTAAAATACACCATTTTTTTCATGCCTTTTACCATGCCTTCTTTGTATTTCTTCTAATAACTTTCATGTAATTAGACCTGTGGATTCTGTTCGACAGAGTTTTGTGTGCTCTCCTTTTCATTACCAGAATTTCAGTGTTGGGAAGACTCTCGCCACTGGCTAGTGAAGATTTTTCAACACAGCCCTGACAGCCTGATTGATCTCAGATTCAGTCACAAGAGGAGCTGCCTAAAAGATACTGAGTATTGTAAATGGGCTGTCAAAGGAATTCCTCATTTTCTACATTCCCAGCACTGTGCAAGCATAAATAATAACTGTACAGCTTTCTCTGTGGAGTTTTCTTTGGTTTGAGTTCCTCGGCAATCACACAATCTGACATTCACAGAGTGCAAGAGTAGAATTTGTGGGTTAGAGTGATTTTTTAATATTGAAGCCATTTGTGAATAAAAGTATAAAAGCATATGTGCATACATATGTCTACTTTGGGGTTACCATCTGCCCATGGCATATACATGCTAGCTGGCATTTTGGGAAAAGCTGAATAATCTTTTTTTTTTAGAATTAAAACAACATCTATCACTATGTACATATTCCAGCTCAACAGGCAACTGCTTGTCTATTCTGAAGATAGTGAATGTATGTAGTATCTCTTTCCTTCATAGTACATTAATCTTTTCGGTATAATGTAATGACAAACAATTGCTTGATTGCTGTTTCACTCTATAGAATCCCTCAAGGATGTTAATCTGCAGTGTGATAATGAGTATTTTTTAATGTCTGGTATTGGTGCTCCACAGGGATATACCACAAGAAGTGATTTCCAAGTAAGATATTCCTGTGTAATAATGAAAGTAGCCAGATAGTAGAATTCACTAAATAGCTATATTAAACAGATTTTTTGTTTTGGTGTGGTTTTTTGTTTGTTTGGTTGGTTTTTGGTTTTGGTTTGTTGTGGTTTGCTTTTTTTCTGAGATAGAACTACAAGTTGTTGCACTTGCTTTCAAAGAGCAAATACTGTTAGTACATATATTTGTGATACAGAATAGCTGTGAATGACTGCACTGGAAGCAAAGGACTACTAGATTAAATTAAATGAAACATTAGAAAGCACTGATTCACTACCAGCAGAGACTAGACCATATAATGGTACTGCTCAATCTTCTACCACAAAGAATCACAAGGATCCAAGACAGTTACAGGGTCTTACGATATCAAATAAGCATGTCTTCTGTAAATCACAGTTCCAGCATGACTAACTCATTGTAAAAACTGACTAAATTTCAGGTTTATGTCAGGTTTCTTTTAGCTGCAATAGAAAAACCTGCATCTAAAACCCTAAAGTAGCTTCTACTCAGAGAAATGATATTGCTATCTGTGAAGTCCTTTGATGAATTAGGGAAACTAATAATTAAAAAATAAGTGTTTTAAGTAGCAATCTCTCACTCCCTGTAACAAATGTATAGTACTTAGGTTGCTACTTATATTTTAGCAACTGCCCATGCTGCTTAAGTGCAGCCTGTTGTGACACCTATGATAACAAGTTGTTCCAATGAGACATTGAGTTAATAAAACCCCATTTCCAACACACTTGGTACTTTATCCCCAATACCTACAGTAACTTCAGTTCATGCTCCAAGTCCTAGAGCACACAACGGGAGACAGTCTAACTTTATCTGGTACAGAGGGCTCAGTCACCCATAATTGCTACTGGATCTTGAAACCTGTGAAGCAAGCTTACTTCTTGCTTTTTGATATTTGATTGAAACTGACCTATGGATCCATAAATCAGTAGGGAAAGATATCAAAGAATAGATGATTTCCTTGGAAATCAGACTAACATTAGCCCCATAAAGTTCTGACCTATATTATGTTTCGGTAATGCCATATTCGCCCTCCATATTTTTAAAGTAAAAAGACTGAGTTCTCAAATATACTTTCTCCTGTATTTGTATATCTTTACAGACACAGACAGGAACTTTGCTTAATCTGGTTCCAGCTTAATCAAAGATCTGACCTTAAATATGTTGTTTATACACAAATTCAGAGTCTTCATCAAGGTGCTTAAGTATGTGCTTGTATTAAGCAGCTGAGTAGCCTGCTGACTCTAGCTGTACATAGTTAATGACCTTGATGAGGAAGTTTCTGAATATGTACATAAAGATCTGCTTCTTTCCCAGAGTGAATTAAGGGATGAGCTGTTTTTAGGTCATTAGCTGAGCTCAGATGGACTCTAAGGGCTTTGTCAAAAATGTGATGGCAAGTTAAAATCAGATGCCTGAAACTGCTACTGCCTCTCATCAGCCACTCGGTGCATTTGATGCCCTGAGTTAAGGCAGTCTAATCCACCCGTGAATTAGCTCCAGCACCAATTAAGTTTTCATCCAAATTTATTAAGATGAATCTAAATCAAGGATAGAAGCAGTAATAGGAACATCAGAATGATTCAAAACTGTGAATGAGGTTTGTTTTCAACTTTATAACAGATGATTGCTACTCATAGTCTAAGGTAGATTGTATTTTGCTAAACATATAATCCTATTGCCTTTTCATTAAATGCCTTGCCACTGTCTTCAGTGGGGCTTCATTTTTGAAACTAATGGCAACATTAATCTCAGAGGGATGACTTGCAGAGCAAGATACTACTCAGCATGTACAAGGTTGTGCATTAAGGGAAAGCTGGTCCTACAGGGGGGTTAGGCTTAGCTCTTTGTGATTAATCATCTGCCTCCCAGCTGCTGCTCTGATTATTTTTTTTTAATACACTCCAAATGCAAACAAAGGCACAAATATACCTGGAGCCAAAACTAGCTCACAGATGTTTTTCAAACACAAAACCAGACACAATTCTTAAACAGGGATATTCTCACTGTTATTTGCCTCAGTATCACTCAGTCTTTGCACTGTTACTTAAATAATGAATGAACTCACAGGCTAAATTAATTTTTTTATCACATAGGTTCACACACCTCGGTAGACGTTGTCAGCATAGCACTTATACATCTGCAATTAGAAAAAAAGACAAAGATTTAGGTAAATGAAACATAAAATGCTACTCCATTGCACGTTCCCACTCCCATTTCTTCTTAGGGTCACCAGAAATATTAGCAGAAAGCCTTATGGATACTTTTAGATAAAAGATTCTCAAAGCATTTCCTGGAAATCATTCTCAGACTAAACTGAAGTATGGAGCAGAAGCCAGAAGTAACCAGAAATTTGGGCATTATGTGAAGCAAAGAAGCAGGAAAAATGTTGCAAGGTCTCACAGCAGAAGAGGTTAGCAGTGGTGTGTCAGAGGGAGATCCACTGTTAAACATGTCCATAAATGACTTGGAAAGGGAGATGAATCATGAGGTTAAGGAATTTGTGGGTGCTACCAAATTATTCAGGTTTATTGAAAAAAATTATCACTAAGAGTTGTGGAAAGATGTCATGACAGTTTTGAATAGATAATGTACAGCATATTGATATATCAGTGACCCAGAGAAAAGGAATGACTCCTCTATCTCTCTTTTAATGTAAGAACTCAGGAGCATCAAGCAAAGCAGCTGGAGCCTGGTTTTCAACAAACAGATAGATTTAGTTTCCTTTATATGCCATGCATTTTGATTTTTTTAAACACTCTGTCACAGGTGTTCTGGAAACTAAAAATATAAATGGTTCAGAAAGCACTTAACCATGCATCTAGACATTGAGAAAAATCCATCAAGAGTTATTAAACATCAAAATAAGAATATAAAAATAGCTAGGTCTAGGGAACTGTTACTGCAGCAGAAGATACTCCGCCAAAATCCAGAGGAGTTGAAGTCCAAAAGGAAGAAGAAAACATTTGTTAGGAAGAGGAAAGGGGATTGCTATTTTTTTCACAGACTATTACTCTTTCTCTATAGTATCTCTTGCCAGTTCCAACTCTAAGTTGAGCCTCCATTATTGATAAAGCCTCAGTGTTTTACAGTACCTTTTCTCATGGTTATTCTGCAGGTCTTCTAAATGAGGAGATGTTAGCCTGCCATTGGGATCTGGCCCCCTTAGGGCCTGTTGTGGGCTGAATTTCTTGGCAAGCTCACAACTCGATTAGCCTTAACAAATGTCATTACAGAATCACAGAATCACAGAATCTTAGTGGTTGGAAGGGACCTTTGAGATCATCGAATCCAACCATATTAAAAAACCACATTAGATGGTGAGAGGAGAATCTTGTTACTTTCGGCCTCAATGTGGTGATTCTCCAACTGACAGACAAACCAGAGGAGCCACAGCAAAGACGTATCTTACATCTGCACATGGAGAACCATTAGCTCAGTCTCTGCATTGATCCCTGAACAACTGCTTTTGAATACAGACTTTGCCATGCTGCATGAAGCTGCTGACTGCAGGGGGGCCGGACTAGATGACCGTTGACTAGATGACTAGATGACCTTTCAGCCCAGAGGATTCTATGATTCTAAGCTACGCAAACTCCAAGTTTGGGGAAATTTGTTAATTAATATTCATATGTTTTAAGGACAAAACCTTTTATTTAATCTGTAAAACACTAAAGCTTCTTGATAAATTTTCCAGCCCAAGATTTGGGTATTTTGTATCATCAGAGGTCCAACAATTAAGGAACGAGCCTGGCCTTTACTATGTTTTGCAAAGGAAACACCGTTCAAGTCAGTGTTCATAGCAAATCCCTTAATATAATTTAGTTCTAAAAGGGACTCTTAGTTGTGGCAAGGATGTGATTTATGCATGTCTTTCTAAACAAGATCATAATCCCTTCTGTAGGGAGCATTAAATACCATTTGTTAAACACTAGCAAACAGTTTTGGAAGAGGTCACTGTCATAGGATTTCTAAGTTTAGAGAAACCTCTTCTCTTGTCAAACTTGTTTCTCCCAGTTATGATGAGACAGCGGCACTCAGACTCAGTAGGTTCCCTAGTACCATGGTCGCCAAGTTATGCACCTTTCACACATAGACACTCATTAGGGAACAGATTTGATACTCTTCTCTCTCATCTGCTTCGGTAGGCTTCTCCCAAGTTTGCCAACAGTAACAATAGCTTCCTTCCAGAAAGCTTTTTAAAAAAGGTTTGTTTACCTTAGTTTTTAAGGAAGACAAATGTGGTGTTGTCAGTCCTCTAGAGAGCACAAAGTGAAAGGAGATGGCTTGTCTTACACCAGAGAAAACTGACTAAATCCAGAAGGGCAGGGCTGAAAATGCAAGTCTTTTCTGCAGGATTTCTCATTGTGACTCTACTTACTATTACCTGATTTTCCTATCACTCGGTGACAGGATCCCTAGCTATATCCCTAAAGGTCATCTTGGACTGTGGCAGCTATTGTGTTGGCAAAAATTTCTTAGGGAACTCAGACCTGTTTGTTCTCTTAACCAAAACAATTTTACACATTGAGGATAAATATCTTCTCCTACCAGTGTACTGCTCTAGATAGACTGAAATGAAATGTAGCCATTATAGACTTATGGCACAGAAATATTACAAAATCCAGGAGCCTTTGAAATTTAGCAGATACTTGTTATTCTTCCATATTAATCTACTTGTGGTCAAGTAGACACAAGGTCATTGTGTCAGAAAGATTAAACTCCAGATTTTATTACTCATGTACAGTGGAAATGTTTGTTTTACATATATTACTTGCACACAAAAGAGAAAAAGCAAAAAGAGAAAAAAAAAAAAGAAAAAACAACCAAAACCCAACCCAAACAAGGGAGGCTCTTGGAGACTTACCTTCAGCTAAAACAGACAGGTTTAGATAGCTTTAAGAGGCTTGTTAGCATTCAGTCAAGAAGACAAAGAATTTCTAAGTATGCCTCTATTTTCTCTTGGATAAGCTTCAAAGACAGACGATAGCCTATAGAAGGAAAGCTGAAAATGCTAGGTAGAGAGCTGCACATGTAGTCCTTTGTGAACAGGCAAATATTGTATGTAATAAGGATATTATTACATACAATAATAATGTAGTATGTTCTTCATTGAGCTGCTAAGCCTTATCAGAAATTTATTTATCAGAACCTTATTTTTAGTAGTTACTGAATTGAGTTCATATTTGATAAGCTGTTGTGAAGGTGTTAAAAAAAAGGGTAGAATATAACACTGAAGCTGGTCACTGAGACTGGTGGTTTAGGAAGAATTACAGTTAAATAATACACAAAGTTTGAAGTGTGCAACCAAGAAAATCTGTACTGCTTATGTTGCAATGAGGTCCCTTAGACTCACTGAGTTAGAAGTTCCTGCTGAGATATTGCAGGTGTCTGGAGACAAGCTTCTCCTCATTTCCTTCTCAAGAAGCTTTTTTACTGTGCATACGGTCATCCAGTTTATCATAAGACTTTTGTAACCTCTGCTGAAGCCTGGAGTTTTGATTTTCATGGGCTGATGCTCTTAAGATGCTGCATGCTCTTTGTTTAATCAGTGTGGTAAGCAATTTTATCATTCAGTTGAATTGCTCTTAGAGTATACAGTGGCACAGCACTCTTTTTTAGACTTTAAAGCTGTAGACAAGCCCCCTCAAATATCTGGCATCTTCTTTAACCTTTTCTTGCAAAAACATGCAATGAACAAATGTATGACACCCTGAAGCTTAATGCATTTAATGTTGATCCTGAACTGCAAAATTTCCAAAAGCTTCCTGTGAAATTTTAGCCCTTTTTTCATTTAATTCTCATCCTTTGCATATGTTTGATGAGCTGTAACACTCTATCATTGGTGCATGAAACTTGGAGAAATGAGGGAATTTGGCAGACCCCAAACACTGCAGAACCTAGCAACAAAATGCCGAGAGGTGGACCAGCTCAAAGTCTGAGAAGCAACCAAGACAATGATTTCAGAACATCCTTGAGAGTCTTGTGACTTGCTGAAAGAGCTTTTAACTACAATAAGAAGGTGAAATTCATTCAATCTTTTGCCATTAATTGTTCACTGAGCTCTCATCTCCAGTTAATGGGAAATTGAACTAAACCTAGTGACCTTTGGAACAATTTCATTAATGCCTAACTGCTTTGCAAAATGGTTTCAAACCTGATTTACTGCAGTAATATTCTCTGTTTTTGTTTAAGCAGCATCTCTGAGGTCTGTTTTTAATAAAGGGTTACAGGGCTCTTGGAGATAAAACCTGAACATGCAGTATTTGAAGAACTTTCACAGGGAATATTTAGAGTAATTGTGTCATGTGTTTATAGAAAACTGTCAGTTGATTGCAGTGGTTTTCACTAGCTTTTTGCTTATGACCTTTCTCAGGAGAGATGAAATCTGCCAGCTGTAAGCAGGGATATGTCTCTTCAAAACATATATGCAATCATAGTGGGTGCCTTCCTCTGGTTTACTTCTCAGACATTATGTACTAGATTTGTGTTTTGAAATAAACATGCCCCACAAATTCAAACACAGGAGATCCGAAATTAATCTGGTAACTAACAAAACAACAGGAAATAAAGATGTCCAAGGCAACCTGTAAAGTTTAATAGACGATATAAATTAGTACTGTTTTCAGGAACCAGAAAAATCATAGATTGGGAGATCATGCCTAGTTTAGTCCTGTCTGCTCTGTATTATTCCAGTTTTATTCTGCTGTAAAGTGGTTAAAATTAGGAGGGTTAAAGTGGTTTCAAAATCAAAGAATTGCAATAAATGTATGCATGTGGTCCAAACTGATTTCCATGAGAAAAATTTCTGTACTGATAGCTATTTTTTCTGATAGTACACCCATTAACTCTGCTTAACTGGAGCTCAGCTAGAGACCTTGCAGTCTGAATAATATCAACATGTTTATGAGATCTGAAATAGTTAACAAATGACTCCTCAGTACCACTGGATACTGGCAATAAAAAGGTAAATAGTTCCCAGAGTATTACTAGAGCTTTTGTTTATGTGGCTGATATTTTGCCATTATGTTTTACAGTTACCATGACAACTCTGCCCAACTGTGAGAGCCATATAAGGTATTTTACTCTGACAATCAAAAAAACCTGGTCAGCTAGCTGCAGGGGCACAGTGTTGAATAGCACAGTTTGAATATCCCTCCATGGATTAATAACCAGAGTGGTACCAGTCATCCTTTCCTTGGCTGTGCTTATGTCACATCCCTTATGAAATGGGAGTTATCCAAAGGATGTTTTGTTAAGGAAAGAAAGGTTTTCCTGCAGAGACAGAGTGTGAAAAATGCTTTCTTAATCAAAGTTGTAACTTTCCTGAGCTTTTCCCTGTTGCAAATTCTTGCCTTTTTAATACTCAGTGCATGGATAGGTAAGAATAAAAAAGGTATTAAAAATAATAGCAGAAAAAAAAATATTTCTAGTTACTTGTGAAAGAGAGAATTATTTACCTGTGACTTCAGTAATGAAGTTGATTCAAATATCAAAGATCTGCTGGCAGAAGATCTCTTATAGCCACCCTCTGAAAAAATATTTTCCTCTGACTCAGTATCTTATGAATTGTGTTGATATTTAGGAACTTTTTGCTCTCCATGGAAAAGTCTGTATCAGCTTGATTATACTCAAATGGACATCTGAAAAGGAAGGTTTTTCTCTTATTGTTTCTGTGAGCTTACTTCTGAGGTGGAGTGAAAAATTGTCATCTATTAAGTGGCTACTCCTGCAGGAACTTTAACAGCTCCAGTTGCCTATGTCCCAGGAATGTCACATGTTCAGAGCTGGAGAGGTGTGCTTCTGATGAAATGGAGACTTTGAGAGTGCATACTTTTGTAAAGGCAATGGTGCTTCACATCCCTCAGGCACAGAACTGTAAAGCTTGAGAAAATTTCAAGAGATCATCCAGTACCCTTTTCACTGAAATAGGGTCAAGGACACCTGCATCAATCTTAATAGAAGTTCATCAATCAGCTGAAAAAAAACCTTCAAGAAGAAATTCTACAAGAAATTCTATTAAATTTTTTGGGTTTTTTGGTTTTTTTGGGGTTTTTTGTTTTTGTTTTTTTTTTTAAGAACTAAGCCAGATTCTTCTTGAACCTGTTTTTGCTCTACTTTTCTGAAGGACTCTCTGCATTTCTCAGAAAGGGTGGTACACTGAATAAATAGAGATAGGCCTTGAATGATCTTCATGTCTTTTTCTGCAAAGCTGCTGAATAGCCATTGCATAGCTACCCAGTTAATATATTTATTTTTAGCAACTTAGATCTTGTTGATTTTGGACTCCACTTAGTCTACTGCATATCCATATCATTTGAACTCTGATCCAATCCAGAGAGCTTGCGGTTCTTTTGGAAGTTTATGTTATTTACAGAATTTGAGAGCGTTTTAAATCCCATGATTCAGGTCATTACTGAAAATATTAAATGGAAACATGTCTAGAGAATAGTTGTTTCAGATCCTGTTTGAGATTTCACCCAGCAATGCTTATAGGCAGGCAGTAGAGTAAATTATGGTTTTTAGCAATACATTTCAAAGGGCTGTGCTGGGACACATGTCCCTGGAAAATCAGGGCATTTCAGGATCCTAAGGGTGATGTGTTTAGGGTTCAACACATAAGTTTTCTTTAACTCTA
>JAOXNG010000001.1:143271139-143282985 GCA_028566535.1 Scolopax minor | reverse complement strand
AGGGCCATGCACAGAGTCTCACTGTTCTATGATGATTTTCTTTTTCTAAATATAAACTCACAAAAAAAAATTAAAAAGAATTTTCCACGATCTGGGTATACAGATAATATTTTCTTTCTAAAACACGGGCACCCATTTTCCAAGGACAAATGATTCTGACAGGACTTGGCAACTGCTTTGTAAAACTGGCATCATTGCCATTTTAAGTGCCATAGGAAAAGCAATTTCACTCTCAATCAGCCAAGGGCCAGAAAAGCACCTTTTTCTGGGACAGGGCTGTCAGGCTCCTGGGACTGCAGCTTGGAGCACCCTGTAGCCTCTGGACGACTCAGACCTGTTCGAGTCAATTGTGTTTTGTGCTGCTGCTTCAAAGCTTTAGTGGAAAATGAAGTAGCACAAAACCATGTACAATTGGTACATAGGCTTATTTCAGATAATACTTTGTTCTGAAACAGGGTACTAAAGAACTTGATCTTAAAGCTTCTCAGTTAACTACATGCAAAGCTATCTATGAATCTAAGAGCTGAGGAGTACTGCAGCACATGGAAAACTGAAATGCACGAGAGAAGAACAGCTGATATCCTTGTTTTGTCTGGCAAAAATATTAGTGAGGTGGCTTCTTCAGCTTTGCCTCTACCACAACTTTTCAAGTTTAGAGCAATAACTGATCATCTTAGGATATTTAGATCATGATTAGAGTCTAGGAACAAAAATTGAGAAAGAAACAGGAGATTCAGAAATTACCCTGTTGTTTACTGTAAGATACTGAGATTTTTAGTCACTGTGGGGGTCAGGGAAGAACATTAAAAGATTAACACTCCTCAGAAGCTTTAGAAATAATGCTTTAGCTCAGCTAAAGTAAAAACAATCAAAATAACAGTTTCATGTGCTTAAAATAGTATATTTGGACAAGAGATTAAGCTGTTGAGATACACAGACACATCACAGAACGATCACTGTGATCAATAAAAGTACCTCGAAAGGTGAGAAAAAAATATGAAGAATACTTGAACTGGTTTACTACACAGGAACATCAGTTAATTTCCATCAGCAGTATCCTGAGAACAAATGAGATACAAATACTGGAGTTTTTTGGGGAAAAAAAGGCATTAAGTGGAGAAGGAGATGCTTGGAAAGTAAATGACAAACCAAGGCATTGATAAATGCTTTCAGAGAAGAGGAATGCCAAATTTAGTGAATGCAAAATTAATGTATTTACATATTCATCATAATACTGTTGCTGATGTTAAATGAAAACAGTGCAGTACTCTCACTAATTTAATTGAGTATGACTATAAATATGTCAGGATCAACAAAGTGTCCTGCTAATCTGAAACTTCATTTCATCAGATAATTTCTGATGAGCTGTTATTAAAAACAGGGAGATTACATTTTAGCCATGATCTTTTCAGAAAGTATTATTTTTGTAAGTATGAGACACAAAAAATTATGCTTACATTTATCTTTGGTTACCAAGGCTTACATGTGCCAATAAGGTGCAGACAATCCCTAAGGAACTAAGGTTGAAAACTTGCAATATATTACAAGAAATAGAAATTTCTTTGTTGTTTTACTTTACAGAGCTATAAAAACTTATTGTTTGTGAATTTTAGTGTGTGTGTAAATGACAATAAATACAGAATAATAACTATGTGAATGAAGAGATATTGCTCATTTTTTTGTAAATAGCTGATAGACTGAGAAAACTGACTAGAGGAATCTACTCATAAATAAGTAATTTTGATTTTCCAATATCAGTTCACATGTTACACTGTGATGAAAAACAGATAAGTGAGTCTTTCAACAAAAAAAAGTTTGTATGCTTGGTTTTTTTCAACATCAATAATACTATTTCACATGTATTTTAAAAGCTAACCCTGCTTAATCTCAGTCCTAATGAAATTTTCTTTTTAGTTTTGCCTTTATGCTGCAAATTATTGTTTTATTCTATGAAATGAGAGTACTCAGAAAGGACGTTCTTTTCAGTTTTGACTGTTCTGGTGTTTTACCTTTTATTATCCATTTGTGATGCATTCTGAGAAGACCATTAAAAAAAATCATAAAAATCTTGTATGGAAATCTTTAATTCATATCCTCCTTCCAACACAATGCTGTGTTGACTCGGGATAGCACATTTCTGATGGCTTCTGTAAACCTACAGGTTTTGCTGGTGTATCTCCTGCGAAGCCTGAAATGGGTTTCATCGCAATTCAGAAAAAGCATTGTTGATACCTAAATTTTCATTTTCATGGGTCTGAAAATGTGTAGTTCAGGCCAGTCACAAAACCTATGGACTATGTAACTTGTAGTATATTTCTAGCCTAAGTTAGGTGATGTTAAATAGGTGGATGCTAATACTTCTGTGGATGCTATTATTATTTCATTGTAGCAGTTACATTCAAGTTGTAAATGTATTTTTTAATCTATGCTTACTCTATTATTTTTATTATTTTTTATGAGAATACAAAGTATTATTGCCTGTCTAGAAATATAGGCTATACCTTGCCAGTTCTTTTTTATAAACTTTGTACCACAAATAGATTATTTACTTATATTTACATGTTGTTAATTGTATACTTCTGATCATAATATTGTATTATCTTACTGCTAATAGATATCCCTCTTTTAGTTACACTCATACATAACATATACATACTGATTTTTAGCAGTTGGAATATAAGTAAGCATATTTAGCACAATCTTGAAATACTGTCATGTCCATATGAGAAACACAAAAAAAGTTCTCAATATTAAAGAAATCTTCATATCAAAGTTTTGCAGTAAAAATCTTAGATAGGTTGCTTGTAAATGAAAGGAAGAAACCTGTAAATAAATTATCTTCGTTGTTGTTTACTTTACTAGAGGTCTGAGTGTCATCAGAATTTTTACTTGTTCGTTATATGTTGTCAGATGAGTCAAACCACATTTTTCAGCACTTTGTTTACAAAGTAATGGATGAGGTAAGCAATGTTATCTTTCTCACCAAGATAGTCTTAAGGAAATCTTAGTAGTCCCACACATAGGATACAGTTAATTGTTGCCATTAAATGGGTAAAAACAGGATCCTGTAATATCCAGTACAATTGAGTGATTGCCATCACATCTGCCTGAGATACTACCTGAGTATGCAACTACTCAGACTTCGCACATCTCAGAAAAAATCCTAGGAAGCACCTCAAAATTTTCGCTCAGCACATCCAGCACAAAATTCATGTTTAACTAGACATGAGAAAATCTTGCATGCAGCATACTATTCTTCACTAGTCAGTTACAAACTGTAAAGATAAGTGATTTTTTCTTCTCGTTTAAGTCAGCGAAACATAAAAATTTAGCTGCTAAAATATTCATTTTGCACTGTTTGTTTTCTATTATAGAACTCAATGCACATATTTAGCAGTATAATAATGAGGATGAAGTCTCAGCAGTAGTACGTAGCTCTTGAATTCTCAGCACCATTCAGTCAGCATTGTAGGCCACATGAAGTCCAGATGAAAGAAGGGAGGAGAGAGGAGACTTCCAGATGGTTAAACCTCATCCCAAATCCTCCTGAGACCAGCAAATTCCCAGGTGAAGCCTCCCATCTCTGTGCATTGCTGGCTGTGGTATATATGACCTAGGGCAGGGCAAAGCAACAGCACAGAATCCCAGCAGACTCTGAAAGGCCACCTCTTTGCCATATGTTTCTGAAACTTTCATTTTATAAAATAAGAGCTTTAAAAACGTGAGACTTGCTCTATAGTATCAAAAAATATCAAAGCCACATTATTAATAAAATCTTGGACTATTCTTTGTCTATAATGACACATAAATGTGAAAAATTGCAAGATCATTTTGAAATAGCAAGGAAAAGTCACTACATGAGCTAGAAAATTAAATTTTATCTCCTCCTGGCATCTTTGTGTATAAGCAAAAAAGTTCTAAATAAATAGAATGAGTACATATTCCAGAATAATTCAGATTAGGAGAAAACCTGAGCTAGGAAAAAAAAAAAAATCAAGACTTTCATTTTTTTTCTCTGCAAGGGTGATATTACAGAAAATGGAGGGTGAAATCTTCATGTTGTTCCGTACACAACAGAGCAGGTGGTTGGGGTGAAACATGGACATGGAGTGTCCATTACATAAAAATGCATGAACAAGGCTGCATATGGCTAGGCAAGGTTTCTGTAGATGTCCTCAGTATACTGATCTTTGTAAGAATGCTCTCCTTATCTCAGATACAGTTTATATCCAGTAAGCTAGGAGTGAGATGAGTCTATTAACCATTAATGATGTTAGGAATGGGGATGCAATATAGCTGAATCAGAGGAATCTGAACATTTATCAGATGTTCTATTAACAGCAAAATAATTTGTGAGATAATCTGCCGGCCAGAGCAATGCAAACAGGGAAAAGCAATTGTTGCATATGAGTCTTCTGAAAATTGTCTTCCAAATAGAACTGTTAGGCAAGCAGTAAAAATATTTAAATAAATACAAATGCATAACAAAACATTAAGACAGGCTATACGATGGAACTGGGTTTTTTTCCTCTTTTTTTTTTTCAGAAAAAGAGAAAGCATATGCAACACAATAGAAAATTATAATTATAGGGGCAGTAGATGAGAAACCCAACTATTTTCCAAAATGTAATAACTCTTGGTACCAATTGCAAATGAATCAAGAATAAAATTGTTTAGTGAGATTAAAGTCAGAATACACAGATATGATGACCCAAAGAATTGGCTTAGCTTCTTAATAAAATTTCAAGCTGTTCCACCTATCCCTTAGCATACTTGAAATAGGGATTTTCACTACTAGGGCTATGTGTGACAAAACTGTAGTACATGTAGTACAAAATATGAGAGTATGTGTTAGATTTAAAAAAAAAAAAACTAAGATTTTTCTCAGAAAGTGAGCACATGGAAAAGACACATCTCAAAATATCTTCAATAGAAAATTTCTGTCTCTTGTTTCAGTACAATCCCTTTTGTTCTTCTTTGCCTTCTTTCTTTCCCTTCTGATTTTCACCTTTTTATTCTCTTCTATGTTTTCCCCAAGCTAAGATTACAATTTGTCTATGAGTACCAAAAAATGAGGAAAACCTCCTACAAGAGCTGGTTAACATAAAATTTTTCTTTGGGACTTCTCTGACAGTAGCACTTGTCTTTTCCTCCTTTCTATTCTGAAAGCCCAAAAGGTGTATTGATGCCACAAGTTCCTCCCAGAAGCTAAGCTACTTTATAATGTATCAGTAAATTGTATTAGGATTCTAGCACATTTCTCTCAAAAGAAAAAAAGAATTAGTTATGGGTAAAAGGATAATTAAGCATTACTGTTGATGAAAATGATTTGATTCTCTAGTTCTTAGCTAAAGTGATTAAAACACATTTTAAGGTTGAAAAACTTTGTTTTCTTCAATGGGAGATGTCTCCTTTAACTTCAGGGCACTATTAGATACATTGTTATGCAGTTATGGCTATCTATGTTGGTTGAATTTTTTTCATGAGTTAATGTACTGTTAATAAGGTGTCAATTACCAGTGCAAGCAAACAGGGTGAAGAATAATGTTTATAATTGCTGTGGTTATAATCTAAGTGCAATTACCTACAACTGCTGAAATAAATCACGTTTTTAAGCTATCTTTACAACATTCAGATTTATCTTTTTTTTTTTATTACTGATAACTTTTTAAATGCCTCTTTAAAAAAAATGAGGGCTAGTTATCTTCATTTATTGACAGAAATGAAATCCATATGCATGAAATATATCATGAGTATTTTCTCATAGATCTTAAGTAAATGATTGTCTCCATTCTCTTTCCTTGCTTCTCTTTACATATAACCCTAGGGGTTCCTCCTGAAAAAACATAATGTATTTTCTATACTCCATCATTTTTATTTTAAAATAATTGAACTAAAACTTTGCTCTTTCTGCCCTCTAATTATGCTTAATAAGTGCATACAATCATGAAATCCAAAGTATTATCATTTCCAATAGGAAGCTTCCAGGATTATTTTAGTTAATAGCACAAACACCTTCAGAGAACAAACACCAGACAGATAGCAGGAATAGATCACTGAGAAATTTATTCCTCCGGAATGTCAAAAAACTTGTAATAAAAGTGCAGTTTTCTTCCTGAAAAGGGAGCATTTATAATGACTGCTAACACGAAAAAGAGCCAAGGCAGCTTCTGTGGAAGCATACGATTTGTCATCCACAGTACAGTACAGTATCAGAGAAAGGTGCATTTCTAGACTTCATTATCCTCATATGGCTGGAGCTGTGCTGACAGTGGTTTCCCTCTTCATCTGACTGGGGCTGTGCTGACAGGGGTCTCCCAATTAGTCTGAAGAAGAGTTTACTGGGTAGCATCCAAGGAAGCAAAGCATGACTGGAAGCAGCTGTCTGTAAGGTGTGAAGGGCTGCTCATTGCCTGCCTCTAATTGTGTTGGGGCATCCATGCTCCCTGATCACCTTCAGCAGCAGCAATCAAATCTATCATACTTCCTCCATGCCTGTGGTGTAAACTCTGATCACCAGCTCCTGGCGACAGCTTCGTTTTCAGATCATGCTTTCTCCTGACTTTGTATATCTAACACCAATGGAAAAACAGAACATTCCCATAATCCAGCTATATCTTCCAAATATACACTCCTGTCATAAGCATTAGTGTCCTGGCAGAGACTTAAGTGAACCGATCCTTTCTTGCCGACTTCCCCGACATTTTCAGCTTTGAGGCTGCTTTCATTAAGTCCTCATAGCATGCTCTGAGCATACCAATTTTTCCAAGGCTAGAAGAAGAGATCACAGAATCACCTAGGTTGGAAGGGACCTTTTAAAATCATCTAGTCCAACCAATGAAAAAAAGAAACCAACAACAAAACACACAAACTACACACCATACCCAAAACAACACCAACCCAACACTAATCCATATCCCCGAGCATCATGTAAACTCATCTCTTGAATATCCCCTCCAGGGATGGTGCCCCAACCCTGGCAGCCCATTGAGCTTCCTTGTCGCATTATTCCTTCTGCTACAAGCTGGGTCTGCCTGTGTTATGTTTGAATACAAAGTGTGGGGATCAGCAGTGAAATAAATTGCTTTCACAGATCAGGGAAAAAATGTTGGCTGGGGTCATTTTTCCATGCATCTATGTATTTCCATCTCATGGATACATTTGTAAGGAAAGTTTTTTAAACAGAAACTAGTTCTTCAATTGGTCTGTGTCTTTTTTGACATGACCCCCATCCTACCATCTTCTTCCCATCTCTACTCACTTCCTAAAATAGACCCATTATCACAGAAAAGAAGGTGAAACAAAGACTCAGTCATTGATCTAAGATGCCCTGACCAAAAACAGTATTGGGGAAATCAAGGTTAGAGGCAGTATGCATTAACAAGCATGATATGTCAATGGTTGTATTATGGAAGTTGCTGCTTTTCCATCAGTCTTGACTCCTGTAGCAGATGTGTTTCAAGGCCACTTAACACCACTTCTCATGGCTAACTTGTGATTGCATATGCATCTCATTTGGCCCGGAGATATTTCTGGTCATGACAGTTTTCCCAGCGTTTTGGTGGAGGCTTCTGCACAAATCAGTCTCCACAGAAAGTGAAGCCTTAAGAAGATGACAAAGGTAGTTTAAATATTTTTAATCTGTCAGTTACAAATTACATGGTGGTGCTGCAGGAAGATGTGGTAATGTGATGATTATAAGGATACTTTCTACTAGGCTTCTAAAGAAATAAATTCAACCAAATTTTTTCTTGACTTGATTTTACAAAGACACATAGTACCAGTCTTACAGAAAGCCAACCGGTTGTAGAAGTCTTTGATATGGTAGTATACAAATCTAAAACCTGCAGAAGATGTGAAGAACTAGAGTATGGACAATAAAATAATCAGCAGGCCAAAAAATAGGAAAATTTAAAGGCAATGAAATACATTAACGAGAAGGAAAATGAAAGTGTTGACACAGACTTTGGTTGAGAAGCTCCTGAGTTACAGGTTCCTAGAACTCGGATGTCTGTAACACAGAACACACACTTGGTTGTCATGGTTGTCTTCTTCCCATACTGTCCGCTTTGCTGCCTTCCTGGCACCAGTTGGAAAGCCTCTAGGACCTCCTGGATCCTTGACCTGCTGCAGCATGGACATTCCTACATAACCTAAAGCAACCTGACAGGGTAAATATACTTGATGGATAACAATTTGTTCAACATGGGTGGCTTGAAGCCACAGGGTCAAGATTTAAGGTAATCTACTGCCATTTGTCATGCTGAGGAAGTGAAAGAAAACAGACAACTCTATAGATAATACACTCTTAGTTGTGTAGAGGGCTGAACAGCAGAGGTTTCATTTTCTTGTGGAAGTACTGAAGCCTCTAGTTATGATATTTTCTAACACAAAGCACTTAGGGAATTAGAAGCAATTAGGCTGTATACAAGAAATATTGGCTATCACTGAAAGAAGAACCATCATGAATTGCCCATTCTGTAAGTTAAATGAATCCTAGGAGTGATATACTATCCAAGTAGATGTGTGGTCATTTCACACGAAATATTATATCTTAAAATGAATTGAAAAGTGAAGTCACATGGTATTGGAGCAGAACATATTAGCAGTTATTTAACAGGTTGAAAAAACTCCTATTGAATCACCATTATTTATCTCCTTTGATGTAAGTAACACAACCATTCTAAAAGCAGATGTCAGTGACTGTAGATTAAGGAGACTATCACTGAAAGGGTATGATGGTCTCCTGAAGTCAGTTGCTTACTATTTAATGGCAATGAATAATACTGAAAGTAGTTATTCTGAAATTGAATCTCTCTCTTCTTAGTCAAAAATATAGGAAAACTCCTGAAGGACGAGAGTCTCGTGAATTGAATCCTGACTACATGCTGTTCATGCCAGGATAAACAACTATGCCCTGGATAATACAATAGCAAGCTTTCAAGCTTACTGACAGAGTAATTAATTTTTGGTGAGGCCGCCATGGAATGAGAAAAAAAAAAAGCAGAGAAAAGATCAGGGAAATACATGAATCCAAGACTAACTGATATTTTTTTTGGTGAAATTTGGAAAAAAATGTTAAAAGATAATTTTGGATCAATTTCAAATAATGTTTTTTAAAAAATAAAATCTTTGTTGCCTCCAGGATATTTGAAATATTTTTATTTACAATGACTGTGGTGAGAAAAGGATCCCAAGTTACTACCTGCTACAAAAATCTGCAAATAATGCTTTGGGCCACAAGTTTTGGAGTGGGAGCTGGTGCAGGGAATACAACAGGGAAAGGGTTTCCTTTCCTCCTCATCAGGAGGCAAATCAGAAGATAGGATTAGGACACAGACTGCATGGCAGTCTCATTTGTGGTCCTGACACTGGTCTGTGGGGATGCATTGATGATGCTATTGAAAACAATCAAACCAATGCATCTCTTTGAGATCTTTAGTAGACTTGGCAAAACTGCATTTTTTGCTTTCCATGATGTCTGTTCTTCAGTTCAGACTCATTCACAAGTGTCTCCTTGTGCACCGTTGTCCCTATGCTGGTGCAAAACAACCACACAGCTGTGCAAGTCTCCCTTTGACATTTCTCTGTCAAAGGGAGACAAATCAGGAAGAGTTGTTATCCCTCTCCTGCTTTTTTAATATCCATCCTGTGAGCTAGCTGGCAAATAATAGAGCTGTTGTATGTTCTTCCTAGAATTTTACCACCAATAAACTGTGACTGTTGATTCAGATGTTTGTGATATGTTTAGGTTTTGTTGCTAAAGATAGCTGGAGCAGAAAAAAATGCTTGAATTTCTGCTGATAATGCAATCTGTAGCTCAGCTATGGAGCAACCATAGACTACCTCTAGTAAGTTCATTTCCTGACTTGTCCTGAAATCTGGGTAATTTTCTTGTCTCGCACGAAGTAAAGGGAAAGAAATCATGCATCATCTGCCCTAGGACTCACGCAGAGTTCTGTTTTTAGGGCAGACATAACTTAAGAAAATATTTAAAAAACATTAAAATTCTTTGCTATTAGGAGTTCTAGACCCAGAAACTAACAGGTCCCCTGCTACGAAGACAGGAGAAAGAAACTGGTACTGTCTTCAGTTAAAAACATCTAGTTCTTTCCCCCTTCATGCCCCTCTGTGTCAAGCCTGTAGAGAGGCCAATTGTGTGCTTGCAGAAAGCAGAGGTGTCATGGTTTTGCCCTATATGCAGGGCAGGTAGAAAGAATGACAAAGCGTTTCTCTGTATTCTGAGAGAAGTGGGGTTTGGCTGTTTTCAGTAAAATAGTTTACTTGTCTAAATCATAGCTTTTGTTAAGACGGTTTTTCTTATTTGTTGTTGTGAACTCTGTAAGAATCATGTTAGACTTTGTTTCCCAAGGAACAAAAAGAAGCAGCCTAAACTCTGAATTCTTTGAACTGTGGTCTTTCTGGGCACTTTATTTCAGACTGTCATCTTTTTGTATTTTAGAATTATATTTAGATCTCAATCTATAAGAGATTCTCCTGCCTGAGCTTCTGTGATCATGCTCCTGTATTCCAAGGCAAAACAGAACTTTTTTTTTTTTTTTTCGTAGTGTCAACATTTCTGAGGTTCTAGTGGAAATCAAAATCACTAAAGTCATGTCTGCTCCCTGGCATTAGTGCTGCCCACAACTCTGTTTGGAGGAGATTTTTATACCTATTGTTGCACCCTCAACACGAGTCCAGCCTTCAGCATCTGAGAAATTTGGACTCTGTCAGCTGCTTTCTAAGGCTGCTACTAGATAATGCTCTCCAGGAGGCAGGTCCAGGCTGTTTTGGTGTGGCTGTCAGCTGTGGTTTGCAAACAGAAATTCTAGCAGTGCAGTGATAGTCACATTGTAGTTTTGAATGACAGCTCTGGTCTTTTCCTCACCCTCTCTTTTTGTTAACTACATGTTGTTAAGACTTTGGATGACTAGCTGTTGGACTTCTGCTGTGAAAACGCCGTGTATTTCTTCCACCTCATTGTATCATTCTGCCTTTCTTTGTTCCCTTGTCAAGATCAATGGCATGAGGAAACCTTGTGAAAGAGAATATCTTTTCTCAGAAAAAGAGCCAAACAGAAAGTTTCACAAAAATGTAGAGAGAAATTATTTTATTTCCATCTTTTCTATTCCTCCAGTAGATGGACACCCTGAGATTCATCCTAGTTCTCATAAACCTCAACAAATATTTCAAATAATTGAATGTTAGGGTATCTCCTGTCAGGTTTATTGTTCTGTTCTTGTCTGGAATAAATGGTGTGTGTCTCTGACCTAACTCCAGATGACAGTCGAGCACAAATGTTATGCAATAGATATTATGTGCAGCTACAAATTTCATCAGATAGAATATCTGTTGGTTTGGCAGCAGTTCTATGAATTTTCACCAGAAATTTCAAAAATACGTGTGTATTTTGGATTCCAGGCAATGTAATTGAATGTGTACCAGAGTTGCCACATAAGGAGAAATTTCTTAAGTATTCATTACATTGTGCAGCCCCTTCAATCTTTTGAATTACTAATGTGAGAGAGGAAGAAAAAGCTTCAGCATGTTCTGGTGAGGAGTTATTTCTATGCCCTTGAATTCTGTGGTCTTTCTTTCTAGAAGAGAACTCTGCTGTTTATTTATTTGCGGAAATGCAACCTCCCAAATTATTTCAACAGTCTTAGTCTTTGAAGGAGGCCAGTCATCCCCCTTTGGATTCTCTAATAATTACTGGAGGAAAACAGGAGTAAAATCCATCTTGGATTTTCATCCTGGGAAATGAATCTTTGTTCTTAAGTCCCAAAGAAAGTCTTTGGAAGGAATTCATCCCCTGTGCTTTGCACTGGTGTGGCCACAGCTGGAGT
>JAOXNG010000001.1:143210682-143224192 GCA_028566535.1 Scolopax minor | reverse complement strand
GATGGGGACATGGGCTGTCCACTCAAGATCAGTGGAAAATCTGATGTGTTTGAGATCAGTAGTTTGAGATGTTGCATGCCACTTTGCCTAATGGCAGAAATAAGGACATTTGAAATCAAAAATACAAAGGCAAATATGAAAAATGTGGAGGAGAAAATTGACAAGAAGGCTAAATTCAAGGAATAATAGGTCATGAGGTAAAAAGAGATTGAATGAAGAGCTATACAAAATGATTGATTGAAGAACTAATGAAAGAAAAGTTGAAATGAATGTGGAATTAGATAAATCCTTGAAAGCCATAAAGTTAGTCAACGAAAACTCTATTAAACCTCTAATAGCTTCTCGTAAAAAGAAGCTTTTCCTTTTTGCACACAAAAGGAAAAAAAAGTGTTACCAACAGAAACTATGAGACAATCAAAATGAACTAAAATTTCCATCCTATAGAAAGACTGAGTGAAAAGGTCATGAGTATCTTTGTGAGTCAGATGTATTTCCAAATGTGAATGAAGATGAGGGAACAACCTTGCAACATTGATGAGATTTAAATTAACACAAGAACAAATGCTCACTTAGGTATTGTTTGCTAAATAAATAAAGTTTAATAAATAAATAAAGGTTTAAAGTGAATGGAAGCTACGTGTGCATTCTGCTGAGGTTTCATGCAGTTTAAAAGTGTACAGAATACTTTTCTGAATATATAGAATACTCAGCATGAAGTGTGTTATGGACAATTAAATTTAAAGGCTTGGTTTGAGGAATGCTATTGAACATTAGATGCATATGCAAGAATAAGTATGTTTACTTCTGAATAATTCTTTTGTTATCTTCATTTAAGCTACCTGATGTCAGTTTTGGTCATGTGATGGTAAGTAAACTATTTTATTTGAGAATGCCTCAGAGAAACAGAGGCATGAATGTATTGCTGGTCATACAGTAATTCCTGAGAAAGCTGTAATGTTATGTTATGCTTTACCCTGACTTCAGTACACATATTGTTGTGCTTTTTTGTTAAAAGGTTAGTTTGGTTTGCTTCTTTCTCTAAGGAATTATCAAATGATTTGGGAGGGACAATGGTCAAGTGTAGAATATTGTATGTTACTTTTACCTCAGAAATTTTGCCTTATTTATATAATAATTCAGTGTCTCATTACATTTTATAAAAACAGTTATAAGCAGAAGTTATTACATAAACTTATCTGGAGTTTTAACTGAATTTTACAGAAAATAATTAATTTATGAATATCTGTAAAACCTTTAGCAAGTGTATTTTCAAATGATTTAGGCACACGGGTTTAACGCAGTTAGTTGTACTATATCTACAAATAGAAAAAATTCTACTACCCAAAGTTTTAGATAACTATTTATATATGTACAATGGTAATAAAATTGAAACTGAGTACAAAATTGTGCCTCTATGTTGTATGAAATCTGAAACCGGAATACAAGCTATAATATAAATAAATATAAAGCATGTAGAGGGCCAGTTAATCAGCTGGTTGCATGGCCTGCTTCACTGCTATCAGACACAAATAAGAAGAGGAACAGAACTAAAAGATTGCTTTTGCATTTCTTGGTTTGGATATGTTGGTTTATCATTTACAACAGCTAAGTCCATGTTACTAGCTTACCTTTGACAAAAAATGTTATACATCTTCTTTTTTCCATGAGTTTTCCAATGTATTTAAAGAGCATAGCATTGAACATCTGCTCATTGACAACGAATGGTTTACAGCAAGTATTGCATTTATACACTTGCTAATACTCTAATGCTATCACTCCCTGGACAGACTTTTCTGGAAGATGAAATAAAAAAGGCACATTGAATGGGTAGCAGCACTTTCCTTTATACAAACAAAAAAAAAAAAGAAAAAAAAAAAGATACACAATTAAAAGGACAATAGGATTTAACATTTAATCTTTTTCTTGATCTACTTAGTCTGATTTGCTTGGAAATTATCCAGCTTTTTCAAGTTTTTTACTGTTTTATTTTCTTTTTTCACTGTAAGACAGATATTGAGCAGAGCCTTGTTCTGTAAATAAACCACTTCCATGTGGAAATTATAGCATAAACTGCATAAAATAAGCAGTGTCTCTGACTCTTAAGATGTCATCATGTCTTTTCCAGCTTTTTAGTAATGCCACCTCAAAAGTGAAAAACATTCATTTTAGTAAATCCATGTTCAGGTAATTCCACCCCTTGCTTTTTCTTCCTAGAGAACTTATACCTTGTCTGAAATAATTTTATTAACACTGCATCTGAACTTCCTTGTTTGAGGCACCTGAGAAGCATCTTGTCTTGCCAGACCTTTCAGGTGACACTGGGCTGGCGCTCACTATGAATGCACCACTGTGTTCCCAACCCCAGCTCAGCAGGACTCACAGGACATACTGGATACCATCCACCTTCACCTAGTATCCAATCACTTCAGGACCCTCCTAGCTGACAGAGATTAAAGCAACCACGTTAATTTCTCTGTGGAAATTAATCTTCCTGTGGCATTTATTTTATCTTTTGTGGTGAGCAGATAGTTGATATAACAAAAAATGCCAATCTATTGATAGGTCCAAAAGTTTCCTTTGCAGAACCAGGGCACTTATTTCTCTTCACTTACCAACCTTAGATCAACCTTTCTTCTTTTTAACACAAAAAATGAGAGAGAAGGCTGTAAGCAGGTATTTTGTGTCATCCAGTCTCAGGGATAAAATCTTTCAGAACAAATATATTTGCAATAATCTACCTCTGAATTGGAACCTCTTAATGCCCACAACACAATGCACCTGAGAGATTTTAGCCATCTACTTATGATAAGATAACTTGTGTCCTAGAAGCAATTGGCTGGCCACAACAGGGCAGTTGTTCTGATGTAGTTACATATGCTGGAGATGCCAACATCTAAGCAGAGGGATGCCACATCAAGACCTTGCCTCAGGGACTGGCATTTTTAGTGAGATGGGTAATTTTACTGTGTGTCAAACCAAAGGATTTGCAGAAAGAAAACAAAGTCAATAGAAAAAGGAAAATTTTCACTGACAGATTTCACTCATATCACAGATCTTTTCACATACAGAATGAAAGTTTCCAGGTACTCCCCAACACCTTCAATGGGAAATGATGTGTATTTTGTACAGTAAGCGTAGAAGAGGGGCCCAGAGCACCCTCCAGAATGCACGCCGGCAGGATGCAGAGGCATGACTAGCTTGTTAAATGTAACTACTTGTTACATGTGCAGGTCATGCTCCTGCGGGTAAAGGCAATGCTCAGTGCAATTATAGGAAGAGGAAGGGCCCCCCAGGTGGAGACAATCGCACTGACGGGGCTGGAGTCTGCTTTGTGTAGACAGGCAGCGAGGCTAATGGGACCTTTCCTAGTGATGCCAGCAGAGGAGGAGACATTTGTGAGGATGGGACAGGTGGCTTGATGAGAAAGGAGACTATTGTGAGAAAGCACCTTTCATGAAAAGGACGTGGTGTGACAAAATCTGACAAAGTGTAAACCAGGAGTACATTGAAGAAGGAGAGCTCTGTAGGCACCAGCAGTACTGCAATAAAGTGTGATACCAAAGTGCCCTACTTTTGAGCATGGTTAATGTGGTAAGCACTAAGGGCACATGCTTAGGCATGGCATTGTTAAATCCTGTACTGAAATCATCACTTTCTGTTGCTGACCATATCTGTTTTTATAAATCACGGTGATGTTGAGAGGCAGTGAAGGCAGTTATACTAAGTGGAGGTTGTTCTGTAGTTAATTGGGGAGGGGGTTCATCTTCCTTATTTTTCAGAATCCATACTTAAATGTAGTTGCTGCAAATGTGTTTTAAGTAGCTTACAAATAATATTTGTACAGGCAAACAAACTTCTTAGCATGAAAAATGGTCACTAGGAAATGCATTGAGTTAAACAAGTAGAAAATACAGCTAGAGTCATTTAAGTTGCCACGTCATAATCTCTCTATCGAAATTAATCTGAAAAGGCATCTTTTGGGGGAAAGGAAGATGCTCCCCAATCTAGAATTCCTATTATCCCCAGCACCTCTGATTTTTTTCCCATGACAATTAATTATGATCTCTATCTTCCATGGAAGCTTATCAAACTGTTGGTTTCTTTTTCTCTCCACAGAATTATTCTGTACTTGATATGAGACCACCAACTACAGTCATCACATTGAACAATGCCATGTATTGGCAAGAATTCGAAGACGCGTGTGTCTATGAATGTCTGGATGGGAAAGACTGCCAGAGCTTTTTCTGTTGTTACGAAGAGTGTAAATCAGGCTCATGGAGGAGAGGACGGATTCACATAGACATCTTAGAACTGGACTCGTACTCTAGGGTCTTTTTTCCTACATCCTTCCTGCTGTTTAACCTGGTTTACTGGGTTGGATACCTCTATCTTTAAATGTTGCCTGTAGTGGTGAAGACTGCTGTGTTTTCACTCTGCAGCGGATGGTGAAAGTGCAGAAAAAGTGAAGGACATGGTCAGTTTCATCTCAAATTATAAAGGCCACATTAACCTTCACCACCACAGAGCCTGATGAAGAATTTTAATATATAATTGCCTGAAAAAGAAAAACGTGGAAGAATTCTCTCCTTATTGCTATTAATTTTAAGGAAAAGATTCTTACAAAATTCAGCTGAATTTTTAGTGTAAGCAATGTTTATGAATAATTATTGTATATTAGAATCTCTATTATTCTCCCTTGGCATAGAAGCTATACACAATTCAGGCAAAGATTAAATATGTCATTTTTGTTCTTCATTACCATACCTTCTTCAAAATGCTGCCATATCCCTAAGGCTCAGAACAACATACATTGGCACTGGCAAATAAGCCAAAGCCGACAAAACCACTCATTTGTATTTAGACTTGCTTGAGCTGTGTTTTGGGAAATACTTCATTGGTGATCTCCTTGTTATAGAGAAACCACCAAAAGACAGTAAGAAATGTCTCTCGTGGGATAAAAACATGGACAATTTCTGCAAAGGTCTGGGATTCTAGATGGAACTAGTCAATTACATACACATATCGGTTTTAACTTAAGGTGAAAAGGCAGAGTTATAAGAAAGCTATTATTTTGATACAAATAAAAGACTTGCCTATATCTGAGGCAGTTGTAGGCATAACTTCTAAAATTTTTCAAGCTTTTAACTGTCTTTTTTTATGACTGGCTAAACACAGGATGGTCATTGATTTCTAAAGTATTCAAAGCAGGCCAAGTTTCCTGCTTGTTCGTGTTATTGTAGCAGATAATAGCTGATAGGCCATGAGTAAAAATCACTATGTAATAGCACTAGAGATATGTGACTTTCTTCAGATTGCAATTTACTAAAAAGTGCTCTCTCTCAGTCTTGTTTTAAATCTCAAAGCTGTTTTACAAAGTTGAAAAACATATGTGACAAAGGATGTTTTTTGTTCCTTCCATAAAGTTAAATATTGCAGTCCTTACTCAACAGCAGTTGTTTCCTGGGTTTGAGCTGAAGACCTAACACTTTTGACTTGAATAGTGCATACAGGAACTCAACTGTCACACTTGGATTAAAAATGGAATAGTTGCCACATGTAGAACAAAGTTGTTTTCATTTTTTTCCTAAACTACCAACTATATTTTGCTCTTAAAAGGTATTTCATATTTTTCAAGCTTTTGACCATTGAATTCTTAAACTACCCATTTTTTCAAAAACTAGTTTTACAGTGTTAAACTAGATTACATCTTTTATAGACTGTATCAATAATTGTTACAAAACAAACAAAACATTCAAAACTAAAGAGCAATGGCTTTTCACTACCCTTTGGATGACAAATGGTTACAAAGGATTTAAGTTAAAATATACCTAAAAACAAAATTCTATTTTTTTCTCTCCTGAAGGACCTGACAATTTTTTTATTATCTGAAGAAATGTGTGAAAAATGTGTGTCTCTTCCACACAGTATTGGATAAAAAAGTAGTGGATGTGATTGAAGAGCACTTCCTTTTCTCATCAGAAGGAAAATCATGCAAGCAAGCAAAAACTAATGCAATTGTGATTCTAAAGGAACAGAAATGCTGTCATGTTCTCTGAAACATCACTCTCTGTCATTGCTGTTGCTCTGTGCTCCCAGTAAGTTTTTAAATGAAAAAAAAATTACTAACAGAAAAGTTAACTAGTTCTTTAAAATACTTTTTGTTTTCACTTGTCTAAAGTAACATAAACAGAGCTGAGTTCAGGTGAGGGAGGGAAACCACTTATATAAGGACTGACAAAATTCAAATTAGAAGCACAGAGAAGAGTCTTTAAGAGCAGGATCAAAGTCTTACTTTTAGCAAAATCTTACCAATCTGAAATATTCTAAACCAATGATAACCTTCTGATTTCAAAATACATGTTGAAGTTTTTCTTAAATCTCAGAAACAAATTACTCTATGAAATCAATTGCTCTGTAAACCTCTGTGCCCTGCACTTGGAGATACAAATTTTATTTAAGCATGAGAGTTGTATTTTCAGAAGTGCAAGAAGGGGGTTGATTTGAATTTGACTATCCTGGTCTCTGAACTACTCTACTTTAGCAGCCACCTTCAACCATATTTTCAAGTATACTGGAAATAGTTCAAGCCTATATAAAAGAATGGAAGCAGTCATCCCTTAGGGGCACGATCCTGAAAACCCTCTGCACAATCAATTGATTTGGTGAGAGTATAGTGACAGATGAGCCACAAGAAGGTGCCTTCCACTATCAGACCTTGAACAGTTTAAGTGAGGTTTATTTAGCAATTGCATACTTGAGTGAATATCCTGGGAAAGTGTGCAATGTTCCCATTTTAGATGATGAGCATATACTTATCTTACACTTTTGCTCACAGCTACCCATTTCTGATAAAAGCCTGCAATTCTATCAGGTCCTTTCTTGGAAGACTGATTCTGCCAAGTCCATTCATATTGCCTCTGTTTTTTGAGTGCTTTCATAAACACAAGTTGGAAGCATATCATTCCACTTTTTCCATGGTCCTAATCAAGAAAGAATCTGCAGACAATACTGGCTTCTACTCTTACACTGACAGCAGAGGACATATTCTATTGTGTAATATACTCTGGGGTTATTTGCAAAAAAATGATTTACATGCAAAGTGAGTGGCCACAGGCTGGCAGGTTCCAGAATGCATTCCTCTGCTTAATCCTTGTTGCTTGGTTTACTCTCTCTGCTTCACTGTTCTGTATTTTGGCAGCCACTGAAAAATTATACAGGAAGGGGGTGTTCTAGATTCTGCATCATTCAAAATGCAATTATTCTAAACACCTACACAATGTAGTCTGTGTATAGTTATGTGCCATATCCTTCTGTAATAGTAAGACTATTCTCATTAACCTCCAGATACTCTTTTGCTTGTTTTGCAAACCCAGTGCTTCTGTGTGTTGAGAACTGTAAAAACCACCTTTTACCATTTTAGAACATTTTATTATTACATAATTTCATATTCAAGACTTGCATTTATTCAACCACTTCTTTTTGTTATTTAGAACTTCTTTTTACCCTTCCAAGGAAGGGAAGGGAATGGAAGAAGGCAAACCCAAATGCCTAGAGAAATGAACGCATTTTGATATGCATGTGAAGCCACAAAATCAAGTATGTTCACACTAGATTCTTTTTTTTCTGAAGTTACAGAAAAGATTTTGAGGGTTTTTTAGATAACCAACTTTTCCCGGGAGGATTTGAAGTCAAACATCTTACTCTATCTCTTCAATTAAAAGTCAATGGACAGTATTTCCCTGCCTTGTGGGCAGCACTTTCAAGGCAATTAAGAACATATAAAAATACTGTTCTGGTTAATTCAGTCTTCTAAGTTCTGATGGCCCTGATGCCTAACATACTGACAGCTACTTCTTTTACAGTCATTCTTCCAAGAATAAATGTATAAAAATGCTCTGCCAGTTTATGCTGGCTCCATATCCAGCAATATGTGGAACTGAATTATGCCAGACAATTTTAATGTAACTTTCTAATCAAGAAGTACAGCTGCAGATTAAAACACCTCAGGCAGTTTGTTAACCTTTTTTCTCTTTTTGATGTTCCTTATCTCCTTCTTCAACTCCCAACTGTATATTGGTATATTGTACATATCAAAAGAAAAAAAATAATAAAAAAACCCAGAGCCATCTTCACAGATAAAACAATGAGTAGTGAAGCTAAAACAGGAGGAAGAAATTATTTTTCATTGCTGTGATTTTCTTATCTGTCTCACTCCTCTTATTCAGTTCTTCCCACCACCTACCCACAGCTGATTCTAAATCATCCACCTGGTGGTTTGCACATTCATCATCTGGAACAGCAGTGACACATGAGCCCTAAGCTTGCAGGAAATGATATTTCTGGAACTGGAGGCATCCTGCCAAATAGCTCAGATAGATAGCTATCTCAAACACATTTTAATGTGTCTCAGCACTTCATGTCGCTGTATGAATTTATCACAACTCACCTTACTCGGCCATTTCAAGAAGGGAAGGATGCTTATCTCCTTTTTACACCAAATTCACCTTACCTCTAGAAAAATTACTCTGCCCTGTCCATGCTCCAAGCGACCAGGTGCAAGACATCTCTGAAAAGACCTTAGTTGTACTGCTGACTTTGTGGGAAGGGAGACTCAATTCTTTAAGATAGATTTCATTGGCCTCACAATCTAGATGGTTGGTGTAAAACAAAGCACCCACTGCAACTTGTAAAGGCTGTTCATAACAGAGAATACTTTTCTCATTGGCTGAGCTTTCCAGGTTTCCATAAAATATTTAAAAAAAGGCAAGCCGTATTCCATAATTGTAGCTGCCTACACAGTTAAATGAGTTTTTTCAAGGTATATTCTTGCTTACAGTGAAATCTTTGTGCCTCTTACATTAGTGCCTTTTACATTTCTTGATATTGAAGGATATACTACTATTCCTGGCCTGAGAGTTAGAAAGAGACAGTCACCTTGATGGAGTTCTTCCTGAGCACTAGTCTATGACCAATCTCTTCAACCTATATATTGAGTATTTCTTTGATGTTTCTTCTTTTTTTTTCCAAGCAGTCTGTATGTTTCTTAATTCCTAAGAAAACTGCAATGGGATTTCAGTGGTTTAGTAGAATCCTTCCTTCTTCACTCAGCAACTTCATTCCACCAAGAAATGCAGATCATAAACTCAAGGCTAATATTACCTCTTCCCAGAAGACAGTTTAAAATAGGCAAAAACCAAACTATCCATTGGGAATGCATTTCTACAGCTGAAAGGTGAAGTTCTTTCTCCTTTGGAGCTTTTTTTTTTCCTCTCCTGAATAAATTTTAGATCCTCCCATTGTGTTTTTCAAGAGTTCTAGTATATATGTGAAAAATTAAGGCCTTCCTTCAAGACTCAGTCGCCTTAATAGTTTTGCCTTATCCCCTGGGATGCCTGGTTTTTCTAGACAACAAACAGAGAATCTACTTTCCTCATCATATAGGACACAGTTTTAGATACTAAAAGTAAAACTATGTTTTATGTCTAAACTGAAATGATGTTGGACCAGAAAAAAAATTCATCTCCACTTAAACTGCATTGCTTTGACAAGTTAAACAGAAAATTTTTGTACACTGTACCTCTGGTGGATAACTCAGAGAGATATGTTACCCTATAACGCTGTCTATGACTTAGTCCTGAATTAGGGATAAATATTGTTCTAATCATCCAATTTATCTAGTAGCTGTTTCTTTAAATGACTTTGGATTGTGATTGACACTTTGAACAATTGGTTAGTGTCCGATGATTTTCCTCAAGGGAGATATCCAAGATCTGTGGTGATGCATTCCTTTCTACAAATTTTACTTTTTTTTCCTCTTTTGTTTTGGGTCCTCAAGTCAGTTTCTGTATCCATCTGAAGTTCTTAAGGGTTTTCCTAGAATATAAGTTAAATAAAACTCATCATGAAGTTCAGTGCCTCAGAGTTGAACACCTGAGATATCTACTTCCTATCAAAATGTGCATTTTGGTCTTGTAATCATTTGTTATTTTTGAAGGACAATGTAAGACAGCAGAAGATATGTGCTTATGCTTATTCATATGTCTGAGGAAAGGCTATCTCAAGGACTGAACCAGGCAAACTGGACAGTGATATAGTCAGTTATTATTTGCCAGGTATTCTTTTATCTAGGTAACAAATGAAACTAGCTAGAGGAGTCACAACAGCCTCTTTGATATCATGGAAGCATTCGTACAGTTCAGCTTTACTTGGAGGGCTAAGCCAGCCTGCAGAGCATCTTCTACAGGAACCCAGGTTCTGCCTTTACCACTTAATATAGTGCTTAATACTGTCCTGACGTCTCTTTACCATCTTGCAGCCTATGGAGACAGGAAGCTGTACTGACACAATATATTATATCCACAGGGAAGCTGATGCCTGCTTGTTACAGAGACTGTGTTACAAATTTTAAAGAGAAGACCTCTAGATCTGAGCGAGAAACTTCCTCATTGATCAAGATCATTGATCAGAAGAAGGGTTTAAATTAAAATATTCTTATCAGCAAAACAGAGTGGCTTTGGATCATATTCTAGCAGAGCTGGCTATCCATTAACTGGCCTCCAAGCCTGTACAGAGCAGATTTGTAACTTAAGTACTTCAAGTGAGATTTGTAGTTTACATACTTAAAGTGAAGACTAATACACATAAATCTCAAAATTTCTAAATTGTACATTAATAGAAAATGTTCGAAGAGAACAATCTTGATGATATATTTGAAAAAAACCTGCTGATAAATATGGAACAGAGCATGCTACAGAGTCCATTTCATATTTACAGACTACATGGGGATCCTTAAAAAAAGAGCTACTATTGAACTCATGGAAAGTTGATAAAATAATTGCATCTGACAACATTACACAGGCAGAATAGGGAAGCATGTCACTGCCAGAGTACTCCAAAGGAAACAAAATTTCAGAATAGCCTTCCAGAAAACAATGTTACTCTGAACTACAGTGGGAAACTTGTGCAGAGAGATTACAGCATCAGTCCCCCATATTCTCTTTTGTAGTCATTAAGGAGTCCTGTTACTTTATTGTCATCCACGCTCATGTACAATATCAACTGTAAATCATGGGCCAACATGTTGCTGTCACAAGTAGGAACACTACTCTGGAGGGAATCTGAGCCCAGTCTGTGGCTATCACAGGCAGTGATCAACCACCTCATATAATCCTATTTTAAACTCTCAGTATATCCTGCTCAAAATATTTTTTTCTCCAAAATGACAACATATGGATTTTTTTTTTTAATTTTGAGTGCAATTTTAGGAATCAGAGAAAAACTGGCAACTATGTGCCAAATTGAACTTTCTTATAGAACACACAAAAAAAAAAATAATTTAGATTTCTAATTATCCTTCCTTCCTAAGTTTTTCTTAGGGGTGTGTGATTTCTTTGCTAGCAGTGCAGCTTGTGATGTCATAGTGAAATGAAAGTACAATTATGTGCCCAATGTGCCTTGAATAATACAGGTAGCACTAGTACCAGTATGTCATTCTAAGTTAGTTAGCCATCCTGGTGATTCCCCAGACTGACCTAATCAGAAAAGTCAAACACCCGTGTGCTTCATCTCCTCAGGTTCTCATACAACAACTTTCCCTTATCAAGCACATCCATTCCACTTTACTTTGTGTTAAGGAGTAGGGCTGTGTGTCTAGAATACTATTTATATTCGTATTTTGATCCCAACATTTGTATTTCTGGATACAAATAAATACACATTATCAGAAAATGCTAGTATTGTGTGGATATATTGGTGACTTTATTTTCTTATGAAAGATGATAGCTTAAAAAAGTAGAAACAGACATCTGCAAAACTGCCTAAGAGAAGAGAAATAGTGTGCTACCTTTCTGATAGAATGTTCTTTAAAGGAATTTCAAAAGAGCCTTTAAAAATATTGTCAATAGTTAACAGGAGCTGCCAGTAATGAAAAAGATTTGAGACTGAGGTTTATCCATGAGAAACTAAATAATGCAGCAACTTACCAGATTTCTCATGATCCCACAGTGCAATAGGGATTTCCTTATCTGAATTATATTTATACTTTCTGTATGTGTTCCTACCACTAAGACATTTTTTTTTCCGAAAGTCTTTTTATTTCACTAACAACAATTACCCCTAATTCTTTCATAGTCGTTCAGTAAGTTTCACTCTTAAGGAACTCCACTGGTTTCACGTATTACTTTGACAGGCAATTCACGTTTTATCCCCAGTTGTGTTTCAATAAAACTAGTTACTAGTACTCACCTGTCTACTCAAAAATAAACAGACTCTGGACTTCCCCAACAGAGACTGACACCTGTTACATGAGTGTATGACACACAGTAATCAAGTAGATGGGGTTATGCCCCACTTCTCAGAATAACAGGTAAGCATAACTGTTTCCATGAATATTTGTCTTCTACATATTACTCTTTAGCAGTGTGAAGACACCATCAGCTGTTCTCCCTTGCAGAGCTGGAGACACCACTCGGAACAATGCCTATATTCTTGCAAACACTCAGGGGGGCTGAATGCAAGTTGAGCACATCAGTCCTTCATGAGATTTAAGGTGCTCATCCTGCCAGATTCAGAAGGCTCTGCTACATCTTCCAATTTAATAACATTTCCTGCCCAGTAGGCTCGAGTGTGCAATAAAGTATGATGATGAATCGCGCCAATAAGTTCTGCCTTTTTATGTTACCCTCTGTCTCACCACCACAAATCTAGTTAAGAACTGAATTACTGCTTGGCAGTTCCAGTTAAAGTAAACTCAGTCTGTGAAATGGAAAATGAGAAAAGCTGAACATCATGGAGCTATCCAGAAAGTTAGGAATAAGAGGAATAGATGTTTTCCTACTGGCAGATATCAGAAGACCACTGTCAGGTAATAGCCATAGTAAAAAACCCTCACTTTTTAAAATTCATTTAGAAATATAAGGCATCTGGATTAACAGTACATAATAACTGATATATGCCAGAATTTAACATACAGCAACATGTTCCAGTGGGATTTTTAATTTATTAATTTGCATGTTTGTTTATTTTTATTATCATTTATTATATGTTCCCCAAGAGTGCCACAGAACTAACCTTAAAAGAAAGACTTTTTATGTACGTAAAATCTTACTTCATTCATTAGCCCATCCTCTAGCTTTCTATAACCAATGCTCATCTTAGGAACATATTTTTACATCATATAGTGGCTTCAGCTTCTAGGTTGTCAGCAGTTTTTTATAGTCTTGGTCTAAGAGCATCATGGATCATAGTAGAGCTGAAAAGGTATCCTTTGCTAAAGTAGAGCTAAGTTTTCTGGGGTCTTGTAGTTGTCAAACAGGAGCCAAAGGTCTACCAGAACAAAAAAGTAAGGCAAATAAAGAAAAAAAAAGCTAACTCTATCCTCTTCTATGTAAAGAAGTTATGCAGGGAAAAGATTAGAAAGGCCAAAGCTCAGCTAAAACTAAACCTGGCCCTGGATGTTAAAAACAATAAAAAGAATTTCTATAAATATATTAATAGCAAGAGGAGGACTCGG
>JAOXNG010000001.1:143130735-143146142 GCA_028566535.1 Scolopax minor | reverse complement strand
ATACCTGGGGTGGTATTTTTCAACCTGTTGTGTTTCATGCATCCGCCTGTGAAGGTAAGGACCCTGAGCCACCATTTGGCAGTACAGGCATTTTATAATGCTTTTTTTTATTTTCTGTCAGCAGCTGTGACAGCCTCTTCATTTTACAACCAGCTCCATGACAGGTGTTGCAGAAACTGCCAGGCTGGGCTGCCTCAGTTTCCTGTTTCTAGCAATAACCTGTGCCACACACTTGGGGAAAGGTGCAAGAAAGGCTGGCAGTGGTGGCTGGTGAGGACAACCTACTTCTCATGGTCATCTCTTCTTTGGTGCTATTTGGTAGCTGCTGAGGGCTGAAGTTCTTTCCCAGTCCTGGAGGAGTTACAAGTATTTCCCCAGAGTATCTCATAATGAGGCATGATAGGCTTCATATACTGCTTTGACCATGATCTGAGTATCCCCAGTTAATTAATTCTCTTGTTATGACTAGTCTGGCCTAAGAATCACCAGCATTTCAAATTCCAAAAGGCGGTGTTGCTCCATTTAGCGACAAGCACACTTTGAAGACTGTAGTTGGACCCACCTGCCTCATACTGCATGACAGTGAAGGGTATTAAAAATTGATGTTTGCATTTGATCCTCTCTTCAGCTTAATATTGCTGTGTATCACTCTATTGGAGGAGGGTATTTATTGCTGTTTGCTTTTCAGCCTTTTTCTCTCTTGCCCTGAACTGACATGTATCCTGCTCCTAATACCTTGCAAATATACTCACTAGGTAACAGAGAAACAATGCAGGCTCTTGCCAGTTGTCAATCATATGATCAAAGAGCACAGCACTGTATGTCCTAGGTCAGAGATGAATTTACATCTAGTCTTGTGTAGCACTTTCTTACTCTGGATATTAAAGAGAGTATTTACTTGTGGAAAAGTGGAACCAGAGGGACTTGTGTGACAAACATGACTGAGATTAAGTCCTTGAGAGATTGCTGCAGAGATAATTGCTTTTTTTTCCTGAACCAGGTAGGACAAGCAATGTCACCTTCACCACTTTACCCTGCATGTGACTTCAGTTGATCTTGACCCACAGCCAAGATGCTGAGTGCTAGCTTTATGATTCAAGCTATGGCATGCTGAAGATGGGAACAAAAATGTAAGACTTCAGATTACACTTTGGCAAAGTCCATAAAATTCAACATTAAACCTATTTAAATCCTTTTGGTTAAAGCCTCATTTTTTTTTAAAGGTTAGTGATCATTTAGCCATCAAAATGAGTTACTGCTGCAAATAAAGAGCACAAATCAGACCATACAAGATATAATATTTGTTCTTTCATGCTCTTCATATGCAATTTAAACTTTAGCTTTAAAAGATTTTTTACTCACATGGACAGAAGATTTGCCTCGCTTTCCTCTTTAGGAAAAGAGTGAAGATGCCAGCTAATGGACAACTTCTGCTTGTACTGAGTTGAGACCTCCGTTACAAGCCAATGACCAGTGACCTTGGTTTTAATGTATTTCCTGTATGTGGGACAGCTAGGATGCAAACAGTGCTCCCTAGTTTTGCTAGGACTTTATTTCAGATGTTTTGGGACACAAATATCTATGGGAATGAAAGATTCTCATTTTGGTATATTTCAAGTGTTGCAGGTGTATAACTGTGTCCATGAGCTCATGTCTATGGCGTTTCTATAAGGAACCTTAGGCTAACATGTGCTCAGCTTGCTGGACTGTACACATTATTCCTAACAGCTTTCCCTCCATCCTTTTCCCTCCTCTCTGGTCATCTTCCATGCTTTGACCTTTTCCAGTCCCATGTGCCCACCCCTCAACACTTGCTAAAGCTCTCTCTCTGCAGTCCTCCCAGAAGCTCCTAGTCTCACTGTCTATGAGCCTTCAATAGCATGGGTTCATGTTTGATATTAAATGGACCTAGATAAAGTTTTTGCATGCCTTTTGTTCAAGACAACTCTGTGTTCAGTGTACTAGCAATGCCAACATATCAGCTTTTCACTTTTCCAGTAACTGCATTGCATATCTGTGTGTAAAGTACACCTCATCTGTTTCCTCTTGCTAGACATGAATGTTTTATAGCTTTGTATAGAAATTTTTCAGCAATAGAAATAGAAACACTGATGTCAGTTCTTGATAAGTAACTCATATCAAATCACATCCCACTGGTAATCTGGCATAGCTCTTTCTTACAAAAGCATTATATGAATGGATGCCCAAAATAACATTTGGTGTTATTAGGAGTATCAAGGTCTCATCTGTAATAACAATAACCACTGAAAATCCTGCAGGAATAAAACAGATGATGGTTCTTATATAAAAAAAAAATCTTGTGAGTTTCTTTTTAATTTCCTTATGTGACACAACTTATTGAGATTATTCCAACCTCACCATTAAATGTCATCAGTGTTAATATAAATTTCAGGAAAATTGATCTTCATGAGGGTTTTTCAGGTCTTTTCTCCAGTTATAAAAATGATATAAAATTCATTTCACAAATGCTGAGATAAAGTAAACATTGCATTTCTTTCTTTCATAGTTCCTCTGTAAATTTTCCCTGAAAGCATTACATCTACCATTTGAAAGTCAGCATTAACCACTATGGTACCAAACATGTTAGCATGAAGATTCAATTTAGTTGCTACGAAAAATTTTGAGAGTATGAGGGCAATGACATTAAGCAATACATCGCTAGGAAGGGTACACATTCTTCAGCCCTGGATGTGTTTATGGTCAGATTAGCTAAAAAACAGAAATCATTCTAGGATAGATGATCTTGCCTTAGCATAGAAGCTGCATGAAACAATCTTTTGAGATTTCTTCTTTTCCAATTTTATTACGATTTTATATTTTAACATTTCCTATTCCAAATATTTTATAGGAGTGATAAGTAATAGTAAGTAATAATTGCAGGATAGGAGCTTTCAATAACCACTGAAACCTCTAGGTATAAGAGAAGTAGTGTTAAAACGTAAGAAAAGACTGAAATAAGTTAAGAATTTAGCTGACTTAATTGCAATGAAATCCAGCCAAAGGAATCTAAAATAAAATTCTGAGGAGACCATTAGAAACTACATGATGCTTTTGTTCACAACTAAACACCCGTTGATTGGTATATATGTTTATATATTCATAAAACATGTCCATATAGCTAGGGATCTTTATTTGGATGGATGTTAGGGTGTAATTACATGAACATAGGTCTTGTAAGTCACCTTTGAGACTAACTTAACTGTCAGTTCATCATCTAGGGAAATTAATATTTGGGTAATGTCGGTTCTGCCCTCAAAATCTTCTAAGGCTCTGCTGTACATAGCTGTATAAGAGGAAGCTGTTTTAAATCTGGCAAGGCTCCAACTGCTTAGGCACAGTTGGGAATACATTGGGGATGAAGAATCAGTCATTTGCCCAGGGAAGTGATTGGTGCCCAGGGAAGTGGTTGTCACCATCCCTGGAGGTATTTAAAAGATGTGCCAAGGGATGTGGTTTAGAGGTAACTTGGCAGTAATAGGTTAATGGCTGGACTTGATGATCTTACAGGTCTTTTCCAACCTATGATTCTATGATACTATGATTTAGAAAAGTATTGTCAAGCTGAAGCTAAGAAAGTAATCTGATCCTACTTGATTTTTACAATTTAATTTCCATAACTGGTCTCTGGAAGTGACAATATGCTGAGAATAAAGGATTCTGTTCCATATTGTTGCACTCTGCTCAGCAAACCATGTAGTAATCTTTAGATCATGGTAGAAATTATATGGGAATATAAAACTTAGTATTATTTTTACTTTGTTTTAAAGAATTCCTCAGAAACGGTACACTAAGACTAATATTAAATGGACATCTCCATTGTAGTCAGACTTTGGACAATTACAAACCATCAGAATTACTACTGGCTATGACAATTCAATTTGGCTGTGTGCATATACATTATTGCTTTCCAGGTTATTGTTCACAGTCTATTTTCCACTCAAAGGACCACTTCACGTAAGTCAGTACAAAGATGGCCATGTCCTGCAGATGTATTGCAATGGAGAAGGAAGTTGCTCAATGGACTTATTTTATTGCAGGTTTTACAGATTGTACACAAGGAAAAAAAAAACTCTATAAAGTACTAAAGTACATTTTATGCTAAGGTAAGTTTGCCCCAGAAAACTATATCCTACTTCTGCCTCTGCCATATGAGTTCTCATTAGACAAGAGACTAAAACGAAACTCGACAGAGTTTTTCCCAAAAGAAGTGTACCTCTTACGTGTCCAGTTTAAGAACTTGTGAATGAAAAACCATCACAGCAGCAGATGTTTGTAGGAGAGAGTGCTTTGAATCCCAATGTTGTAAAATGCTAAGCATGGTGCAAGATGCTGCTGCACTGCTACGCATATGTGCAAGGGAGACAGATCAAGTTGCACAGACAATCTTAATTTTTGCTTCACACAGCTTTCAGGCTGCTTCACTGGTAACATCATAGAATCGTTAGAGTTGGAAGGGACCTTAAAGATCATCGAGTTCCAACCCCTTTTTTCCATGGGCAGGGACACCTCCCACTAGACCAGGTTGCTCAAAGCCCCATCCAGCCTGGCCTTGAACACTTCCAGGGATGGGGCATCCACAACTACTCTAGGCAGAGACAGTCAATTTTCAATTGACCAAAAATAAAGTATTTCATTGATAACTAATTTAGCTGTACATCGCCTCAGTGAGAAAATCCTTCCAGGCAGCACAGCTTCCTGACATGATGCCAAGGCCTGGATTAATACTAATAACTAGAAAGGTTACTACCCACTGTACTGAATTATGCCATTTCCTGAGGCACACACTATTCGTTGGAGAGAATTCCTTCAGATGAAGCAGGTAGCCCTAACAGCACTTAATGCAGGACAACCAGAGATCACAGCAGCAGGAGTAGTCAGGGACCTTAGAAGCAGCAAGGCCAAGAGTAGCAGGAGCAGTAACTGAGGTCCCCACATGTAGAAAATAGCCGTTGCTTTAGATGACACGGAGGAAGCCAACTAATAAGAACTAGGTGAGGAGTTTTGAAAGCTGAAATGCACAAACTGTTACTCACTATGCCTCAGAAACATTATCTGTTTTCAAAAGTTATGATAGAGCCATTTTACAGTAAATTGAATATGAGCAGCATGCTCTGGTGGGGTAAAGACTAAGTTTTTAGCAGCATAGAGCAAAGGCCCCTGACCTTCGTAGGCTGGTGGGAGGATTTGCAGGGCAGCAGCATCAACTGTACACAGTACTGGTGGTGTCATAAGCAGCGTGTGTCTTCGCATGGATGGAGATAGGGATGTCGGTATAGCTGTTTCTCCCCTGGCATATTCTTCTGATACCAACTTTCAGGGGAGTGCTTGGGCAGACCTGATTTCAGAAAAGGCAGACTCCACAAAGCATTCTGCCATGCTGCAGTAGGCAAGCAGGATAGGTCAGTGCAGTTATTGTGATGCTCTCAGTCCACATACAATTGATGTGAGTGCATAAAGAAGATCAAAGCCTCAACTCCATCTCATCCTCCTCAGTCTTTCAGTGCCTTACCTTCACTTCACAGAGGCAGCTTCAGTAGTTAATTTTAGAGTAGCAATGGCCTGTTTTGAAATGGATGTTGAACTTGCCCTTTGCTATGCTGCTGGCAAGATTAGTGACAAAAAAGATCAGAAAAAATCAGGGATGCACTCTGACACCTTTCAGAGGGCAATGTGAAGCTGAGAATGTTGTGGTTGCTAAGGGGATGACGTATAAAGAGCCTTTGTTCCAGGTAGAACAATGGGTCCTTTAAGCCCACAACACTAATTAACTCTATTCTTTCCAGCTTCCATGAAATAAGTGTTTATCCAGAGGCAAATTCATTTCTTCTTATCTATCAGTGTGCATAGCTGTCAATGTGTTTCAGCAGAATTTGGAAACATCCAACAGCTTCTAGGTGTTCTGCCTAGTGAGCCCTGGCCTGGTGGGCATGGTGTAGGAGCAGGAAGCTTACACTGCTTGTGCTGAATAGACTTTTATATTTTATAGATAGTACATTTCAATAAATAGATTTTGAGATATAATAAAATCAAAGGCATAGAAGTCACTTGTACCCCAAATATCCACAGATCTTTTATTTCTGATTCCAGGAGGTCCAGAGCTTTATGGACTAAATTAATCAGGAGGCTTTGGGGAAGGTTTATTTAAATTAACAAATTAATGGGTTTCCTATCCATATTAATCTTTCTATTCAATCTAAAAGTGAGACTTCTAATAATTACTGTATTTTTGGGTGCACATACAGTACTGCAATCACACAATAACAGCATAGTTTGATTATCTGAAAATACAAATTTTGCTTGAAAAATTAATCGTTATAACTAGGGGAAAAGTAAAGAAAAGAACGCATAACTGTTAATTAAAAATTTTCACCTCATCAGAAAAGATACAGCTGCCATTGACTTCAATATCTGAACAAATTTGCCTAGTGACTGCTGCAGGTTTTAGGAGAAAAAAAAAAGACTGTTGGAATTAAAATTGCCAAAGTGGGCATAATGCTCTTCCATATAAGGACTTGATTGTTTCTCTACTGACATGGTTTTGTTTTGGAATGGTGAGAAGACAAAGCTTTTGGATCATTGCATTTGACTGCTTCATAAAGACACCTGGCTTTCCCAAAGCAGCTGGGCAGTTCTGCTTGTTGGTACACAGGCAGAAAGGAAAGCAAAAATATTTTCTGAAGGGAGAACTAGACTCACAAGGTAGAATTCATCTGACTACCTGACAGCATCTAGACTGGGGGGATTTAGTGGCCCCTACCTTCTCCTAGTATCAAAGGAAAAAAAAAAAAAGGAATTAATCCTGAATAGTTATCTAAAATAATACTATTAATAATGTCACTATTCTAGATAACAAAGTGCCTGTTCCTCTTCATCAGCTACAAGGGGAATGAACATTAGAGTGAATAGTTCAGAAGACAACAGTCTGTAGCATCAAAGCACAAGAATTTCTATGATCCTTGATGTTTCCATCTGCCCATGATGAATCTAATTCTCTCTTGCTTATGGGGAACAATGTTTATCCCTGTGTTATAAAGCACAGAGTAGTATTTTATATGACATGGCTGATCTCTGCAGAGATATTTGCTGTTGGCAGAACCAGAGATCAGACAAAACCTTTGAGGGATGCATTGTTCTACAAAAGAAATACTCTGGAGACTTTTAAAAAGAGAAAAGGTGAAAACTGAGGACTTCACATTTTTTTACTGAAGAAAATTCTTGGTTTAACTTGATCTAAAATTTAAATATAAGACAATTTTTAATTCTGTACAGTAACGTTAGTGTTACTTCCAGCAGTCTGAAGCTTGGTGCAAGCAGAAAAAGCTATTTCAATATTCAGGAGTGACTATTGTAATGGGAAGACAAATTGCTGAAACTCCCATCCTATCCAGTGATCTTCCCAAGTGCCAGTCCAGCCCCCAGAAGATCAACAGCTCTTCTCTGTTCATACAGAAAAAAGAAACACTCCATAGTAGTAAACACTAGCTTTTACATGGTCAGCATAAAGTGAAGACCTTTTTTATCACTGTGTACCAAATAAATAGTTTGCAATCATGTTTTTGAACTAAGGTACCTGTCATTATCTTCTGGATAAAATCATACCACTCAGAACCCCAAACAATTTTTTTTTAGTAGGAATTCCTATGAAATTCAAAAAACTCTGCTGGGAAATTCATGGAGGAGATCCTACTTCAGATATATCATGAAAATCCATAAAATACATCAAAATCTAAAACAATCCATTTTTTCCATCTAAGAGAAAAGAATCACACGGAGCACATACAAATGTATCATGGGAGGAGCTCTGTGGAGTCCATCTAGCCCAGCATCAAGCATACAGTGAAGAGTATAAGGAAAGTACAATTATATTTTTAAATTTATAAGAATGGAACAGAACAGACACTTTCCTAGAATAATCTCACCGGTTATTTGTGGCTTAGGACCATCCTGAGGGAGAACTAATCAGAATGGACACTTCTACCCAGAGTTTCTTAGGCTGATCTTTGAACCACCTACATTTTAGAACCTACTGCTCTGAGGCAGCTCTTTGTAAATGAGTATCATGGAATGTGAAAAAAGATACCTTTATTTGCCTGTTTTGATCTCAATTTAACAAACCCCCGAAAGCCGTCTGAGTTAAGATACTATGTAGAAGGAAGAACCTTTATTCTAGCATGAATCAACTTTCTGCTAACAACTTTTCCCCAAAATTAACTTTTCTCTTTCTTTCCCTTGCAGATATTTTCAAGCCACCAAATCTATAGAAGCAATTTCTAAGAAAGCTTTTCGCTATCCTTCAAACTAAACAGAAGTGTGTCTTTCTCAGACAGTTGCCATTGTAATCACAAGGCCAATTATTGCTTTTGATGTTTGCAGTTTAGGGAACTGCACACATCCCAGTTTTGTGCAGCCTTGGGAACCTAACACAATAACTGCATTTTACGTCTTTTGCTCTTTAGGCTTAATTACCTTTCAGCTGCTGACATAATTCTTTTCATTCAGTTCCACAAATTTATGAAAGTTTTTCTTTTTCATTAGAAATGTCAAACCCAGCTTTGTTCAGTGCTCCACAATCTTAACTTTATAAACCAGAGTTTCAAATATTCTTTCAGAATACATTTCTACCTACGCAAAAGTGTTTGCAGAAATAAATTGTATTTGCAAGATTCAGCACACTTAATGGCACATACATGCACATACACACAAAGAATTCAAACCCATAAGACATTTTTACCTCCTATGTGTGCTGCATGTTCTCCCCTTTGATGGCATTTAGAAAGCTTAAAGACCTCATGTGAAACCCTACTTTCATTTAAATCAGTGACTAAAATCTTCCTAATCAACAGAATCAGGACTAGAATTATGCCTCTTATTTTTATTATGTTCATTCCAATTATTTGATTGAATGTGATGAAAAATTACACTTCTACCAACACTGAGCCAGAAACCTTGATATTAGGCTATTTTTCCTTCCTTAACATTGCTTAGACCAGGAAAAGAAAAAGTTTTAAATTGCAAAAATTCTCCCAGATCCTCCTTATAATATCTAAACTTCTACCTTTTTTATATTCCTTCCTTACCTGGTGACATTTTCAACAATCTTTTATCTCAGGTACACATCATGCTGACTGTCATTCACTTGGAAAGAAGAAAAATTCAACACAACTTGGGCTAGAATGAGTCTGATTTCAAATGCTGTGGTTTCATTATCTGCTACAAACCATTCACAGAAAAGCACACAGTAGGGAGAGGGGAGGAAATGACAGAAAAAATGTCAGGTAATAAATAAATTCATGACTCGTAAATTACTTGCTGAAAGGAACATAAAGAGCAAAATTGTGGTTTTGCCATTGACTTAATAGGAACACAACCAAAAGTATTAAATTTTTTGCTCTGACTTACAGGACTGAATCTACTGAAACCATTTTAGTACCACAATCCATGATGCTTGCCTCCCAAATACTTATGTAGGGGCAATATTGTTGGGAAATGCTACAACCAGCTGTTAGGATTCTTCACAGTCTTTAAAGAAGCACATCCACTCCATTTTTCAGAGTGAGTAAAAGCGTTCATGTAAATAAAAGCTCTTTCATAGCTTTGAAGGAATTTAGCACTGGGACAGAATTCTCCTATCTCTCCCCTCACCCTAGCAACACCCATACTTCAGCACAGGTCATAAATAGTACTTCAACCTCACCAGTTCTAGTCAAATTACACCACAGCCCTGAATACAGCTATTTATGAGCAGCCACATGAAGCTACAGAGCAAGAGAATCTGATCTGCTATTCACAAGGTTCATTTTTATTTATATTTAGAACTTACTACTTCTTTTTGCTCCTCATCTGAGGAGTGATGCACATCAATCCACTCTCCATCTTCATCATCTTCTTCCTCACTCAGACTAGCACTTTCCCATCCATCTGCTCAGGGGGAAAAAAAGCACAGAGCTGTTCATACAGATTCAGCTTAACTACTTGAGTTTGAAAGAATTTAAGATTGGATTGCAAGCTCTCAACTGCCTTTCATCACCTGTCTGCATTTATGCCCAAGGACTTGCTTACCAAACAGGCAAGGGTGTCAGCATCCCAGCCCTAGGACTACATAGACATTACAAAGCTATAAGATACTTCATACAGCTGATTGGTATTTGTCAAATGATTTTTAGAAGACATCCACAGTTGAACAGACCAGCAGCTCCCATGCTTTCCCACTGGCCAGTTCAGCTACCAAATTCCATCTGGCTTGTAACCGATTCAGACCTGTGCAAAAAGCCTCACCTTAGGCTTTCCTTAGTGCACCCACATCACATGCACATTCAGTTACAGACACTGATAAATGCACAGAGCAGCGTGACATCTTTGAAAACACACATACACTCACTCCTACAACAGACTGCTTAAAACAGCTGGTGCATTTCTCCATTAATGTGTGCTGCATTCACTCATTTATTATGAGTTTTCATCAAAACTGGAACAATCATGATCAGGAAATGCATTATGTGCATCTTGTTCACTCAAAACCAAGTCAACTACAGAAAATACCCAGAGGAGCTTGGTTAAGTCAGTGCCACAGCAGCCTGTGCCATAAAGTTTTACTCTCATCTGAAGTTAAAGATCCACAGAACAAAGTACATTTGGGACAATCTCTGAAGACACACAGTATTTTACAGATGCTAATCGCTACACTGTCCGGTAATGGTGTTCCCCACTCCCTGCCATCTAAACCAAGGAGGGTAGCAATGAATTAATAGCTGTTATTTTCTCCAGTATACGCATTGCTCTTCCTCACTGCTCTTCAAATAGACTGATGTGCTAAACTTAGCAGCTTCGGAAACCAAAACTAAGAGATTGTTATACTAATTGTTGCATTCACATGCGTAAGAAACATGACATAGCAGTGTTACGTGACAGCAGCAAATGAAACACAAGTTTTATGTCCAACTAAAATCATAGTGACAATGATGCTCAAAATAGAAATGGTAAAATAAAAAAAAGGCCAACCTTCCTCTTTGTTTCCTCCCTTTTCCTTTTGACTCTCAACTTCCAGCACTTCTGCTCCTGGAATATAATCTTTGGCATCCAGTTCTCCATATTCATGAATTCTGGCTTCCAACGAGGCCTCAGTAGGCTTACCCTGCAAGTTAACAAACCACATGTTAAGAAGGCTGCTATTTTAATGCCCACAAATATCTGAAAAAATTTGGAGAAGAGGATGCAAAGGATAAATTACGTCTGATGAAATAAGAAAATAGCTCAAATTACTAAAAAGTTAAATGAACTCTAGGAAAATAGTCACGTTTCTGCATGATCCTTCTGACAATAAGTTTGATAAATTTGAACTAAAGGAATCTTGAAATAAGAGCAAACAACATCAAAAGGCAGCAAGGGAACAGGCAAGGGAGGAATTCAGACATGAATCCACCTCAGAGAGGAAGCTATGAGAACTGGTCACATCATCATTTTTAAGCACATGAGCCTGTGTTCACGGTGAATACAATGCACATAAAACAACACTTACCCTGAATTTCTTCTGCAGCATCTCTGGATTCAGAGAACGGAAAAGGTGTATCAGAGTTCTTGCAGACATCATCACATCTACCCAGGAAAAAGAAGTCAAGAATAAGTAACAGAGAAACAGAATTCTGTGCAAACTGATCAGTTTTGTTAATTAGTTCCCCTGCCATAACTACCCTTGACTGCGTTTGTGTCCTATGTATATACATTCAAAATACAGAGAAAGGCAAGAGACACCCAACTGATGTTTCTCAGATCATATAAAAAACCAATTAAAGACATCACTATTATGAAGGCTAGGAGGACCACATGATATAGGAGGAAAAAAAAATGTAGAAGTCTCATGCATGTAATACACTTACTTTTATTTTTATGAGTCTTGTACTGAACAAGGTCTTGGAGCAGATCTTCAGTCATGGCTAATGGACATCTCGCTGTGATTTCTTTTATCGCATTGATTCTAAAAAATTGGAAGCAAGTTATTTTCTGAACACCACAGTTAGGAGAGACTCCCACTGGCCTAGTAATAGACTGAATTATCTGGATCTTGAAGAACCTGAATACAGCATTTATACAACATTTTGTGTAACAAGGAAGAACATCACAAAGAGCTCTCTGTGCCATGCTTCTTCAAACCCCTCCACCTTTAGCTCTCTTTCTAGCTATTATTTTGTCTGATCCTAGGCCTCAGGACCCTGCAAGTGAAGTCTGAGCCCAGGCAGGCAGGAAAAGCAGCCAGTCACAAGGGGGGGGAAAAAACAGAAAGGAAAATGCAAGAAACTGCTCTGGCATCAACCATGAGCAGGCCAAGGACAATGTAACTGAAGTCTGTGGGCTCACACAAGTTCCCTGTTAAATCATCTTCATGCACACACTTAGTACACTAAATACCTGGATTAAAACCATGCCAAGAGGAACAGGAATAGCTCACAAAATTTTCACAATACATCTACACACAACAGTCTGCCCCTGTTGAGTGCTTCATCCTCAAGGACAGGTTAGCTTTCTCCTACACTTGATCATTCTCCTCTCCACTTACACCAGAGCTTTCACAAATACTTCTCTTGACTCAAAGAAAGTAAATTACAGTTCTATTAAGAGCAATATTTAAATTTCTTGTCAGTAGTAAAATTTCATTCTCAAAATTAAGTTAAAAGTCCTGAACTTTTAACTCACTGAGTATATACAAATTCAGATTAAATACAGAGTATTTAAGGAAGGAATTTAAATACAAGCCCAAATGACAAAGAATAATAAAAAACCCAAACAACACCATCATGAAATCCAGAAAAGTTAAGTCACAGCACTAAACAGAGAAACTTAGCATTCTGGGGAATTTAAAACACTGCCAACAAAAATAAGGGAAGTTTATGTCCTAACTTGTTTTCATTCAAACAGGTTTTTGAAAGCCTAGTATGAATGACAGGAATAAGTTGCAGGTGGTTTAGAAAAGAAAAATACTTTTCCACATTAGGGAGTTTTAGTTTTTGTAAGATTCTGTACCCACCCCACAGTCATGACCTCCCCAGAATTCTTGTCAGTGACAAAGTTGTTGGCAATGGTCATTAACACTGACTGGATAATCTGAAAATAAGAAAAAAAGGATAAATAAACTTAATGCATATCTAATCAAATTGTGAAAGTGATTACATAATATTAACAGACAACAGAATCCTTTTCACAGAAAGACAGAGCTCAGGATCTGTCACTATAGCCAGCAAGTGTTCTAGACACAAATTCTCTTGCAGAAATTAAGACAGACAAGGGTGTGTTTGTACAAAACTTGCAGAACTAGCCAAAATCACCATAAAATCTTCAAGATGGACTGTCTGACCAGATTCCCTTTTCCCCCTCCCCATGAATGCACTCGATTATAATCCCATGCTGGCCTGCTGTTCCTTCTTAACATCACTACAGACAGGTGAAGTACTGACCTCAGGTGGTACTAGCTGATGTGAAGCTTGTGCAGCAAACAAGAGAATCTTTGTAACTTCTGGAGGAAAAGAAAAGAGTGAAAATGATGCCAAAGCACATGGCTGCAGCCTGCTCTGGTCAATAAACACATCCACCAAAACAGCGAATTAAGAAGCTGCCCAGTCTAAGTCTCAAAGCCATTTAAGTTCCTAACGCTTGGTGGGAGAGGACTGATCTGGTCTTCACCCCTGCAGCAGTGCAGGCCCTTAGCAGCCAGCTAAGACAAAAGAAATGCTCTAGAACTAGAGTGAAAAGACCTGTAAAAGCAGCAAAAAGTAGTCATGCTTTGCTCAACTACTCAGGACTTGCAAGGGCAAACAGATTCGTTTTATCCCATTGCTGGAGTTTCTCAGGTGCTCAGATAAGAAGTGCACACCTTCCCTAGAAGTGCTTTGTACTTCTGGCAGTACAGCCAGACACTGGTCTTCCCTCATCCCCACTCTGGAGTACTGCTTTTACAGCACTGCTTCTAAGAGCTGACTGTACGTGTGACTTGATGGACCAGCAGTGTTATCTACTACTCTGCTCTTACTACTCACCTCTCTGATGGGGCTGTAGGAATCTCTGAACGAATGGGTAGAAATTAAAAAGAAAAAGCTGCAGGAAAGAAGTAACAGATTAACTTCTTGTCTTTTAACTTGACATCACCTTCATAGGATGATATGCTGTAAAACAATGATTCTATAAAGCTTGCTCTTTAAATGCCTTGATGCATTCTCCTGTCTTGAGCTTGATACATGCGGAGATGAAGAAATAACTTGTGCAAAGGAAATACAAGGCTCAATCTCAAACTCTGTGAAACCCAGAGAACAGTTCTTGTTAGACTGCATTGAATTCAAATCAGGGCACTGCTGTACAGTCCTACAACGTGCCACTTCCCTTTGCCTCAGGGACAAAATCTTCTCTCCAAAAACAGAAAGACTCCAGCAATTTTGATCCCACTTCGGCTGTACCTCAAAGAGTGCATAAGCAATTGCTGGACTCCTTTGAAAAGCCTTTCTCCTTTGAAGGCCCTCCCAGAAGCATGCAAGTCTTCAAAAGAGCCATGTTCTCTCAGCTGCTACAGACCAACAGCCTTCTGTAGCAGATCTCACTTAGTACCACACAAGTTTACATCACTGCACTGTTCCATGAGGCTCACTGGCAACTACCTGACTATACATCTGTACTTTTCAACATACAGCAAAATTAAACCTCATTTTCCAGAGGCACAAGGCCAGAACATGCCACCACCCAAACCAGGCTACTGTCAGAGTATGTACCTCATGTATTCCAACTAGCCTAGATATTAGGTCCATGAGCATCATCTTCACTTCAAATCGTTCCTTACAGTTTTCCAGCTGCTTCAGCAGTTTCTCTGCAAAGTCTAGAAGAAGCAATAATAGATTTGTGTTAGACTTAAAGAGCACGATTCAGAACTCAGCTGGGATTAGATTACAAAAGGCAGTCACTTTGGCTTGGGTATTTATTAAGCCCTAGTGCCCTTGCACAGGAGAAATTAAAGGTGGCCAGAGCACTTCCCCAAATATATTATTTTTCTTCTCTTGCACATAGGAGGTCTGAAGCTGTGTATAGATTCAGCAGAGAGGAAAACTAGCAGAAGTTCCACACCATCATAATCATAGGGTCAGTATCTAAAGCTGGATGTTTTTTAGATACAGTTTTTGGGTTCATCTGAAAAACAAACTCTCCAGAGGTTCACTAGACCAGACTAAGACCAAATTAAGTGATATTAGACAAACAGACTAGTAATAGGAATACATTTTTGAAGGGGAAGTAAGCCAAAAAATCCCCATTCACAGAAACTATGACTTCCTCACATAGGAAAAAGGTAGAGAGCCACATCCTCATCTGTAGCTACCTGAAGTGAATGAAGTAGGAGGTGTCCCTGAAGGAGGACC
>JAOXNG010000001.1:143105297-143119575 GCA_028566535.1 Scolopax minor | reverse complement strand
TAAGGAAAAAAAACCAACAAACCCAGAATTTACTCCCCAGACAGACAAATTAGGAAACCCACTTGGATTATACCAGAGTTTCTGTGCAGTCTACAGGCTTAAGTTTCCTTCTATTAATAGTGAGAGACAGCAAGTGGGGAGGAGGTGGCTGACTGATATCCATTATACTGCATAACACCAATTACATTAGACATTTATTTTGTGATATGGCTGCAAGGTATCTGGAGTGCCTGTCTGGACATTGGCCTAGCTAGTTTTGCCTGAATGCAGCTTTGCACAAAATGTATTTCCATCAAAATAAATACATTTTTAAAAACCTAGTGATTTGTGTGTATTTTGAATGACACTTAAGAGGAAGTAATGGAATGCATTTTTTGCAGTGAACAATATAGGGCAGTTGACCATGTAATGCAGAAATAATATGCACACAAAAATTCTAGTGAATAAGTTTCTATTTTTAGTGAATATATTTCCCACTTTCTCAATTAATTAAAATGCAGTGTTGAAATTGTATTGTGCTGTTGCAATAGGTTGGAGGGTTGTAATCATTGTGTCGCCCCCAGTGGTTTGTGTTACTGTTCCTTATTTTGCATAACTAGATATTAGATGATAGTTTGCAATGTTCTGTTATTCTTCTATGCAATATTTGAGTCTTACTGTCCTGAAAATGTTTTTAGTACCTAATTCAACAAAAAACTAAGCATTAGGTTAGCTTTGCAAACCTGAGAATAAATTAATTTACTCTAGCTGAAACTAATTGAGCATGCAGTGTCATTTTAAGCGCTGTACTGGAACTGGCAAGGGGTAGTTTCTCTATTTTTCTACTAAAAAGAAAAATTTTAAAAAATGAGGTAATAGTTTCTCTATTTTTCTACTAAATAGTATTTCTCTATTTTTTTTTTACTTATCCATCAGCAATAATCTATTGCCACTGTGGTTCTTATTTTTATTCCAATTTATCTCTTTAATTTCACAAAACATGAACTTATTACTTAACCTGCCCTAATTCACTCTGTCTCCTCCCTCTAGTTCTTGGTATCTGAGCCTTGAAGTTCACTAGGAAGCACCTAGTGCTAAATCTTGTCCTAAATCTTGTCCTATCCATTGCATCCCCAACTGGCATCTTGCCCGCAGCAACAATTTCACTTGAGAGGCTGAGGTTTGAGGAGCTAGTACAATTGCTTTGGTCATGTTTTGGATTGCACAGCATGGAAGATAACAGCAGAACTCAGCACTTACGAATCAGCCTGCTCTACAGTAACAAGAGAGGAAGTTTTATTCTATTTCAGAGACTCACAGGTATTACAAAGCTCCAGTCTGCTCTCACTGAAGCCAACAGGTTCCTTTGCTTTGATTTCTATAGGAGCTGGATCAGTAGAGAGAATGAGAGCTATAATTTCGCACAGTAATAAGCTTCTTTCCCTTGCAAGGATAAACTATTCAGCTGTCAGACTCTGTGCACCCTTGTAGGTCTCAGCGTTTTCACTAGCTTGAATAGAATCTATTTCCATTAAGTGTTGTATATGACGAAGGACCACTTGATATTTTATTCATACAGCAGTATCAATAAAATAATTGCTCATATGAAAATATAACCAACCTGCACAGAATTCAGGCTGGTGACAGGCAGGCATACGAATGTGAAAAACTTATTCAATTAAAGAATCATTTATGTAGGGACACTCTGGAGACAAAATACATTAAAATCTTAGCTTTAAGGTAATAAAAAGACTTTTTTCTAAATCACATATCTTATAACTGACATTAAATATTTAATCTAATCTTAGAAGTAACTTTACATTGGTATTTGCTCAGCTTCTTGCTGATTTATTCAAATTATCACACATTCAACCAAGCTGAGAACCATGTTCCCACTAGAGTTTTGGATTAAATTTAAGTAAACTCATCAGTAAAAGGAGTCAAATGATGCCTTCTTTACAAGCTAACAATGTGTGCTGCAATACTTAAAAGTCAGGAGAGACCAGAATAGGAAGACAACAAATTAGTATGATCCTTTCTTTGACCCTAGTGAAATTATGTATAATTTCAGATATAAGAAATCATTTACTACACTTCACCATACTTCAGAGAAAAAATTGTATTGCAGATAACCAGGAAGAAAAAAATAGGCTATTGTGCCCTGCAAATAAAATTACTTTTTTTACTATTCTCATTATTATTCATCATAAAATCTCAGCTGAAGATAAGTGGCACACTACAGGAAAGAAATGAGGTAATTAGTTCTTATAGGTTCTGCATCTTCCCTTTGACCTATTAATTCATAGGCTGTTTACCCTACAGCCACTTATGACTTTGAAAAGGATTAAATAATTTGTTTCAACAATCTCAGACACTTACTGATAGAGAGATATTGACCTGTGGGAAAATGCCCCAAAAATTTTGAAGGTTACGGTGCTTATGAACACAGTTGTCAAAGACAATCAGAGCTCTCTTGCTAAGATGTAGTTTGAATTAAATTATTTTCTTAAATAACTAATGGTTAATGTGAAAAGGCTTTTTTAAAAAAATGTATATAAAAGAAGTGAAAAGCTATTAGCAACAACATATGTCAATTCATATTCTGTACAGCAAATGAAACAAATATTTCAATCAGCCCCCGTACAAAATACCATAACAACCTAAACCAAAGATTATCATTAAATGACCTTTCCAACTGAAGCCAGTTTTATGCAATTCCACATGACATATTTGCCATGATTTAGGGTCCATCCATTCAGTAAGTACAGGTCATGTATAGGACAGCTAAATATTCAGAGGATAGGAGATACTGACAGATTTAGTTCCACAAAAGTCTCAGTTCACTAAAGTGTTTAAAGATGAGATTAACTGTCAACATGCAAATAGGCTGCCTCCAAATCACAGATCCAAATGAAGGCATTTGCATCTGAAATAATGTAAATTGTTTGTTTTGCCACTGAAAATTTGACAGACTATATGAAGAATCATGATAAAAGATAAAGGAATCCCAAACTCTCCTGCTGAGATTTCATTGGGCACATTCACACTATTTGATGTTTTAGTTGAAAGTCTGGCTAATAAATAATCATAGAACCATGGAATTATCTTGATTGGAAGGGACCTTTCAGATTGAGTCCAACCATCAACCTGATACTGAAAAACTGTCACTAAACCATATGTCTAAGCACTACATCAACCCATCTTTTAAATACCTCCAGGGATGACAATTCCACCACTTCCCTGGGCAAGACTGCCCACTGTTTCAGTGTAAAAAATTTTCATAATATCCAACCTAAACCCTCTATGGTGCAACTTGAGGCCATTTTCTCTCATTTTATTGCCTGTTTCTAGGAAGAGACTGACCACCCCTCACTGCACCCTCCTTTTAGGTAGTTGTAGAGAGCGATAAGGTCTCCCCTCAGCCTCCTTTTCTCCAGGCTGAACAACCCCACTTCCCTCAGTCACTCTTCAAAATACACGTTCTCCATATCCCTCATCATCTTCATTGTCCTTCTTCGGATGCCACCACCTCAATGTCTTTCTTGTAGTGAGGGGCCCAAAAGTGAACACAGAACTGAAGGTGGGGCCCCATCAGTGCTCAGTACAGGGGTACGATCACTTCTCTAGTCTTGTTGGCCACTCTATTCATGATACAGGCCAGGATCCTGTTGGCCTTCTTGTCCACGTGGGCACACTGCCAACAGTTGACCAACACACCCAGGCCCTTTTCTTTCTAATTTCTCTAGTCACCCTTCCCCACATCTGTAGAGCTGCATGGGGTTGTTGTGACTCAAGTGCAGGACCCAGCACTTGGCCTTGTATACCTTATACCACTGACTTCGGCCCATCGATTCAGCCTGTCTTGATCCCTCTTTAGAGCTTTCCTGCCCTCAAACATATCAACACTCCCACCTAACTTGGTGTCATCTGCCAACTTACTGAGCATGCACTCGATACCCTCATCCAGATCACTGATAAATTAAGATATTAAAGACATTAAAATATTAAAGAGAACTGTCCACAATACTGAGCCCTGGGGAACACCACTCATCATCAGCCTCCAACTGGATTTAACTCCATTTACCACCTCTCCAAGAGTCTGGCTATGCAGCCAGTTTTTTACCCAGTTGAGTGCATGACCATCCAATCCATGAGCAGCCAGTTTCTCCAGGGCAATACTGTGGGATAGTATGATAATGATAGTATGGCTTACTATACATGTTTATAAACATGTCCTCATGACCATGTGAACTCCAAGCAGTAAAATATTAAAGTAACAGAGCCTAAAGACAACCTAAAACATTAAAGCAGGCTCTTCAGCTTACCAGACAGATACATTTATATAGAGAGCCCTATTTTGAAGAGCTGAAGGAATACAAAAGTGTTGAGTCCTTGGCTGAGTTAGGGTAAATTTAAGTCAGATCAGGGATATGTTGACAAAATGGGATTATTAAAGAGTTCTGTATATCTCTAAGGATTTTGCCCCATGCGCATTGCCAAGATCAGATGTATTGATTATACTTATTTTTTATTTCTTGGTAAAATTGTGTCAATCCAAATATATTTGTGATTACATTTAGATATTATGAAAGTTGTTCACATAGACTCAAATGAAAAACAGAAGGGGCTGAGGAAGAAAATATTTTAAATTATGCCTATGGTAATAAGTGAAACATAGATATCTTCAGTTAATTTTGGCAGAAGGAGAACATGGTCTTAAGGCTAACAATTAAAGAAATCTTAGCATTTACTTTAAGTTAGTGTCCAGTGAAAGTTAAAATATTCATTTTCCATACCAGAAGAAAAAGTAGAAAAAGTAGATATAGAAGTAGTGTTGAGTATATTAAAGGCTTTCAGCAGATTGTTAATCTCTTCAATAACTGAAAGCAACAATTGATACATCAAATAAAAAATATAATGAAATCATAATTATCTACCATTTAATTCAGTTTTATAAATTATTCGAAGTGCATGACATATTTCCTGTGGCCACATATACAGTCCTCGCATGTACTTGCATTTCTCACAGATTCATAACGTGTTGATACATTTAATATAGATGGCTTTTCTTTCCACTTTTAGTTTCATCCCATTTGGTTAGCAGAACTCTTTGAGTTTTCATTTTTACATCATGACCTTGCCAAGATCAGTGTTGTATTTGTGATCTGGAGAAATATTGGCTCAACCCTGCTGCAAGTCTTTGTTCTGTTATAACAAAATCCTTACACACATGCGTCACCTTCATGACAATATAATAGGGTGGATCAAGGCTAACTACTTTTAAGAATTTTCTTGATTTGGGGTCAATTAAAGACTAAGGCCTTCATTATAAATATTGTTTTCCACTCAAGAATTGGAAATTGCAGAGGTTAATGTGTATTTCTATTTTATCTCTAGTTAATACCCTCAAACCTTAAACACTGGCAGCATTTAAATTCAGGTGTCTTAGAGCAAGTTCTCTGTCAAGTTGCAGTAACAGTCTGCACACTGTGGGTTATTTACTGATCTGTGTATAAGCAACAGTATAAAAACAAGGCAAACTAACAGTCAACTGTGATGATGTATCTAAAAAAATCCAGGCTGCCCAGTCTTGTAGGAGTGGCCTGTTACAAGGAAATTTGGTTGTCCAAACCAATTTGTTCAAAGCAATGACATCAAGCAGCCATGACGTCAAGAAGTCACACACATACAGAGTAAACCTGGCAGCCGTCATGGCTGAAATCACTTTGAGTGCCCACATTGTCTAGTTGAAATCAAGTCTGGAAATGTTGCCCTAACAAGTCATCCTCCTGCATGGCTTTGGAGCAAAATCATTGCCAGCCTGAATTTCATGTCACTCAGGAGCGCAAAGGAGAGGCAAATAGCCCCTTCTTTTTGTATCATTTTTATCCCAATTCAACATACTCTGTAAGTCCTAGTAAACACAGTGTGATTTAAGGATGTGCTCATTGACAAATAAAGATAGTGTCTTGAATCATATTTATGTATACCCATGCAAGGACTGAGTGGCACTATATAAACAAATGATGTGAATAAACCCCACTGGAGTAAAATTGTGAACAAATGACATAGCAAAACATGTATTTCTTCTCTGATGAGAAAATAAAGGAGGTGAGGGTTTTCTTTAGCCTTTCTCCCATAATAAAGTCTATTCTCTGAGTTGCTATTTTTATGACTGTAGGAAACTCTTACCAATCTGTCAGCTTGAATAGATTTGATGCATAGTCTAAGAGTTGTCCAGATCACACAAAGACAGATTCACACCATAATCTTGTAAACCACATTTCCTTACAAAATGAAGCTAAAAATCTGAAAGGGAACTGCAGAAGAGTGAGGCGTTGAACAGAATTTCTGCTTTGAACAACACCAAAAATCTCGTTTTAGACTCATTCCTGCTTTGAATAGAGTGAATGGCAACATTTTCGGATTTCAGATTTGTGATATAATTTCATTGATGTCTGAGAAATAGCTAAACTTATGTGGTTTAGCAACTGGCTTCACAACTTTATTTATTCCTGATGAAGAGCAGAATGATGATCAGAGGGATGGAGCACCTCCCCTATAAGGTCAGGCTGAATCAGCTGGGGTTGTTCAGCCTGGAGAAGAGAAGGCTCCAGGGAGACCTTAGAACAGCCTTTCAATATCTGAAGGGAGCCTAGAGGATAACTGGAGAGGGACTCTTTGTCAGGAAGTGTAGCGACAGGACAAGGGGCAATGGTTTGAAATTGGAAGAGGGGAGATTTATTTTAGACACCAGAAAGAAATTCTTTACAGTGAGGGTGGTAAGGCACTGGAACAGGTCGCCCAGGGAGTCATGGATGCCCCATCCCTGGAAGTGTTCAAGGCCAGGCTGGATGGGGATTTGAGCAACCTGGTCTAGTGGGCGGTGGGAGGAACTCGATGATCTTTAAGGTCTCTTCCAACTCAAACGATTCTATGATTCTATTATTCTATGAATGTGTGCCTGAAACAGCTGAGGTCATAAATGCCTCAGTAGAGGGGTACATAGTGGTTGTATGAACCCAAAATTTTTTAATTTTTGACTCTTCTCTTGACTTTCTATAGACTTAGTTGCTTCTCCATTTAAATAGCAATTTTAATTCTGATTTACTTATGTTATTAAGGTATTGTAATCAGTTTATATTTATCAGCCTTACTGCTCAGACAATAAAGCAGTAGTAAGAGCTGTTATTAGATTTTCCTCATGAATCACTGAACCTATTTCACAATTGTGTAGGAAAGGGTTAAAGGAAAAATGCTCTACTCAAACTGTTTTTCTTTCTGTTCTCCTATTTGTCCATAAAGATAGCTTTAATTAGTACTTGCCTGGAAACAATTTTTGTATATATTAACTAAAAAGTGTAATCAGTATGAAGAGAAGCTGATGAATAGTTATAAAAATAGCATCCAAACATCAAAGTCCCTTTCATAAGAAAAATATTTTTAATCTTTGTATGAGATGATAGTACAGAACTGTTGCCACATCTCTAGGAAGTGCTCTATCTTCATGTCACATTAACATGGCAACAGGAGCTGTGGTCACTTCCTATTCAAGGCACATTTTCAAAATGCATACAGGATAATCAGAGCTAAGCCTTATGTCTCACTATGAAATTTCTCTCCATCTTAAATTTGTGAATTTGTGAAGTTTCAATTATACTTGCCCCATTTCCCTAAGCAAAGAGAAAAAAAAAAAGAAGGACAAGTACTTATATTTGCTAGGTACTTTAGCTACATTTCTAGATTTCAAAATCATATCATAATTTTTATGGTAGTGACCGTTGTCCTAAAGTCCTGTTCCTACAACTAAATGATCCAAATGAACTAAATAATAATGTACCTTTTTTTTTTTTTTAATAATCAAATTTCTTGCCTTTCGTTGGGGAAATATTTGAATACATGAAATTGTATTCCAGAAAGAAAAAAAAAAAAAAAACCAAACAGAAGTGTGTCTAAGAGGATCTTACATGTATATAAGGAACATTGTGTGTGTGTTTAGTAACCTTATGTCCAATCTTTTAAGCAGAATGGAGTGCTAATGGGGACTGGGAAAACTGCATGTGTCAACAAACACTAGTCTCAAAGTATTATAGCATCACTTAAGGCATCACCTAAGACTAGAGCCCTTTCATCTTCCCCACAAAGAGCTTAGTTAGTAAGTAGGAAAGTGTAGCAGACAACACAGAGTGACAGGGATCAGGGAAGTAAGGTAAGATGACCATGGGAGGTGAGCAGGCAGGTTGAGAAGGAAGGAAATGGAAAGAAGTAACAGCCAGAAAGGAAGTGGAATTGTGATGGGCTAGAAATGAAGGAGAAAGGCAAAATGGGAGGAACAGATGGCGTATGGAGCATTACAAGACTCTGATAAGCACCAGTGCTTGAAAGGGTCTATTGTAAAGAGTTTGGACTACACATCTGAGACTTGATGCAGATAATATAAACAGCTGACAAGTGCTAGACTGCCAAAGCAAGTCCCTGGATACTCTTCACAAGATACATAGCTAAAATTCAAAGACCTATTACCTTTTATTTCAATTCATGAAATACTAAATACATAATACCTACCAAAAATAGTATATGAATTATTAGTACCTTCTTTGGGAGACACAGAGAGGAAGTTTCAGGAAAATGAAATGGTGCCTAGAAGATCAAGATGTCATTGAATTGTATCCTGCTTTTCTTCTGCTGAGTGGGAATCCAGTACAAACTTGCATGGCCATAAAGATTAAGTAGAGAAAGACACTAATAAAGAGCTATAAAACAATGATTTTAGATTTCTTACCAGAAGGCTGGCACTTATAAAGGGGAGAAGCATATGTAAATCTTATGGGGTAGGGACATCTGCCTCTTACCGCAGATGGTCTGGGTTCATTAATGGTTCGGTCTGTGCCCTGAAAACACAGGAGGGGACCACAATGAAGTACCTCCAACTACATACTGCATTTCACAAAGGTAAGTAAGTTTTTAAAGGAGATGGAGTGAGGTGTGGTACCAGTTCCAGTCCAATAGCCTCATTGCTGTGCTTGAGCTAACAGCCTGCAGAGAGGGCATATGGATAAATCTTAACTCAGGTCCAAAATTAAGCAATGCATTTATATTCACAAGATGGTAAAACCAAGCTAGCAAATAAGAGCAGATTCTGCGTAGAGTCAATTTTGGGTGCTATGCATCATGCTTCCCAGTGCCTACTGCAGTGTCCGTAACAGTCGTAAATTCAAAAGAGAATTACATTCTTATCTTGAAATAGATGCCTCAAATGGTATCCTGAAGAATTTCCATTCCTTTACCCACCTACAGAGGAAATCTGTGATAACAAGGTCAGAAGCAAGTGTGAGTTGAAGACCACTTTTCTCTGCACTTAAAAATAAACAACCCACTAACCAGCTTGGAAGAAAATCCAATCCTTACAAAACTCCTGTATGTTATTTGTTACTTGTAATACTTCAGACTTTGCTAAAATTCAGTGTAAATATAATGAAAAATCACAGTATTCCTAGCATTTGCCTCACCCATCTCTGTCATGTAGGTCTTGCATTAACGTATCTTAGAGCTGACATTTTGAACTCCCATGTGAGAAGTCCCATATGAGAGTGGACTTTTTGTGATCAGCCATTTCTTTATGTTAATGCCACTGAAATATTTTGTGTTCCTAAGGATAACAAGTAAACTTTTTTCCTGGCGATCAGACACCACTCAGGTCCAAGCACAAGTCAATCTTATTTACTCTTAACTGTTTCACCCTTTTAAAGTTGTCACTGATTACTAAGGAAAGATGGTGTAACATCCATAATGAAACCAGTTTTTATCTCCTATAGATAACCTTATGATGGCAATCTTTGACCTCCTGTGACTGACACTGGCTATGGGTGCAGAGTGGCACAGATTGTGTGAGATCTCTGAGTTCAAAAAATTGCTAACATATCTTTTGCTATATCTGCAAAACTTTCTTCAGTTCCATTTTGTCTGAGGAACTCTGTTTCCCATACAACTAAGTCTTTTTAATGGACTTTCCTCTTGATGAACAGTGGTCATATCTGGCAGGGAGAAGCCGTGCTCAGCCATTTATACTTATAAACTATTTATATATACAATTTGTTCTATAACCAGACTGTGAAATAATTTTTAGTTATTTGTTTTGGTTTCTTTTTAGTTCATACTCCCAACATTAACCCTTTCAATCATCTCAAAATGCCTTTCCCCTCTTGCAAAACTGAACAGCAATCCAAACTTCCACCTCAAACAGACAAGATTCAGGTTGTTTAATACCTCATGTTTTCATTTTTGGGAGGTTGAATTTCTTTCTGGCAAGTACATTACTGACTTTGAAATACTAGGGAACTTTCCGAAGCATGCAGAGTTTGCTTCTTTTTCTTCTTCCTCAACCTTGGCCAGTCTCTGACAAGGTCGGTGACTATGGCATGGCAAGTAATGCAGTGCAGTAGGAGAGACAGAGAGACACAGTTGATACCAAGTACTTGATAGCCCCCTATATCCATGGCAGAAGGGGCTTTTTCGGACTAGCTTAAATGGTTCCTCTCAGCTGAAAGCATATTAACAATTAGCAATTGGGCATCTTTTACTTGAGTTTCACTTGAAAGGATTCCAGTTAAAACACTTACATTGTTCCAGCATATCAAGAGATTTTCTTGAAAAGCACATTCTGATCAGAACAAAGTAATTAACATAAAACCTTCTTTCAACTTTTGCCCATGACAAAAACACAATGGGCAAACCGTATCGACTCTTGTGCCTTTCTGAGCAAGTTAGGAGTAAAGACAGTGTCATCCCATTTTCATTCCCAGGTTTTTTCTTTCCAGGTGCTCACTTTGTAGCTATAGCAGCGCTACTGAAATTCTAGGTCTTATTAGAGCACATTTCAATAGCTTTTCCCTCACAAGCTCATGACACATTAAAATAATAAAGTCATTATATAGGCCCTTCTCAGCTCACATTGTCTCCTTTGGAGAAATCATTCTATTTTGACTGAATACTGGGCCGAAGCAGAATCACAGACAAAATTTCATCTGGACACAGTGTTGTATGCTCAAAAAAAGGAAAAGTACAGTTTGCTTTTGATATAATAGATTATAAAAGGCACTGCAATGCAGGGTATAGTAAGCATTATGAACCAATTGGATGACACAACATAATGATGATTTGTGTGCCAGCTGCTCTTCTGGAATAACAATTTTGAATTGATCTTATACTTTATATTTTAACATAGCCATTGGGAAATAGTAAAAATTAGAAAAGAATTATAAGAAAGTGTGTGAATGTGGTGATTCTCATAAGTCCCAAACTAATCAAATTATACAGTTCCTTAAGCTGCATCATAGATTCTCACTAGTGTAATTGGAACTCATTTTATAGCCATGTTTCAGGGGTGACAGACAATGATTAGAACGAAACTGTTGCTTGTTTCAAAAAATGAAACAAGCTGGAATCTTTACTCAAAATACAGAGCACCTCTGGGGCTGGAACTGACTTTGTTTTCCCTGCACAGGTCCATCTTTAGTTGAGATCACACAAGCACAGGCTTCACGGAAAAACATAAAACCATTTTAAGTTTTCTTTTCTCACTTTCTTTAGCTGAGCAGTGAGCAGCTAAAAACATTTCCTAATTACAGTTCATCTGATTTGCTAGGGAAGCTAGAGATACAAATCAATGCATACTACAGACTGTAATTTGTGATGTCCTAAAGCAGACTTTGTCAAAAAACAGCATAGTGCTTGCATCAACAGCTTTTAACACTGTCAGTGCTGAACAGACTCTATGGCTTTGGAATATTTCCTACCCTTGCCTTGTTGCTAACTATTCACAAACTGTTTGTGCTCTCATACCAGCTGAAGAATACATTGTGCTTCACTAAGGTGCTCCTTAAGTGTTTCATAAATGTGAGAACAGTTTTTCCTAGCTTCTGAGCTGAGGAACTGCCTCAATCACCTTGTACAGTGCTGTCTTGCACAGCTGATTTATTGACAGTCAAACAAATCTGGGGCTGAACTTTGAATTCTTATTCATCTTTTTCAGTTTTCTCCATTCTGTTTTTTTTTTTTTTATTTGTGGGCACTGGAGCATGTTTGCAGATCCATTACAGAAGATTCGTCTTCTGATTCACCATTGTCCTGAGACTGAGCAACACTTCACTGGGATTCCAAGAGATGCATTGCTATAATCAGCTCCTAGTAGGCATCTGCAGCATTTCCAGCTAGGCTACTTAGCTTTTCCCTAGAACACTGTCACATTTTCCAGTTTTTCTAAGACCTGTGTCACTGGTGACAGTTCTTTCCCCACAAACCAAACCTTTAGAACACCAAAGGCTCTTGTTGTCTTAAAACCTCAGTTACTCTTATCAGATAAGATTCTGCTTTGGTTTGGTACATTCTGCTGCCTTGAAGAGTTATCTGTACACAATCTTTTTGGAAGGGTACCAGAGGGACACCCAGATTTCATTGCCTTTTTTAATTTAAAGGGAACTTCCTCTGCAGAATTTTTCATCTTATTTTGAAGTAAGAGAGCAGTTAAAACCTGCTTTTCTGACAGCTTCTTCATCCCAGCTCTGTAAGCTGCAGTGTTGTCATATAAGAAACCATTCAAATTGGATGCAATTTAATTACCCAGGCTTTTCAACTCTTGAGCATAATCATTGCATTCATTCCAGAGGCAAAAGAAAGCTGTTTGCTTTTCTAAAGAGAAATGCTGCAAAATGCTACAAAACATACATGTAGATTAGTCTGCTTAGGCTTGATCTGTTCCAGACGGTTCTGCTTACTCTCCACAAACTGATGGATTTTGCTAGTACAGAAAATTTATAGAGTTCTGCGTTTCTGTTTTCCCTTTTCATTAATGTATATCACAAGGGAACCCCAAAGCTTGCAATAGGATGGAAACACCTCACTTAACAGGCAGAATGAAAAGTAACAGCTTTATGAAGTTAAAAATAAAAAATGAAACAAAAAACCAACCAAACAAAACCCCCTCTGTTTCAGCTAACTTGGAAGATCAATAAAAATCAGAACTGCTCTTAAGGGAGCCAGTTTATAGATCAGACCCAGGCATTTAAAATATAGATTTTGCATTCTTTCCCTGAATTTATTAGTTTGACTCAATATACTCATGGCAGATACCTGGAATAGGTTGTTATTTCCCAAAATTTTCTTTGCGTCACAGCAGAGGGGTGCTGGACTCTTTCAAAGACAGAACATTTGATGTAATTAACATGACATAACAATAATTTAATATTTTTTTAGCAAACTTCCTTTTTAGATCTAACCAGAGCCACCTTAATTAAATTTATCCCTATTTCCACCAATACATTTTCTCATGAAGCACCATGATGCATTTTTTCTAGATGTAGAGGAAAAATGCTAGCTTTTTCTCTTTTTTTGTATTGTGAAGCCTTTGAGGTCAATGGTATTGAGCTTGTTTGTTACAAGATTTAGTCCAACTGGGGAAGTTGAATAGTATGCTAAAATTTTGTGCAGCTAACAGGCTATCATTAATACAACATCAAAAAAAAAGGTCTGTGTCTTCTTCCTATTGTTTCTTTGTTCTTCATTATCTACCTCTGATATATATTCAAAAGAGAGTTAGATTGAACAGAAACACAGCTGTCAACAGGAAACTATACTAAAAGAACTCAACTAGGTCTTATAAAACACGTAATTAGGTGTTAGGAAATTATCATCACTATTTCCAGTAGACCTTTCAAATCCTCCTCTGTTTTGTTTTTCAGGCATAAGAGAGTATGAGCTGTTGGGAACCCAAGAATTCTGAGTTATAATCCTGTCCCCTTCAACCAATGTCCTCTGCTGCTATCATGGGTCAATGAGTCCACAGAAGTGCCTGAGAATGGTCACACAGGAACTAGGACTTCTCCCCACAAAAAGGTGATGTGGTCAATCACCCAACTGAAATGTATCTACACCAATGCATGCAACATGGGCAACAAACAGGAGGAGCTGTAAGCGATTGTGCAGCAGGAAAATAATTATACGCCATCATGGAAACATTGTGGGATGATTCACATAACTGTAGTGCTGCAATGGATGGCTATAAACTCTTCAGAAGGGATAAGCAAGGAAGGAGAGGCAGTGGCATATTTGGGCATATTTGGGACAGAATATTCTATAAGCAGCTGGGAGAAGTCTCACAATTGCTAGTCCTTATTCTCATGGGGGACTTCAATTTACCAGATGTCTGCTGGAAATACAATACAGTAGAGAGGGAACAGTCTAGGAGGTCCCTGGAATGTGTGGAAGATAACTTCTTGACACAGCTGGTGAGGGAGCCAACTAG
>JAOXNG010000001.1:143083675-143105197 GCA_028566535.1 Scolopax minor | reverse complement strand
ACAGGTCTATCAGTCTAACCTTAGTGCTGGGGAAGATTATGGAGCAGACCATCTTGGGTGCCATCATGCAGCATGTACAGGACAACCAGGTGATCAGGCATGGGTTCTTGAAAGACAGGTCCTGCTTGACTACTCTGATCTCCTTCTATGATAGTGGATGAGTGAAAGACTGTGAATGTTGTCTAACTAGACTTTAGTAAAGTCTTTGACACTATTTTCCACAGCAGTCTCCTGGAGAAACTGGATGCTCATGGCTTGGATGGGCACATACTGGGTAAAAAAAATGTCTGGATGGCTGGGCCCAGAAAGTTGTGATAAATGGAGCTAAATCCAGTTGGAGGCTGATCATGAGTAGTGTTCACCAGGGCTCGGTATTGTGTCCAGGTCTGTTTAATATCTTTATAAGTAATCTGGACAAGAGGATCGAGAGCACACTTAGTAAGTTTGCAGACAACACCAAGTTGGGCAGGAATGTTGTTCTACTTGAGGGTAGGAAGGTTCTACAGAGACATCTCAGCAGGCTGGATCAATGGTCCAAGGCCAATGGTATGACAATTAACAAGGCCAAGTGCCAGGTCTTGCACTTGGGTCACACCCCTATGCAACCCTGCAGGCTTAGGGAAGAATAGCTGTAAAGCTGCCTGGCAGAAAAGGACATGGGGGTATTGGTCAACAGCTGCCTGAATATGATCCAGTAGCATGCCCAGGTGGCCAAGAAGGCCCACAACGTCTGGTCTTGCATTAGAAATAGTGTGGCCAGCAGGACTAAGGATGTGATTGTCCCCCTCTACTTGACACTGGTGACCTTGAATATTGTGTTCAGTTTTGGGCCCCTCATGACAAGAAAGACATTTTAGTTCTGGAGCGTGTCCAAAGAGGAACAACGAAGCTGGTGTAGGGTCTAGAGAACAAGTCTTTTGAGGAGCAGCTGAGGGAATTGGGAATGTTTAGCTTAGAGAAAAGGAGGCTGAGAGAAGACCTCTACAACTACTTGAAAGGAGGTTATAGCAAGGTGTCTTCTCCCAAGTCTTCTACAAGAAATAGGGCAAGAGGAAACGGCCTCAAGTTGCACCAGGAGAGGTTTAGATTGGATGTCAGGAAAATTTTCTTCACTGGAAAGGTTATCAAGCATTAAAATAGGCTGTCCAAAGAAATGCTTGAGTCACCATCCCTGGGAGTATTTAAGGGACATGTAGATGTAGTGCTTAGGGACATGGTTTGGTTGTGGGCTTGGCCATATTACTTTTATGGTTGGTCTTGATGTTCTTAAATGTCCCTTCCAACCTAGATGATTCTATGATCTTTCTGCTCTGTTTCTCTCTGTGTGGATTATGGGTAATAATAGTTACCTTTTGTGCTTTAAAAGGATGTCAGGGGCTTGATTAGAATAATATTTTTACAATAGCATGAAGGGGAATGGCATCTGGGATCATTTCTGGGTTTATTGGCACTTTAGTTATGCATTATTTCCCCGAGTTTAATTGCTTTCTTTCAAACATTAGTTCTGTGTCTTATGATTTTTACCACTCCCTTGTGCTGCATAACAGGTTTCTACATGTTCCTTCATGCTTGTTGCTTTAAAGTATTTCATTCACATTTATTTCTCTACCACCTGGCAGACATTCCTGAAGGTTAAACTGCAAAAGCTATTTCACATCTCATATCCCTCTTCCTACAAGTTCACATAGACAACAAACTGTAGTATATCCATCAGAAGGAAGCCATGGAAATTCCTTTCCCTCATCACTCCAACAGTGCCTCTTGCCTCTCTGGGTATTCAACAGCAAATATCCTGTGAAAGGTTTGTGATTTGCAGTATTGACTATTAAAAATACTGCAACATAGTGTTTATCCTGATCGGCAACTTTGGCTTTTCAGTCTTTAGTATTTTATTCTAGGAAGTTAGAATCACCTTTGCAGCCCAAGGAATGACATTAATGCACCCAGAGGAGAAACCTTGTCTCTTTCTTACATCTTGAAGACGTGGTGGCTATCCTGTTTATGCCTACTCCTGACCAGCCCAGGTTGGAGAGAACAAATCTTGCTCTGGTGCTGTCAGAGAGATACAAGAAGAAGAAATAAGGAAAAGTAGAATTAGGAACAGAAGAAGACTACAGTTTTCTTCTTCATGAAAATAAACAAAAACTTAACTGCCAAAAAGATCCTTGAATTTAAAACTAAGATTTATGAAAGCCAAATGAAAATACCTACTGTACCTGGAAGAAGTAATTGAAGAAGACAGGTGAACTTTAAATGTATGTTTCTGTAAGATTTATTGACAGGAATTATGGTGAAGAAGGGTATTGTCTGGCTAGGTACGCTTTATTTCCTGACAGTCAGCAGAACAGTGTATCCATTGTTCACAGGTTATAACTGTTCATAAGCTGTAACTGGAAAGGAGCAGTTGCTTTTCAATCTTCTAATGTTCAGTCAAACCAATGACAATACACAGAGTCTCTAGAGATGTTTATTAAACTGGCATTTGCAAATGTCATACATTTTATTATCTCTACTAGGATTCCAAGTGTTTCGTTAAAGCCATGAATACAAGATAAGATAGGACAATGATTAAAAATAGGACAAATAAATAAATTATAAGGGAGCTGCCCTTCCCAGGATGTTTCTAAGGAAGATGCAGGGTCATTAATTAAGACTCAGGATCCCATCACAACCCAAAGAATGTGGTGCAGAAAAATTATTGTGGAAAGTTACCTCTGGTTATTCAGTTATGGCTCTGTTGTCTGCATTTAAGGAAAAATTAGGGTGGTCGGTCACTAGAACAGGCTTCCCAGGGAAGTGGTCACAGCACCAAGTCTGTCAGAGTTCAAAGAGTGTCTAGACGATACTCTTAGACATATGGTTTAGTTTTAAGTAGTCCTGTGAGGAGCATGGATTTGGACCCCATGTTCCTTATGGGTCCTTTCCAACTTGACATATTTTATGATTTTATGACATTCAGACAACAAAATGGTTTCACACCTGGAAATCCTGCATTTTATTATGTAAAAACACACTGCTTTACAGTTATTCACACCTAACTTCTCACTAATGAGGCTTGCTTAAACATCAACAGAGAAACTAACTTTAGGTGAATTAAATCAGAAATAATTTTCACCTTTATCAACAGTGTAAGCTACACAGTTGATCAGAGAGCATAACATAACATCAGCATGAGAAATGTCACTCTATCTTAGATTATTAAGCTTTATTAGCTTGCTGCTTTGGAGGTTATTGACCTCTCCAGTTTATATTGGGCACAACGGTAACATTATATAGGCATGAAAACCATAGGTGACTCTATCACATTTTCAGTCATCTTTGTTCCTCATTACCAGTAAAACGATCTAGAGCAGCATTGCTTTGCATGAACCTAAACCACTTACAAAAACTTCATGTTGAAATATATCTAGTTTGAACAAGCTATGGGTAGCGATTTTGTTAAAAAAATACACTCTGTATGTTTCCTTTTCTTAAGCAGCATTTCCTTAGTAAACAGACTGCAGATACTACTTCATTTTATAGTGGCATCCTTGTTTCACAGTTAAGATGCAACTAACTAGGAAACTCCAGCCACTTTATCTTGCCTTGCTTTATACAATAACGATGTGCATGTCTTCTGTTGAGGTACACAGAACAGACATTTATATTGGGACAAGATATATCACACTTCTTGAGGGCCTATTTCCTGTATAAACTTTAAAAGAAATCTAGGGTGATTAGCCTGGATATATACCTGAACACGGGTACCTATTATCATTTTAAATCTATGAAGTTATCTCACCTTGTTTACAGAACTGTCCTTCTGTGGGTTCTGTGTCATACCTAACTGGCCTCTGCAGAAATCTCAGATAATACTAGGTGTTTGAAATGGTCCTAGATAGCTATGGTTGGCAACTGAAACCTGCTCCTATACTTTGAGCCTCTGAAATTTGATGAGATAAATCCCACCATTTGCCTTACAATTGCATTGGCTGGACCCTCATCAGGGTATATGTGGAGCAAAGCACCAGGTGCCATGGAGACTTTATCCAGCACCATTGTAGAAATCATGCAGTGTCTAAGACGTGTGGGTCAGGCTGCAGAAGTGGCAGGGAAGTGAGTGTAAGGGTGAATCCTCCAGGAATGGCACCTACAGCCATATGGATATCTCCAAAGAGCTGGAACAGGAGTAGGAACTGATGTTTAGACAACTGAATTATCAGCTGTGGGGAGCATAAGATTCAGACATCATCAGATGTTTATGACATAAATATCAACCTGTATGTTACACATCTAAGACCTCATTATCATCCATGGTGATCTAGTTCTTCACTTGATCACTTATAATTAGGCCACTGAACCAATCAGTAGAGGAAAGCCTAAAAACCCCTGTTCAGGGGACAAAACAATGGCATCTGAGTCAGCCTTTGGGGGGTGAGATGGATAACTCACTAGAGTACATCTCCTATACTGGCTCCATCCTCAGAGCTTGAGGTGTCTGTCTCACATTTGGACACCTATAATACCAAGAATTCAGTGTCTCAATCCAGAGCTGTATCTGACCACCTGTTTTTGGGGTTTTTCTGGGATCTCCATATAGTTTCATACCTCTACAAATTAATAAGAAATAAACTTTCTACATCTAAACATTAATATCAGCTCTCCTAATTCTCTTCCAACTTCCTGCACAACACATGTTCCTCTGAAGGCAAAAAGATATTTGTCCGTCATCTAGTGGAGTAAATGTGTCATGTAGCTTTTTCTAGGAAATCTGCAAACCAGCACTCTCATCCACAGAAAGGCAGTTTGGAAAAGCAGAAGAATAGCATAGTGTAGTTTTCCTTTCTGGGAATCCCTAAGAGATATTTCTGTTGCTCCTCTCAGCTCTACTTCTGAGTTTCATTCTGCACTCCTTCCTCAAGCAGCAGTGGAAAAGTTTTTTCCTTTCACTCCTATTTTCCAGGATATTAAGTGACTTCTCCCTAGTTTATGAACTGACATTTCTCATCCAGGGGCTTCATCAGTTGATTTCTTTGGGTAAAATTGTGGAAGAGCAGATCCTCTGAGTCCAGCTGGTGTCTTATGATGCTGATAAGAAGTGATCAGCTGTTCTTGTCTTTGCTTTGTTAGCCACTTGTTATCACCACTTTGAATCCCTGTCCATCATGAGATATATGATAGAAAGATAACTGTGCTAGCACAGAACAATTTTTTGATTGCAAAATAACAGAATTTGTAATTTGGTATTTATAAAACTATAAAGAAATACTGGTAGGCTACATCTGATATGCACACCTGCTCACACATTACAGTGAATGAATCTTTGTGCTACAGAACAGGAATGCTCATACATTACTTAATTACACAGAGAATAAGTAACTCTGCAAAGTTCCAGCTCCTTTTTTCATTTAAAGGGCTTGTGTGTCCCCTTCATTTCAACCCCATTGCTCTATAAAATTAAAGAGGAGTAATTTTAATTTTAAGAATGCAAGGTAGTGTTGCTTGGCAACACCATGGGTAATAGCTGGTCCCTGACTGGCCTGGAGCATGCTTCTTCAGAAACACTTTATGTAGAGACATCCTTTTATTACCAAGGACAGTTATTGAGATTTTCTCCTCCCTGGCCATTTAATTGCATAAGTGTTCTTTCAAAAGCAACACAATTAAAGAAATCTTTTTGCTTAATTTTAGGAAGTAAAGTGTTCATACTTCATGTAGAACTGATCAGAGGAAAAATTTGTAATAACTCCCCAGTGCACAGTTATTAGAACAACCACCACAGCATACAAAACTTCCCTAGTTAGGAACATTTGCATCATTATGTCTTGTGACTTCTAAAACCAATACGTACTTTTTCATGCATTACCACTAATTACTAATGCTATAGTTTCTGTACAAAGCAGAGGACTCACTGTATTTTTTGTCTCCACTGATAACAGGACCATTAAAAGGTGGTCCAGTTGATATCTGTGAAAATGTCAGCACTTTTATTTCAGTTTTTAATGAAAACTACTAAATGTATATGAATTCTAGGCAGGTATTTTCTGGGATAATTGTTTAATTATTAACCTTGCAGAGTAGCTCAAGCTGTAAAGATGATAGAGAGTAGCTGGTCTAGATCTCTAGAGAAAATGCTCTTGAGAAAAGTGTTAACAAGGTACTTTCCTCCACGAATACTAAAGACATTTTATATTTAAACTCAGTTAGGGAAGGTGAGTCCTCAGAGAGTGGGTATTCATTCTAACGTGGCATGTGTGCATGTGTCAAGAAGCTGGTCTGGGAATTTGATCCTCCCCTATTAAGCTAGGAGTAGTTAAACTAAACAAGCAGGTGAAATTCCTTGAGAGGGAGAGACTGATACGGGTAAAAACTACTATCACTAAACTCACGAATACTAACAATCAACCAGTCTAAACCGCTGTATTCAAGAATTGGTTACTTTGTAGGTCATGTCTTAACTCATTAAGTACTTTCTCAGCATTAACCAGATAACAATTTTGCCTGACTGAATTTCTTACTCTATTAAGAAGCCCTCCCAGCAAGTCCTGAGTGAGGAAGTTACCAGAGCAGTGCTCTTGGCCAAAGGTTGGAGATGTATTACCATTACCATAGGGGTTATAGTCTGAAACCTTTTTCTTCTTCCTGATTATCATCTCACTAACTCCATATTTCAGTTCATGACTTATGCTACAGGATCAGGTCTGGGTTTACATCCTTTTTGCAGAAGATAAACTGTACCTAGAAGAACTTTGCAGTGTGAACTTTATTCTCATTTAAGTTTTCTTAGACTTCTCAATTCACAGAAACAGAAAGAAACAGATCCATTTCTAGTACAAATTCATATGTTCACATTGGCATATAGACACTGGAACAGGTCGCCCAGAGAAGTTGTAGATGCCCCATCCCTGGCAGTGTTCAAGGCCAGGCTGGACTGGGCTTTGAGCACCTGGTCTAGTGGGAGGTGTCCCTGCCCATAGCAGGCAAGTTGGAACTAGATGATATTTCAGGTCCCTTCCAACCTGAACCATTCTATGATTCTGTGATTCACTATTTAAAAGACATTATTTTTACTGGACTATAGTAATTTCTTTAAAGTTTGTCATGGAATAATTTTGCTAAGGGTAGTTACAATAATGCATTCTCCAGCTTACAATCTACACACAGCTGGAAACTGTGGACTTTGAGTAAATTAAAATATCATTATAAAGATGAGGTTAGATTTAAATATCAGATTTGCACCAGTATCCATTGAAACATCTTTAGTGTGTCTTTAGGGCACAATAAGCTGCAGTGATTCTGCACAGTTTTGACTATCAAAGCAAAATAAACTTTGAAAGACAGCTATACTTTTTTCACTGTCCATCTTTTTCAGTCAGAACCTCAGATAATCTTCACATGGAAGTCAAATGCAACATTACTTACAAATATGAGTCACAATATAACTAGTTAAGGTGGCATTATTTTGCTACTCACAATTAACAACCTGGCAAGAAAAAAGCTATGTAAAACTCCTTTGACAGAAAGATGTTATATTGGTTATCAAAGAATTCAATCATTACTCAGTAAAGCCTACTAAAAATAGCAATATAAGAAAATGCTGGTCTTCTTAGCTATTATGACATACAATGCATGGTGATTAACACAGAGGAATATGCACAGGGTCAATTAGCCTGTGGGATGAGTAACCAAAATTAGCAACTGATCATTATACCATTTTTACTGCATCCTCTTTTCCCCATTTTCCCCTGTAATTATTATTCAAGTTTCTTTAAAGTGTTTGTGAGATTTTTGAAAGCTCTTAGGATGCATTTTTTTCAATAGATTTCTTTATTACTTTTATCACCACAACTTTTATGTGTATGTTTCCCAGGAAAATTATAAGCTGCAGCTCTCCTTAATTTCTTTCTATTTGACAAGAAGATATTGCAAGGCATAGGACAGTTTCACCTCTCCATCTCTCACAAAAAGACTGTAGTGGGAAGGGATACAGGGACAAAGCTCGGGAAATTCTGGTCACTGACACCATAGTTATTTGTAATCAATGCAAGGTTACATATAATAAAGAGAAATGGTATCTTAAAATGTTTGGAGAGATGGAGAAATATAAGTGCTATTGCATTGCAGTACTGTTTACACGATGCATAAAATACATACATTTCTTGACAGCTATTATTAGAAAAGACAAACTGAATTTGAAAAAGATGCAGAAGGAGATCCTAAGATAGGATAGTGAAGATTATATTATCCTTGTGGGAAGGACAATCACAGGACTTGTTCCCTGATGTCATGGTGCCCCGCGCAGACCCAGCGCAAGGGAAACTTTCTAGCTCTGCAGGGGGAGTGCAGATTGGAGTGGTACTTCTGAGGTTCATGGGAAGAAGTGTAGTAATGTGAGGGGTTTATGTCATGGGGGTATCCCACTGCAACAACAAATTGGGTGTCTTTCATGTGTCAAAACAGCAATGACTTTCAGTCCAGCATTATATCAATTTGAAATTTTCTGCAAATAAAACCCATGATCCAGTAATATATTTTCTTTGTCGTCACTGGGAGGGATGAAGTGAGTTTACACAAACCAGTGAGTTTACACAAACCAGTGTTTGTGTATTATTGTCACCTTAAAAAGAAAAAAGACTACTCCTCTTCAGTTGACCTCACTCAAGTAGCAAGTTCAGCCATCCAGAATCAGTTATTTAAACACAGAAAAGCTTTTTACAACTTTTTTATTATTTACATGTAAATATGAAAATAATAGATATATACCAAAAATAAACCAGAGATAATGTTGCACACTGCTATCAGTGCAGATGTTTTCAGTACCTTGGCCACATTCAAACCTGCTCAAAATGCTAATGTCATTAGACAAACCCCTTGTGTGTGTGTGACAAACTTCTGCTTGCCTCAAAAACCACAAATACTGGTGCACGCTACACTCTGAACTCTAGTTTAGCTCTTCTTTAGACATGATGTCCTAATGTTGCCACTTCATAAATCACTAATGAATCAGTTGGTGCATCCAGTTTGGAATATAATGTTCTTCTGGATACAGTGTTTGGATAATAATTGCCCTAATGTACTTGTATAGTCCAAACGAGTTTGAGATATTAATTCTTAGTTCATAGCTCTAGATCTGATATGGCTGGATGGTTTTTGTGTGTTTCCCCTTGATTAATCTTTGGTGACAAGTCAAGCTGAACATCTGTGAATATGGAGGACTTTTTTAATGAGAGGGGGCTAAGAGGAAGTAAGAGTCCGTTGCAGAAGAACACCCACTGGGAAGACCTTGTATAAGGTGTCATATATATTTTACTGGGTAGTTAAATTAACATGTGCATTTAGCCTTAGCTATTAATACTATTCTTCCTCTAAGAAAAAAAAATTATCTGTTTAGTTTTACAATCAAAGAAGTCTAACTTCACTTAGGTGAAACCAAGTTGTCAAATTTATTATTCAAAATTTATTTTTCAGATGTTTTAACAAAACTGTAGCCGTCCTCAGAGAAAATCCTTCCCATTGGGGGCCAAAGGCCAGAACAAGGCCTGCATGCTAGTTCAAATCTCCAAAGAAGGCTCACATTTCTGTTTAAGTTTCACATCATTGTTTAGAGAGCTTTGGAACAGATATAGAGCATGTCATGTCCTTGAGAAGTTAAAATACAGAATGTCATTATTTCCATATTTGTAATTAATTTATGATTATTGACCTCCACACAAAAGTAAGAGAACTTCTCTTTGAAGTTCTCTGAATTATGTGATCATTTTTTTGCATGACTCCTCCTCACATGCCTTGCAGATGCACTACATGATCTGTCAGAATCTGCCAGAATCTTTCTATAAAGAAAAATTCATGAAGATTAAATCAGTTTGCCATACTATAAGGATTTTGAGAGGAATAAGTGCCTAAGCACATATTTATTATCAAAACCATGGGGTTCGGGTTTTATTGTTTAACATTCCGGTTTAGCTCTTTAACCATGATGCCCTAATGTTGCCATTTCACAAGTCACCAATGAATCATTCAGCGTAGACTTCTCAAATATTTAACCTCCACACTGAAGTCCCTACTCTTTCAGGCTTTTTCTGAAAGAACTGATTTATGATTTTAGAAAATCCTGCCTTCCTATAAATGATTGAAAAATCCATGTTAGAACTAACTTTAGAGTTTTTATCACCATCTCCCACCATTACAAATCAGACCCAACCAGCTTGCCTGAGCATGGAGCAGGATACACAATAATGTCAACATTCACCACGTGCTGTCCATCTTCTCAAGCCTATGCAAACACGTCCAGGATAAAATTGAGGCATGAGTTCCTTACCTTTATCATATCTATCAATAGTTTCTTTAATAGGCTTTATACAAGATATATACTAAGAAAACACGCTGTTCTCTTTCTTTAATGGATCAGTTTCTGAAATATGAGTCCAAAGTGGCATGTGTCTCTACAGATGCATTTGAAAACCGTGAAGTCTCACAGAATTTGTCAGTGCAATAATAACTCAAGGAGAAGGTGTTGGCATGACTCAAAGTAGCATCCAGAAGCGCATGAAAAAAATAGATCATCAGTCCAGTGACACCACTTCTGTACTCTAAGTAACTTCTCATAATGGCCTAAGAGCAAAGAAAGAAATAAATTGTTGCTTTATCAGTATAGCACACTTCTGTTCACTAGAAGTTTATAATTCCTTCAGTGAGTTCTTCAGAGATTTCACCTCTTTCCACTTTCAGTGAACAAGATTGAATGATATCTTCATCTCTAACAGAGAAAATATCAGGAGTCAGGTTCTCTGCTGCCTTGTATCTTCCATTGCAAAATAGATACAAACAACCTCATATTTATTTAATAGTGTTTTTTCCTTTTCCAAAGGGCATGAGCATTTTTAAAAGGCTCTAGTGAATCTAGTGCTATATATTATTTATCTAGTGAGAGCTTTCCATTCTCTGAGTACTTATGTCACAAGCCAGAAATCAAGAGGTAAAGGTGTTAATTACACTCTTGTCTCAAGACCAGACTTTCTCTCCAAAGCTGAGCCAGAACTCATTTAAGCAGTCCATAGGAACATTTGACCTTCTATAAATGTCGTTGTGTCACTGCCTGTACTATAGGTTTTCCTTGACAGCCATAAAGCCTGAATTATATTATCTAAACTTCCAATGAGCATACCTTTGCCAGAAATAACTTTCTGTAGTTATTCCTATTTTTAAATGTGTGCAAGTTCATTACTATTATATCAATGTGAACAATATATCATATACTATGCTATAAGGTTAAAACATACAGAGAAATTTAATTAGAATTTATTAGAATTTAATTAATGTAATTCACTGTTGTGTCATATAGTATTGTTTCACAGATTTCTTTATTCAGATGTGACCTGTTTTCCCTCTCTCTTTTTCTTTTTTTTTTTTCCATGGCAGAGATGTCCACCAAAACACAGCACAAACAATGACAACAAACAGAGGGTACAAGAAGTGCTCACTCGAGCATGCAGAGAAAGGGTTGGAAGCACAAGCAGTGAGCACTGGCAACATTTCTCTAAGCTTGCTGCCCTGACTTCCAGCATTTTAATGAAGTAAAGCAAGTAAATCTTAGTCAATAAATACCTCTGGAAATAGCTGAAGCAAGCACAATGGATGCAAGGATGTGCCTTTGACAATCTGAGGAGAGCCTTGCATTATACCTTTGAAAAAATGGGAAATGTCCCTTTTCTGTGAGATGTCAAATCCATTGTCCTCATGTGGATACCTCAATGTCAGTGTTGTAGAAAGCTACACTAGTCTTGCAAGATGGAAAAGGACTTAAAAATCTCTCTTGTATATCATGATTTATGCCTCAGTTTAGTGTCAGAAATCCAGTATTTGGAGAAAAATAAGTAGGAAATTTTCTCTGTAGGGAAGATGACAAATTTAAGAAATCTGACATGGTCACTGAGAATCCTCAAGACACTGCAAACAGAGCCATTAGGAAGGAAGTAACCAGAACTAAAATGTCATATTTTTTAATATCTATGCAGTCTTCCAAGGGCAGCATTTGATTTTGTAAACTTTCTCAAAGCTTATTTTGTGCACTTAGAACTTGTAGGATAACTACTGCCCTTTTCCATGTTTGCAATCTCGGTATCTTCCTTAAGGATTTAGGGTGGTGGGGTTTTTTGCTTTAACTCATAAAAAATTCATATAAGGCAGACTTACAGTGGACTTCAATAGGTCATTCCATCTGTTTCTCCCCACAGTTGGGTGTGCTAAACCTATGGCATTCTTAGCAAATTTCCTAAAGATCTCCAGTAAAGGAGATTTTGTTACCTCCCCTAAGCCATCTCCTCCACTGCTTACCTGCAAAAAGTACTCAAAAAGTACACTTAAAAAGGATATCTTGTAAGTGGTAGACTCACATCCTGAAAAACTGAATTCTATTTTTATCACAAAAAAGTTTTAAAAATCTGAGTAATAAAGAATGTATTAAAACAACAAACAGCTGGAAAACAAAGGTTTCCTAAGCTGCTTGTTATCCTATATCTATCTATATCTATGCTACTATTTTCTTTACTTCAACACAGTACAAGAAACACAGGAAAAACCGGCTTGATGTTCAAATTACATCCTTTGTAAGGATAAAACACAGATACAAGGAGCTCAGAGGACAAAGGACCTTGTTGCATCCACAGAATGGATGTAACTTGGGTTTCCTTCTTGACGCTAGAGTTGGATGAGGTCACCTCAAGCTCAATTCAAATCACCTAAATACCATGTCAGCTTCAGCACCACAGCAGGTACTCTGAACACAGCCATAGGTGCTGCAGACACCCAGGAGTTAAAACATCACTTGCAATAGATTGACAAATGTAATTTATTGGAGTGTAATGAGTATGCCCCAAAGGAATACAATCTGAATGAAAAATGTGAAGGGAGTAAAGAGCAGTCAGTTGGACCCTTGGTTGCACAGATAATTAAAAGGACCTCCCAGCATTCCCTGAGGATGCGACTCATTCTATTATCAGGATATGGTTGTCATAAACCTGCCCTCCTATTTTTTTAAAAAAAAATCTTGGTACCAAATCCTTTGAAATGTGTGGCAAAAAACCCAATTATGCTCTGAAGTTCTGAAAGACAATGATAAATGAACAATATGACTGCAGAATTACTAGTGCCTTTTAATAGCCAGCAGGGACATACTCAGTGCATCTCAGAAATGTGATTCTTGACATGCTATGGACTTCCAAAAAAAAAAAAAAAACCAAGCAAAAAACAGAGAGGTCTCTGTGAGTTTTTCCTGGTGTTTAAGGAATTGTACTTCAGTCTTTTGCACCATTTTAAGAAGTCTGGCTCAAAAGTCACAGAAAGAAATGATATCCATTAAAATTCATATGATAATTGCTATCACTTCTCTTAGCCTTTAAGGTGGGGCTTAAAAATTACCTGTATGTGATCTCCCCTTTTTGCAAAATGCAAGAGTTTATGTGGATGGGAGAAGGAGAAAGGTTAGAACCTCATGTTGATCTTCAAGTTAACAGAAATGGAGATGAATTTAATGAAAAAATACAATAAAACTTTTTATTTATTAAGAAATTTATGTCTATTTAAAAATGTGTGCTTGCTGTGCAACAGACTACATTGCTCCTTATTTCATAAAGTTGAATTGTCACTAGCTAGGGTAATTATATTTAAGATGTCTCTGGATGGTGTGAATCATTCAGCTGATAGGATTCTTCCTTCTGACTCAAGTACAAGCTTATTGTACCATGGAAATCTGTTGCTAAGCTAGGGGTCTACACAACAAGAGTCTGCCCTGAAGCAGGATGGCTCCAGGTGTGCTCCTCTGGGGCTGAGCTGAAGCACTGCTCCCCTGGCTGCCAGCTGCCTGTGAAAGGCACTGAGCAGCATTTGCAGAAGAGTTTGCTGAGTGTTTTCTGACCAAAACTCTGCCGACTTTCAGGAAGTTAAGAGAGCTGAACACCCAAATGATTTTTAAAATGGAAATTGAATTCTAAGGAACATATGGTCTGTCCACAGCATAAAGTGAATGTGGAGATTGAATCTAGATAGCACAGACAGCAACAAGGATGGGATAATTTCAATGTTAACATGTGCTGCCAAAAGGCCACATACAGAGTCAGCTCCTGGAATCAGTATTTTGCACCAGGCAGCTACCTCTGATAAAGCCTGAGATGACCTATCTTCACTACTTTTCTTATGCCAGCTATCTGAACTATCAAATATGTATGTGCAAACAGTATGGATCCATTGATATTAGGGAATTAAGCAGTGCAACCCTCTGTGTGGCTAAATAGGTGGACTCTGGGACATTTCTGACCCAAATCAGTTAGTGGGATACAAATCATTCCCAGGCATGGTTCAGGGGTCAGCACATGGCAGGGACCATGCCCAACACTCATGCAGTTTGCAGGCAGGCAAACTGCTCAGAGAGGGTGAGTTTGCAGAGATTCACACCACTAAGGACCAATTGACCAATGCCCAGGGCTGTTCCAAGGCACATTTTATTTACTGCTATAAATATTGCCTTTAAACACAGCATTTTCATTTTGCTCTACAGATATGCTAGACACTTCAGTCATTTGTTAAACATTTACTCTTTAATGTTTGCACAGCTTTCTTACTTCATCTCTTGCTGCAACTTTTCTCCTCGCTGAAGAGACAGTTACGATCAGTTGTCATCTGCCCAAATAACTCCCTATTGAATTGTTATTGTGTACCTCCAGCTACAAAGACAAATCAGTAACACACCTTATACACACACAGAGCAATGTTTTTCCACAGGAGGACTACTTGTATGCTATGAAATTTGGGAGTGCTTTCCAGGGGTTAAAATTCCTTGACATTCCAAACAGTACATTAAAATGGGACCTGTACACATGGCCTGTGCAGGAACTACAATGTACCCTTGCAAATGTCAGTCCAGCTGTGCTGCAGGTGGATTTCAGGTCTTGAAGAAGCAGGCATAGAAGCAATTCACAATAAAACAAATGAAATGTAAGTGTACTTTATTCCTTATTTCCTTTTGGGACAAGAAGAACCTTTTCTTGCTGTGACCAAGTTTAGAGGAAAATTAAAACTACAACATACTAATCATCTTAAAGCTCCTAGAGATTCATCAAAGGCAAATTATACTGCCTGGAAATATTAAAATTATCTCCTTCTATTTTATATAAAAGCATGGGCATAAAAATGGAAATAATCCCCTCAGGGCACAATCCAGGGAGAAATAACAACATGACCCTAAGTTATAAACAGGAAGAGATTTTCAATGTACTGAAGGGGATTTAGTGAAGGGATCCCCATTAATGTTAATAGAGGACAGAGAGATGAATCCCACGCACTGAAGTGGAAATTCAGCCCTTCACATCAAATGTTCTGAAAACCAGGCAGCCTGCAACTGCCTGTGCATTCGGCCAGAAGCGAGGATGAAAACAGTTAATTGCTTTCTGACATTTGAGTTGAACTGAGGACACAATATAAGCATAGGGCATCTGGAAATAATGGTCCTTTTAAGAAATCTGGGAGGTAAGTGCCTACTTCACTCTACAGGCATAGGTTCCCTTGTTCTTCAGCTCTCTGGTAAAATATAATGTAAGCGTCATTTAGGTTAGATGACATTAACCTCAAATTTGCCCATGCAAACAAAACAATCTAAGTGCACTAACATATATGCTAACCATTTCATCAAAACATAAATGCTTCTCTCTGCAGGGTTTTTAAGCAAATTACAAGCCAAAACGAACATAAAGTGCAAAATGAGCTACTCTGTTGTAAAGGTCTTGGGTTTTTTATACCATTTCTGAAGCTTTTAATGCTTTGTTATGTTTACCAATGTAAACTATAAAACGTTCTGGTGTATTCATTCACTGCATTTTTTTCAGCTAAGTTTGTCATTCTGTAACAGAAGACCTGAAATGTCAACGGGAATGCTGGTTTACTGTAGTAAATGATGGATTTCTCATCGTTTTGGAACAAGTTTGGATTTCATTCACTTCCTTTTTGTGCCTCCAAAAATGTAAGGAGATAATCAATGGAAAATAAAAATTAAAGCCAGTGGAGGGAATAATGGCGGTGCATAACAACTGAAGATCTGACCCTATCTATAGTGGTGTGAACCTGCAGTTGTAAAATTTGTCACAAACTCCAAGATTGCTTTTTCGTTCTTGTGATTAAGGAGTACTAACTATTCCTGCTGACGTCAGTTGAGAAAAGAAGACAGGTTAAGTGCAACATATATGCAAATTATTACCATTTACAAACTGGCTGGGTGGGTGAATATCTGATAAACTGGGGAGCAGGACTGCAATCCAGAGCAGGCTGGAGAAACGGGCTGACAGGAACGTCCTGGAGTTTAGCAAACCCTAGTGCTAAGTCCTGCACCTAGGCTTTCATAATACCAGGACACGCTGGGAGCCTAATAGGTAGAAAGTAGCTTTCCAGAGAAGTTCCGGTAGGCCTGTTGGACATCAAACTACACATGGGTCTGCAATGTGCCCAGAGATAAAGACCAACTGCATCCTGGGCTCTATTAGCAATATCACAGTCAAGTAAATCAAGGGAAATTATTCTGTTTGCTGTGGGGCCTCTTCTGAAAGTGTCTAGTTTGAGCTCCCTAGTACAAGAGAGATGTTGACAAACTTGGGAGTCTAAGAGACTTCAGAGATTAAGTGATGGGTGCTGGAGCATGTGACAAAAATATAAAGTTAAAAGATCTGGGCTTAATCAGCCTGAAAAAATAGGATGAAGTGGGGATTTAACTACCATCTTCCACTATGTAGAGAGGGACTGCAGAGGAGATGTGGCCAGACTTTTCTCAGGTGCACCAAAAAGAACAAGTTGCCACAAAAATTCTTATTGAACATAAGGAAAACACTGTTCATGGTGAGGACTGTCAAATACTAGAATATTCTGCCAAGAGATTTTGTGTGATCACCACCCTAGCAGATTTTCAAAACTGGACTGGAGAAGACTGAGCATCCCACTCTTTGGCACCAGCACTCTTTTGAGCAGGGTGTGTACTAGAGACCTCCAGAGCTGCCTTCTGGCCTAAATTGTTCTCTGATTTCATGTGAAGTTTATAATATCGCTCAGTTTCATAAATTATTCAGAATATGCAGAAGAAGAGACATTACTATAATCTTAATAAAGGTCTAGCCCAAGCCAGGACGGCATAAGAGGCCATTTTATTTAGAACAGATAATATTCAGATAGAAAGGGGCTCAAACTCACATGCAGGGATCCTTCCTTATCTTTTTAATTACTTTGCAACTGCATTTCAGGATCACATTACTAGTGCGAAGTAATACATATAACACCAAACTATCCTGTTCTGAAAGTGGTCAGGAAAAATGCAAAGGATTTACCTCAGAAGCTCTTTCAAATATCATTTAGAAGCTTTTCCAAAGTGAAATTTCAGCGTATAGGAAAACCTTTGCTATAGTTTATATTCCTTGTTTAATTGACCTTCCCTTGGTGGAGAATATGGAAAGTGAGGTGGTGTTGGTCTTCCTCTCTATACCCCTCTGTAACCCATCACAGGTGTGCCAGGAATGGGAAGCCCCACACTGACATGGCCCAGCTGCATAACCTTGGCTCAGACTTCTGAAGAAACAGCTCAGTTTGAGAAAGAGCTCTGAAAAGGTCTGTAGAACAGAGATAAGGAAGATAAAATTGCAGGCAAGTAAGAATTCTGAAACAGAACCATTAGTAGCTCAAGGACTGAAGAAGAAAAGCGCTGTCAAGGGTATAAAATCCTAAAGGGAAAAAAAAAAAAGGAGTTGCTGGAAGATAACAACTCCGCAACAGCATCTATGCCATGCAGCAAAGCAGTTCAACACTTCTTTTCCTGATTAATGCCTGCCTGGCCTACACACACTCTTTGAGTGTCTTATTGGGGTGTGGAGCATAAAAAGCCATGTGGCTTATAAAATGGAGGGTATCTTTTGTGTGTGTTTTCTAAGACATAATTGTCTTGTCCTTTAAAGCTGTGTATACCCTGCTTGCACAGTCTCTAGACATGCTGGAACAAGTGGCCCAAAGATGCACCATCACGGGAGTACAGTTTGAACTTTGCAGCAATGTTTGGATTTGAATTTAGTGGCTGGGAAAAAGAACCTTTCAGTGTGTCATCTTATTAGTCAGCTTGATGCAAAAGCATGTAGGTGGTGTGGACAAAGCCCTTAGGAGTATTCATGGTGTTGTCACTGCGTTCTATGTGGTTACTATGCCTGAGTATTCTGTAATTAATGTCTTTCCCAAATAGGCAATTGAAGACTAACATTTCTCAAGGGTTTTCAGCGCACAGCCACTCTTCTTTTTACAGGCTTTGAGCACTGAGCCATGAAACCAAGAGCAGAAGCATGGTTTTAGGTAATTTATGCATAGTTGATTACAATTTTATAATTATTACTTTTAAGCAGAAGGACCTGCATTCAGTTTATAGTGGAACTCTTAGAACTTGACAATATTTTCAAGAAAGAGGTAGTAGCAGTGTAATTTCAATTACCAAAGAATGAAAACTCACCAGTATCTACTGCACGCTACCAGAGACCACCACAGTCTATTCCAAGGGCAGCATGTCATCCTCCAGAGAAACCACTCTCCATACCTTCTACCAAATTCCTCTTATACTGGACTTCTTTGCCTGGTGCTTGTTCTTTGTCAAGAAAGCAGCATTCCTGGCTGTTAGCTCTTAAACTCTATCTTATTTAACTTTCAATATTTTTGGCTTCCACAACTATTAGAACTGTTACTCTTAAGCTATTAGACAAGGAGTTCTCTTGAGAAATTGGTTTCACAAAACTTTGACAGATTAAGGCAAGAATACTCTGACTTGTTAAGAAATTCTCCTGGCAATATTTCCCTTCTTCAGTGTCCCCTCAGAAAGTCAAAATGATGGAGGTTTCACAAGAGCTGACCGGATGTTAGTTACAGTTCAAATCTTGGCTGACCACACAGCTGGGACCCTTATTTAGTGGAAGGAGACATCTTTGCATGACAGAAGATGGTGGTCATGAAAATATCACAGGCTCAGCAAGCCCCAAAAAACACAGAATTTTTCTGGTTCCAAATCTCCTGAAAGAAGATACACTTCCACATCCATCAACCATAGCTGTTGGCATATTTACTATACACCTAATATTTCCCCCTTCTCTGCAGCAGTGTGTTGCCCATGGAGGGGATGTAAACTCAAACCTAAATTCCTTAGTTGAAGTTGTCAAGCTGGCTTCTTATCACTGATTTATAGAGGTATCATTATTTCTCTAAAAGATACAAAGGGAGGAAACTGAGCAATTAAGGGAGCTTGTAAAACCATGTCAAGCTGCAGAGTCGTCTATTTATTTTTCTATTGATCTTGCCTTTCTTTCTTTGTGGAATAATGACTGTCTCATCAAATTCCTCAAGTTCCACACTGTCGCACTGTGCCTTAACCTTTGTAATGCTAAGGATCTCAGATTTGTAATTCTGTAGTCTGTCTTTCCCTCTGTAACCTTTCACCTAAACTGCTGTGGCAGTATTTTTCCTGCATTCTCTTGCTGTTGTTATCATTGTGCTGTTATTCTTGCTGTTATCCCTTGCACCTCTAAACTCAGATATTGGATTTCTCATAGGAAATGATTGCCCTGTCATGACAATTGCCCTTTCTTCCCTGCTTTTTCCCTACACTGTGTTGTTTAAAATTTAGTTTACATTAAAGGGAAAATATGACTTAGGGAATAACATAGTCCATAATAGTAATTTATTATAGCCCATGGCAGGGAGGTTGGAACTAGATGATCTTTAAGGTCCCTTCCAAACCAAACCATTCTATGTTTCTATAAGTACTGCCATAACAGTCCACTAATACACATGGACAGTGCTTTCCCTTCTGTGAAGAGGTTCCAGAACCTGGCCTGAAGTCAGAGTTCACATTATAGGCTACAAAATGAAAGCTGCTTTAAATTTATTTGACATATGTTACTGGCATTTTTAAATTGTAAGGAAGCTACAGGTATTGTGAAGCACTTGAGACAGGAAAGGTGTTTTCCCATGAGCCGGTTCAACAACTAATGTCATAGGCACTGAATGTGACAATAATCTTCTGTCACCTCAGAGTTAGGGTACCAATCTAAGCATCATTGACGATCTATTTATCCATTAATATTAGGTTGAAAGTATTACTTTACTTTGCATTTACAAATGTTGAAAAAAGTTCAGAGCATTTGAAATCCAAAATTCTTTCTGTAGTCATAATTTTTAGCATAAATAGCATCTTATTGTTACCTCATTGGCTGCCTGTGAGGATTCAGGTGACTGAGATGTTGCAGCTCTCTCAGACATCTTCCTGTCTCTGCTGTGAGAAACAACCAAGCACACAAACCTCTCCTCTCCCAGGACAGCTGCACTCAGTCAGCCATGGGGGGTGCTTACTCCTACTATATATGTGTTATATAGAGATCATTGGGATAAAAAATGAGCCCTGCTGAGGACATTTTATTGCAGCAGATAAATCAAGAGTAGGTTGAATGAGAGTGCTAATCTAGTTACTCGTAGTTCTTAAAAATGTTCCAGGCCAGCTGTTGACAAGACCAATGTCAGAGTGACCAGCTCAATAGTGCAGCATGCAAAACCCTGCCTCTGCGCTCCTGGGTCTGAGCCAAATGCACTTGCAAGAAGAATATGTTTTACAAACCTAAAGGTGCAGAGAAGAGCCTCACACAAGCAAAAATGTCTTGTCTTACTGAGAGTCAGAGTCACAGAGGAAGGTGGATGGAGATCAAGATGCCCATCCAGCCTTTCCCTGGGTCACATCAGCTAAGATGGTGTCACAGATTCACGGATTCATGGATTAGACAGAGTTGGAAGGGACCTCTAGAGATCATCTAGTCCAATTCCCCTGCTAAAGCAGCATTGCATAGAGCACATTACTCAGGACTGCATCCAGGTGGGGCTTGAAAATCTCCAGAGAAGGAAACTCCACAACCTCCCTGGTCAGCCTGTTCCAGGCCTTTGTCACCCTCACCATAAAGAGGGTGACACTTCACCATTCTTCCTCGTATTTGCGTAGAACTTCCTATGTTACAGCTAATGCCCATTCCCCCTTGTCCTTTCGCTGGTAACCGCTGAAAAGATTCCAGCTCCATCATCCTTCAACACATCCTTTAGGAACTTGTAAACATAGATAAGGTCTCCCCTCAGCCACCTCTTCTTGAGGCTAAAGAGCCCCAACTCTTTGATCCTTTCCTCTTAACGGAGGTGCTCAAATCCCTTAATCATCTTGGTTGCCCTACGTTGACAAGTAATTCCCTGTCCCTGTTCCTCTTGAACTGGATGTATCTAACACCATGGATCATATTTTGATACATTACTATTTTCTAATTTTTTTTTAATATATATATATATAATTTAGAAAGGAGTGACTTAATTCCACGACAGTAGATCCAAAAGAACAAGGAGAATGAAAAATCTGTAGATTATTTAGTTTTGCATTTTTAGAGTCATAGAATCATAGAATCGTTTGAGTTGGAAGAGACCTTAGAGATCATCTAGTTCCAACCCCCTCCCCAGATC
>JAOXNG010000001.1:143020145-143030833 GCA_028566535.1 Scolopax minor | reverse complement strand
GGGAAAGGGAAAGGGAAAGGGAAAGGGAAAGGGAAAGGGAAAGGGAAAGGGAAAGGGAAAGGGAAAGGGAAAGGGAAGGCAAAACCTATTTGCTGTTCAATGAAAACTAAACCATCAAACTTGCTTTGAGCAGTTCTAATTTCAAATGCATTGTAAGAAAAATAATATAAACACAAAATCCTCCTCTCTTCTGATAATGATGTGAGACACCAGAAGAGTCTATTTGATACATTATTTAGTAATAGAGGGAAAATCACCTTGCTAGTTCTATTAAAAATATCAAATTATTTGATAAAATGAAATACCATGGAAAACTCTGATGCTGATGTAATGTCTGTATAACATGTTTGCTTTGGTAAGCAAACATGAAACATGGGATAAAGCAAACTCAAGCTGAGGAGTATTACTATACTCTCTTAAGAAGACTTATTAGTCAGGGTTCATACAGCAAATGTGTATAAGCTTCATAGTGATAATGTTCTCTGAGTTTCCCAGACTTCATGTCTCTCCCTGCCATTTAAGTTACCTTTATGTTTGGATCTCTTGCAAATTGTTTTCAAAACAATGTTTAGAGATACAGAATATCTCCAAGCAAATACTCTCAATCCAGCACTTTCTGACTAATTCTGGTAATTATTAAAGTACCATATTAATTTAGCAAATCACTTTCTAATTTCAATAGTTTTTGAATAAGACTCTTGTTCACCAACTATAGTGACTGTCTAATCAAGTTGAGCATGTTGTGATTAACTGGAAATTTGGCACTTGACGTAATAACTATATGAAGTTGCAAAAAGTAGATTTTTTTGGATTTAAAAAAACTATTTATACTGGCACATATGACCCTACACACATGAGAATTCAAATATGTCTTGCTCAAAGCAAACAACTGTATGTGAATTTTATATCAACTCCCAGGTGGATGAAAAACAGAAACTGATTTAAAGCAGTCTGGCTTTTTATCTCTCAAGTCAAATTACAAAAAGCATGGAAAGAAGCAAGCACTTCACCAGTTCCTCTCTACTTGTCTGAACTTGACTACTTGTCTGCTTATAATATTCTCTATTTGGCTGAACTTGTTCCTTTCTCAAACTCCTCTTGCTCCTTTCTCCCACCAAGTCACTTATCCCCAGCTTAAGAAACACAGTTTGTCACAATAGGTCTACCTTCCACCCAAATGTTTGCAAGTTTAAACCCCGTTGTTTCTGGGCATAAAGCTCATAGTTTCTGCAGGCAGTCGTGGCCTCACACCTTCCCATAAAATACTTGATCTTTCAGAAAGACTAGTGGTGTCAATAACTAGCCAGAACCCTCAGGAGGATCTAGAAATTTGGCTCTTCACATAGGGAATGTCATCCAGAATGAAGTAGGAAATTAGATTTTCAGTACAGTCCCAAAATCATGAATCACACCTGGACTCACATCGTTGTGCTCTCATGTCAGGAAGTAGTAGGGTGACGGACCAACTACTTATTTCTTTACAATCCAAAGGCACAAATTATCAATGTATGTTTAACTATAAATAAAAATAAGCAGGAACAGTGTGATAAGTAGGACCCAGAGGTGATCATCCCCCTGTACTGGGCACTGGTGAGACCCCACCTCAAGTATTGTGTTTAGTTTTGGGGCTCCTTACTACAAAAAAGACATTGAGGTGCTGGAGCAGGTCCAGAGAAGGGCAACAAAGCTGGTGAAGGGTCTGGAGAAGAAGTCTTATGAGGAGGGGCTGAGGGAGCTGGAGTTGTTCAGTCTGGAGAAGAGGAGGCTGAGGGGAGACTTTATTGCTCTCTACAACTATCTGAAAGGAGGCTGTAGAGAGGCAGGGGTCGGTCTCTTCTCCCAAGTCACAGACAATAGGACAAGGGGTAATGACTTCAAGTTGTGCCAGGGGAGGTTCAGGTTAGATATTAGGAAATATTTCTTTACTGAAAGGGTTGTCAGGCACTGGGGTTGCCCAGTGGTGGTTGAGGCACCATCCCTGGAGGTATTCAAGAGATGATTTGACATGGTGCTTGGGGATATGGATTAGTGTTGGGTTGTTGTTGTTTTGTTTGTCGTGTGGGTTTGTTGTTTGTGTGGGGTTTTTTTAATTGGTTGGGCTAGATGATCTTAAAAAGTCCCTTCCAACCTAGATGATTCTGTGATTCTGCAATTCTGTGAATAAATCACTTTAGCCAAATCATCATTGCGATGGCGTCAGTTTCCTTATAGAAAAAGCTCTTGGCCACGGTCCCTTCATGTTAATCATTCTTCCCTGCATCTCCCTAAAGCTAACTACCACTTCTGCTTTGTTGCCTGTCATTCCCAATTATTTTTGTTTTGCCTTTTGGTGCTATTTCTAGTAAAGACTACTCCACACCCTCTCCTGTCTGTTTCACCACAGCTATCCTTATAAAGACAGTTCATATTTATGTGAGAAAAGAATATACACTGTGGGACAAACCTGCACAAGTCTGCACTGAGTTACTGGCCTTTTTAGGACAGAATTTTTTTTACTTTCATCAGTTGTTTGTGTTAGAATGAAATCAATCCCCTTGTAAAAGTTTTTTCTCTCCGCTGACTACAATGAGAGCTGAAGTGTGGAAATAAAGATATCAACACCGTAGAATGGAAAAGTGAGGTGAGGTGAATCTATTTTACCGACAAAAAGCTCTATGAACATTGGAAAATAATGAAGCCTTATTTCCTATCAATTTGTGTCTTAAGTTTGATTGACTTTCTGTCTAAGTAGAAAGATCCATCTGAATCTTTCTTCCATAACTTATAATGACACTCGCCTGCATGGATTTTTTCAGTGTGTAAAGAGGTGTGAGCTCAGACTGCACTCTCCCTCAGTGGGAATACTAATAGGATTTCTTTTCCTCTTCCCAGCAACTGACTTTGATGAAATTTCAGGGATTTTAATTATATTTGAGAAATCAAGCCCACTTTCCCTGCCATCCTCTCCACTGTCAAAAGTGTTTGAAGTTGATAAGCACATTCTGAAGTTATTAGGTGGGAAACACAGAGACACATTCACAGTAGTATGATTGCACAGGAAACCAGATGAAAAGTTAAGCTTTGATGGAGAGGAACAAAAAGCTTTTCAAAAGGATTCTTTTTTCTGAAATGTACTTGTTACAAGCCAATAACTGATCTTGAGATATGCCAAAAAGCTTACCTTGATATAATTCAAGAATGATTAGAGAAAGGGATCTAGCTTTTCATGTGCTTACATTATATAGTTCCAGTCTCCAACTTATTACTAGAATGCTTATAGGTGTGGGAAAGTAACGGGGAACAGAAAGAAATGCAAAGTTTAAAATCAGCATGCATTAGCATACATTTTGATTTGAATTTTCCTGTAATCCCTAAGGAATTGTTAAGTTAAATATAAAAACTAAAATTAAGTTCTTACATTGTAAAAAAGAAAAGTTATTATCACAGTTCAATTGTAAATTTCAAGGCAATCTTAACTAGAGTGCTGCAGTTGGCAGTGCCACAGTATTTATCTCAGAACTTAATAAGAAATAGAGAGGTGAAGTTCCATTCACCAAAATATTTTAAAACAGCTATATGACTTAATTATCTATAACAAAGTTCAAATAAAAGGAGCATTTTAATCAGTTTGTTACTCAAATATATACCTACTGAAAATGAAAACATTGCTGAAGTAGGGAATCTTATCATTATTGCTCAAAGTGATAATACTTCTGCCTGTAGTCTGTATTCTGAATAGTTATATATTCTGAATACTGTTCAGAAGTCTTGAAAAGACAAAAATTAATATTCCAGCAGCGTACCTCATAGCTGAAAAGTCAAATTATTCTTATGATGAAGAATAATATCTGCTAAAATACAAGAACAAGTGAACTGCTTGTATCACTTTGCTAAAATTATTAAACATGAAAAAAGTATTTGAGGGCTTTCTCTAAATGCAACTACTTCATTTAGTAACACCAAATGTACCATGTTCTGGTAGCTACAATGGAAATAAATAACTTGCACAAGTGTCACTGAAGTAATTTATTTAAGTCTAAGCAGCACATATTTAGTATTTCAAGTTCTTCTATGCATTGACATACTAATTGCTAGCACGTCAGAATATACACTGACTAAATATACTTTGTGTCAGAAGAATATACTCACTAGATTTTCTGTACAATATTCAAAACATGGGTAACCATTTAAGTGGTTTATTCTGCATTCTGACTAGTACAATGACAGAACATCCAAGTCCATGTAAACAGATTTAACCAATGGCATTTTGAATGTCAGTGTACCAGATATAAAGCTTTTTTTCCTTGGTATGTATGCACATGTATTTATGGCAGAGAAAGGAAATTATTTGACCCTGTAGGACAAAAAGCCCTGCAGGGGCAACAAGAAGTTATACATTACCTGCTGCCTATTTCTCCTTGTAAAGAGCATAAATCTTTTACAATATTCACAGCATCTGGTAGAGTCAGTTCTACCTTCTAATGCAGGTCATGTAGTTCCCCTGCACATTAGTGTATATTTGTGTATCACAAAATAGGATTTTCTTCCACTAAGCTGTAATGTAAACTACTACAGTCAAGTGCAGATTAAATTCAGGCCTCAGCTTGGCCTTCAACTTATTTCTTTTTTTTCTCTTTAGTCAGTGATGTAAACTTTAAAAATACTTTACAATACCAGAGCATTTCATTTTATTGCCAACAAAGTCACCCTCCATTGATCCCTTAAGTCAAACTGGAAGAAATGTTTTTTCCTCATCTTCCAGGAACGTCACTGATTTTGACACATCCACCTGTATTCTTGACTTTGGAGGCTGCTTCATCTTCCAGCTCTCCTCTCACCATTCTTCATATGTGTGTCACTGTGTCCTCTTGCCAAAGAGATGCTGTCCTTGATCCTCTTCTCCTACCTCCCATCTATGTGTAATTTCACCACAGACTACATACAATCCAGCAATGTTCCCTGTGTTGACAATTCACCGATCTCCTTCCCCATTAAGCTAACCTCACTCTCTTAAAATCAAAGTTCAGTGCACTCTTCTGCCAGGTCTTTACTGATGTCTAGCTATCAAGTTTATTCTCCATGCCAGCCAGCAAAGGTCTCTTCCCCTGCTTCCCTCCTGCAAATCATTCTATTTCCTTTCTTCATCGCAGTAACATTTTGCTCCTTACCTTTACACATGTTAGTCAGTTTGGATTCACATCTCTGTTAAGACCCTCACATCCAATCTACATCTAAAACACTTGCAAATTAGCTCTATCTAATTGTTCTTTCCTGCCTATTTACTTAATTAAAATGTTAACTTAGGGCTCTCTCACCTCAATTTCTTTTTCTTTGGCCTCAAGAAATACCAAGGATTATTTTCCAGCTCCAAAAGTTTGATCATTGCAGCACTCTGCATCCCTCCACTAGTCCTCTTTTGAAGAAAGCAGAAGCTTTGTAAACTTTCATAGATTAGCAGCTCATTAGTTATCTGCTTATTCACAGTGCAATGTTTCCACCTGCATCCTGGTGTCAGTGCACATCATCATTTGTCATATTACTCCCATAATGCTTCCCAGGCAGGGATCCCTACAATGCTGGCAATCAAGAGCAATTTAGTTACCTTACATTATGCTGGCTTCAGGAACTGATAGATAAATCCTACAGCCTGACAAAGTGAATTTCTGTTATATTAATTTATGTACCTGCATCTTATTTGGTAATATATGTTTCCATGAATTAACTTTAAATTAAACAAGCACTGAAAGAAAAAGAAAAAAAGATGGTATGAGCAACCACAAGATGCAGATACTGCTAGATTCAGCAGGTCATTTTAGTCCCAAAGCTAGACAAATGGTCCAAGAGTCATTTGCTCTTTTATAAGCAGCCTTGTAATCACCTATCAGCAAGGTACAACTCCATCTGGCAGGAGACAATTTCTTGCATTATGCCTCATTACTGAACCATCTCATAAACTCTGTATATAATCCAACAGTGACTATAGTGACAGCACACAGTCTAAATATTTGCATTAAGAAAATATGTGTTCTTTCACAGGAAGAGATAAAACAAATTTACAAGAGATTCTGGAAATACCATTAAACCAGAAGGAATATATTTTTTCTCGTTCAACACTATCATTAGGAGGACTCATTTTTGAGTCTCATATTTGCTCCATAAATGCCTGACCCTTAAAAGAAGCATGTGCAATAGCCGAGGTTTTCAAAAGGGCATGGCCTGTCCTAGTTCTGCCCTCCTCCAAACTCACTGAATAATGTCCATTAGCTTTAACTGAGACATAATAGATCACTATTGTATTCTTTCAGCAATCACAGCCCTCACTTTTCTGTTTTGAATAAGGCAGGATAGCCTTGGTAATAACAACAACAACAAAAAAAACTAGTTAGCCTCTGATATTTCTATCTATCATCTCAGAAACAAGGTTAAGAACTATGGTGTGTGACACAGACCTCAGTACAATGAATGAAACAGAGCTCCCTCATCTGAAGTACAGGTTCCATCTCCTCTGTGCTTCAGCCAGCCTAGCTCATGGGCCCTATTGCCCATCATTCATCAGCATACTTACAGCCTGAGGCTTACTGGATGGTGGCAAGAGTTGCCTTAAAATACTAAATTCAGACATCTCCCTCACCAAGGGCTCCTGAAAAAACAGGTATCCTACCAGTCTGAGGATTCATTCCATTGTCTCTGAAGGCACTTGCAGTGTAATAGGACATGCAGGACATGCTACTAGTTTGGGTTTTCCAGTGTTTGGGACCAGCCAATGCACATGCCTTAATCTAAAAATCCACAGGCTTGCTGGTTTTCCACATTATGCCACAGCTGCCATTGAAGGCAGATTTTTTTATTTATTTTTTTTTACAGCAAGATAGTTTTCTTGGAGTGTATGTCACCACAGTGACACCAGACATTGCAAGCAGCGTGGACAGGGCTGAGCTAGCATTATGTCTGTGAGCAGAGGTACTAGCAGCAGTCTAGTACCAGCATCATGGAACTCAGTGCATTCCACCTAATTAGCCATGTAATTGTGACTGCACTCCTACAACTGATAAAGGTCAGCAACATCTACATTACACTGAAGTCACCTGACATGTCCTAGACTGCAGGAATCAGCTTCAGATTCATCCATTCAGCCATATACAGCGCGTACTCTACAGACATCCTCGTGAGAGTTGACTGAGTTCTCACTGCAGCCAGTGGAGATCCAGCCAATACAGCAAATGGAAGCTGCAGAGGTGTCCATCTCATCCTACTCTGATACCTCTGTTTGGTAAGATAAGGAATTTATTTGTGATAGAAAAAAAAAAAAAAAAAAACCCTCTGAGGGAGAAAGAGACTTTCTTTTCTTTTTAAATTCTTTAAATAGACTGATAAAGTTAAACTCAGAGGTATTTATGTCAACTATTGTTGTTATTTTTCTATAGTTAAATCATGCCCTCTTTCCACTATGAATTTTTATAAAGATGCATAAAACACAGGTTATCACTTTGTAAAAAGCCACCTTTTATGGCAGTGAAATTAAAAGATAAGCCAGACCAGCATATTCCCACTCACTGTCACCATACTCAGGTGCCCCTGCTATTATCTAACACTTACTTGCAAAGTAATCCCATTCATCATTCATCTGTAGACTAACAATCCTTTTAAACTTAGATACTTGGGGTCCTTTTAAAGCGAGGATATCTTTATTTTGTAACTCTAGATATCAGGGATTTTTTTGTGTTTGTTGTGAACTACATACTTCATGATCTTCTGTGATATACATACATGACACTCAATTTGCACAAAGGCTAAAGATTTTCTGGCAAATTTTTCCTGGAGTGATAAATTAATATATCCTCATATAAAGTAGTAGGTTCTGGCCAATTCAAGTAAGCATGCATATGTTAGCACAGTTAGAAAAATAAGCTGTTAAATGGAAAGCTAGTTCAAAACTTAGCCATTTTGGCTTTACATTTCTTGTTCATGGAAAATAATTTTTTTTTAATATAAATACTGACATCTAGTACTAAAAATATTTTTAAAATATGCATTAATTGCTTGCTAGAAAGATATTCCTGTTTCAATTCTAGCTAATGAACTATAAATATGTCAAACAGACTTTACTTTTAATTAGATAAAATGTTTTAAGAAATGAGATGCCAAATTGAAATAATAAAAAAGTTACTGTATTAATGTTTCCATTAGGTTCTCTAAGGATACATTCTCCTTCAAAGCTGGTCAAGTAAACAGAGGTTATTTTCAGAGCTTCTAGAAAGACCAGATGTTTTCCTTTGAGATTATCATTTTTGTAACCCAAAATAGCACAGCACCTAAATAGCAAAACATACTTTCTGGACACTAGTATATGGAAACCTTCCAGATTAAGCAAATTTTAAGGACGTTTTAAAAAACAAAACTGGATGGACAAGCAAACATTATAAATTATACATGTTAAATTGCAAGTTCGATATTTACTTTATTAAGAGTCAGCACTAGCAACTGCAACAATGATATGGAAAGAAAATACTGCAGAAGGAAAAAAAATCCTCCTTTTTATTGACTATTTCCCTGTTCTTTTGGGAGGCTATTTCAGGAGTCCATAAAGCCAAATGAATCATTAGAAAATTTTTATACAACACCCCCCCAAATGAAATATTTCACTGATGTGGCTAGCACACCATGTAGGAAAAAAGATTTTTAAAATCCCATGTATTTCCCAATTTATATTTTTGGCCCCAGTATAGCAAAGTATTTAAACCTTCTGTATCTTTTTTACTTTAATGGACTACTCCCACACTTAGAATTAAGCATATTGATGGACAACCATGGCATATGGATCTTTTCTTATTTTTATGCATCAGTAAGAACTTTATTATGAACACAAATGATGTCATGTTATCTATATGACTAAGCTCATGAGAATAGAACAAAAGATTAATTTCAGATTTACTTTTGACTTTCAGCAGAGCTTGTGTTGAGTGGACTTGCTCTAAATTTCAAATTCTTCCAGTTTGTTCTTCAGAAATTGTTTTAATCAGTTTTTAAAATCTTATGGAAAGTTAGTTATTCTGTGTTATCCTAGTTATTCTGTGTTCAGTAAAAGCAGTCTTCACTGTAGTCACAACCTAGAATGAGTCTTGTGATCCTCAACTATATGTAACAATTCTTGCCAAGGGTAAAGAAAGATCACAGTTTACATCATAGGAAATAACCCTATGAAATAAATGGACAGTATTTGATTTACTGTTCTTGAACTAGGAAATTTTGATAAGTCTGATGTTAAATCACTAACAACTTTTCCATTGGAATATAGATGTGTATAAAGACAGAATGTCCTCCTTTTTAACAAACATCATACTTCTATGAATTCTGTGATTTATGACAAATATCAGCACATCTATAGGAGTGAGAATACTTTAATTTCAAAATATTTCAAAATACTGTATTATTTTCAAGAGGAATTTATTTCTCATAACAGAAAAATTTCAGCTGCTTTCAATGACATAAGAAGTTATACATAAATAGTCATATTTAATGATGAAATCTGCAAACATTAGTTCCATGTCTGGGGTTTAACTGAGTAGACGATCCTCATCTAAGGAAAAATAATGGATCACTTCTTTAGGAGTTGTTTAACAAGGGACAGAGGAATCCCAGTAAAGAACCATTAAAAATGGGTAAAAGGTATAAGATTAAGGTATAAGATTATTATAAGTCTCATGCAGAAGAATTCTTCTGAGACCACAGGTATCTCCATGAGCTATAGTCATAAACAACTAATCTTGCATTTCTTGTGCAGCAAAAAATCTCACTAGCCAATAAAACTTTAAAGTTTCTATTTTATGCATGATCAGACTTCTAGACTTTACAAATTATGACTATCAACAATTAATAACTCTTACAGAAGTTTGAAATTTGCAGTAGGTATGCATCGTGAGCTTTGTATTTCACTATATTCTGGTCTAAATATGGTAAATGCAGAACATGACAATAGAAGCATGGAAATATATACTTATTTTTCCTGGGAATGAGAATTTTATGGTGAAGCAAACATAGCAAAAGGGTTATTTACAACATACAAAATGGCTGACTAGTAAAGAAATTTTAGGTTAACTAAATATACTTTACATGTGGAATGCAAAAACAAGTCAGCGTCCTTCCATTTTTTACCTTCTAAATGGAGAAATGATGACTGTTTGCTGCACAGATATTTTTTAAAGTAAAGTGAAATACAATGACTGTGACTAGCCACCTAAGCACCAATGCACAATCTTCACCAAGACTACACCAATAAGGCACAGTAGAAGAATCCCATTCAAGTCCCAGTATTCCCAAGGAATCATACCTTAGAATCATAGAATCATTTTAATTGGAAGAGACCTTTAAGATCATTAAATCAAATCAACCTAGCACTGACATGTTACAACTAATTCTCCATGTCCCTCAGCACCAAACTTACATCTTTTAAATACCTCCAGGGATGGCAACTCAATCACTTCTCTTGGTAGCCTGCTCCAATGCTTGATAAACTTTTTTGTGAAGAAATTCCAATCTCAGCCTTCCCTGGTGCAACTTGATGCTATTTCCTCATGTCTTATCACTTGTTTCTTGGGTGAAGAGGCTGACCCCCACCTTGTTACAACCTCCTTTCAAGCAGTTATAGAGAGAGCTAAGGTCTCCCCTCAGCCTCCTTTTCTCCAGGCAAAACAACCCCAGTTCCCTCAGCC
>JAOXNG010000001.1:142966864-142986233 GCA_028566535.1 Scolopax minor | reverse complement strand
GTTAAGTGTATTTATTCTCTTTGAGAAACTAACAGAGCCATAAAATCAAGTGATGGAGATCAGATTTTCACCATTCAGTAACTCTGGTCCCAGATAGAAGATGAGGAGCTGCAGACAGTTGGAAGCTGAAGGAATTGCTAACAACAGGGATAACAGAGGAAATGTTGATTTGAGAGGAAATCCTTGGATTATTCTGCTTTGATTCTAGTAGCATTTAGACGTGGTCTGGAGTGAAAGTAATCAAGGAGACATCAGCAGGGCAGAGTTTCAGCTCCTTTGTGTGAACAGAAAGGAAGATTAGGAAGGGAAGCAGGTCAAGATGAAGAAAATATACTGGATTGCTGGAATTACTCATCCATCCTGTAAAAGCTTTTTGTTCAGTGTTGCATCTATAGCTAGAGCTATTTAAGCAAAGCCCTCAGGAGAAAAAAAGCTTCAGCACTTACTTTCTATTTAAAAAAAAAAAGAAGCGATTTTGTGAAAGATAAATTTTCCTCCCTCCCTCCTTCCTCCCTCCTATAAATGCCATGATTCTTAAAATTCTCTGTCTTTTGTCTGTGGGTTTGCTTGAGCATCTGTCCCTCAGGAAGCGATTACTTTTACTGCACTTTAACCAACGTAATTATACTTCCACAACTTTATAGTGTAGATGCGGCTGAAGAGTCTGAGCGATTCCCCGAGGAGCAGCCCCCAAAGCCAAGTGTTCGGCGGGAGCTCAGATCCTGTTCCTACAGGTACTGGAGATCCGTGCGTCAGTGCTCTGACTCATGTCTGCTGGCCAAGCAGCTGCAGGAATTCAGGAGATGATTGTCCCCTGCTGTTTATTAGTGCTACATAAAGAATGTGTCCTTCTAGCTCAGAACCCAGCCGTTTGGCAGAAATACTTTCGCCCACTGTTCACGTGAACAACTGGGATCTGAGGCATCAGGCATCTGGCTCCAGCACAGGGGACCACAGCTGGCAAGAGCGCAGTCCCCAGCCACCTTTGCCAGAGCCTTTTACAAGAGCCAGGATCTGGAGGATGGTCAATGCGTCTTAAAAAAAGAAAATGAGTAAGTTTATGTGAGATGGTAATGCTCCCTCAGCGAAGGCTCCCAGGCTGTGTCGCAGGGCACCCAGAGATGTCACCGGTGGTGGGTTCACCGGTCAACAGCAGTGCCTAAACCTGAAACCAAAAAGCTGGGAGGCAGAAAAAAGGCCTGGAGAAGTCAAACCGAAGCAGCCCTGGCTCTGTTTTGGGAAGCAGTGAAGTCACATACTGACTCCCCTGTGGTGCTGTGCTCAGTGTTAACACACACCTATTCTAGGGTTGGAAAAAAGAAAGAAAGGTCTGCTTTTTTAATATGAGGGAGAGCTGGAGAGATACTGAATTGTAAGTATCTAAAGTAACTAGGCTGTCTCTCCTAGTAAGAAGGATTTACATGGGGAGTGTTCGTGCTTCTGTTAATAGTGATAATGATCTAACTTTTTATTCAAATATTGGTATGGAGCCTGTGTCTGAATACCTGGGCACTTCCTATGGATCTCTAGGGCTTTAATTCAAATAATTTCCATGATACTGTTTATATTTTTATTTTTGTCTCATACTGAATACACACAGAAGTCTCTGTTAAAATCCCAACAGTCCTTCAACAAATGAAATTAATGGAATTTGGGTTAAGATGATAACTCATACTTCAGGAAAATCAGCTGAGATTTATAAAGGCTCCAAAGCTCGTGAAGTGCCTCCCACTCAGAAGATGTCAGGGTAATCTGGCCAACTTTATATTCCTTATGGGTTTTGGGGGGTTTTTTTAGTTGGGAAGTTTCATGAAATCAGAGTAAGTTCAATAATCAGCAAATTGAGAAGAAAGGTAATATTTTTATGGCAAACACCTATATAAAGATGTGCTGATTATTCAAATAACTGGTTTTAAAGAGAAACAGATTAAAATCAAAATATAATGATGAGTAATGAAAGTATAAAAATATATTCTTCAAATTAATATCTGGTTTTTGTTACAAATTGTTCTGCCTTTGCAACATACTCTTAAAATTTGATCAATAAATTACATCATTATAATCTTAGTTAGGTATTAAAGTCACTTGTACCAGCAATCGCTTAACTATATAAACAAACCAGAATTTGTATTGCACACAACACTGTTTTTAGTTTTAATCCCTTTAAAGTCAAGAAAAATATTTGGAGGGGCAAAAGAGCTAGATTCACAGCACAATATCATTTTATTGATTGTAACTTTATTTAAATGAACTACCTAGATATATAGGGATCAAAACACAGCCCATTGTAATTAGCATTAAAACTCTCTGTAGTAAAAATAAAACTAACTTTATTTCTCATTAAAAACTTACACATTTTAATTGCCCTTAGTACACATGCTATTCGGAAATGTTTTAACACCTTAAAAACTGCCAAATGGATATTGTCCTTTATTGTTATAACAAATAGAGAGGACATCCTGGGTCTTCATCAGTTTTAAAAAAAAGAATAATGAAATCATCTTCTTGTTTTGTGCTAATGCACTGTCCATACAAGAAATCCCAGTTAACGTCAAGATGGGTTCTAAAAGAAGGGCTATTACCTTTAATTATTAGACGTACATTTCCCAAAGACTTCAAACAGACTTTCCTTAGACTAAGAAGTGCAAAATAGGTCACAAATGGATACTCAAGCTATTTCTGTGAGCCAGACAGAAAACCTCCCCGTGACTTCAGTAGACTTTGAATCAAGCTTTCAGATCTCAGCTATTACACATTTTCTGCATCTTTTCAACAAATGATAATGGGTCTCTGTTCTGAAAGCTAAATGTATCTTTGTATTTTCTCTCACAAGAGATCAGAACCCTATAAGCACCATCTGGACTACTTATTTGTGCCTCTCTTCTTTATGCAGATATGATCTTCAAACACAGACTGCAAAAATTGTATTGTAGCAGCAGAGAGTGGCTGGAATCCTTATCCAGGAGTCCTTTGAAGTCCAAAGAGAGTGGATAAGTCCCTCCCTCTGCTTTGCATAATAAAATCATTAAACTTATTGTGCCAGTTTATAGATGCCACAATTGCGTACCTATTAGCATCTGTCAGCTTTCTCAGATAAGCACTTACCTCCAAGGCACGCACCCATGGCCAATGAGAAAATTAATGGTTTCATAGGCAAGTTAACATCTGGATCTTTACTCAGGTTGAGAAGCACAGGAATCTGTGGTTTAAGAAGAAAAGGAAGAGATGTTCAGGAGACAACCAGCCATTAGTACAAATTCATTCAATAAACAATTTATTGTTAATTGTTTATTGCTTAAACAACCAGCAAGTCCAAAGAATAACTTGGGGGGGATGGCATGTTTATTTCTTAAGTTGGTGTCTTTGCATCGTATTCTTGATCTGTGCTCACTTTTCTGTACTGACTGTGCTGTCCTACAACCCACAAAGAAGGCATCAGACCTGACACAGGTACTGCAAACAAAACTCAGGTTGTCATAAAGTTACAATTACTTCCTATTAGATTATTCCAATTCAATAGGACTCTGACAGTGACTACAAACCAATTCCCCCTTCATTTCTTGAAACCTAAGGAACAGAGTTATATCCCCTCTTCTTGCTGGAGTCAGCTGTAAAAGATGCTTCACAATCAAGATGGCTGTAGATAAAGTGTAACTGAAAAATTTCTGAATCCTGGTTATAATCAAAATTGTCTTATCTATTAGGGAAGAAATGAGAAATACCAGTGTGTCAAGTTTATGAATTCACAAACAGGCCTGAGTTATTTTACTTTTTATTCTAACATTATGTTTACCAGATAATGTAGGTTTAGTTCACTGGGAAATGTTTCCAAATTTTCTGCATCTCATTTAATCCTTTTAGCAAATAAAATAAAATAAACCATAACAAACACCCTGAATAGTCAAATGAGACTTGTAGGGAGACATAATAGACTTCATTTGGCAACTGGTATAGACCAGGCAGACTTTTGAGTAGCACCAGACTTCAGTCACTAACATCCTTCTAAGTTAAACAATTTTCACCGTAGTTGGGAAAAACTGAGTTGAGTTCAATTTAATTGCATAACCACTTGGTCTGAAAGAAAGGTGTAATCAGTACCTGTAGAGAGAAGGTCATTAGAAAGGAGATAGATATAATGTCGTTAACCTGTTTTTAACATGTACAGAGGTTTATGGGAATAAAAGGGAGAGACAAAGAATAATCAAATATGGAACAGCAACAGATCAAGCAGGACAGGATTTGTAGGAAGAGCTGTAATATGCTTTAAAAATAATGCTTTATCAGAGTTCAGGACTTTCAGTAGTGAATAGAGTTATGACATTTAATCCTTCGATTTGTCATTTGAATATATTTCACTGGTGCCCCTCAAGGGGTATGGTCTCAGAGATGGAGCAGCTGCTTCCTGAGAAATGTTTTCACTTTGATGGCTGAGTGATGCTTACCTTTCCTGACTCTGTGTGTTCTTTGCATATGGAGCAATATATAGGCTCTATGAAGTATTACAACCCTTTCCCTCTCCCACCTGCCAGTGGTGCTAATCTTCGCTTTTAAATTTTCTAATTGATTAACCTAGATAAATTAATGTCTAAACAGTTATTCTTGAATTGTACGTTGGCTGAAGATATCTATTTCTATTTTAAGGCCTAAAGAAGAGTCAGAATGCCCAATATCTTGTCTGTTTTTTTTTCATGAAAGAGTCACAAAGGATTTCATTTCTCTACCAACTTTGTTTCTCTCCAACCATCACTGTCAAAAAAATTGGAGAAAAGGAGGCTGAGGGGAGTCCTTATCACTTTCTACAACTACCTGAAAGGAGGCTGTAGGAAGGTAGGGATCCATCTCTTCACCTAAGTAGTAAGTAGTAAGGAAATAGCCCCAAGTTGCACTTGGAGAGTTTTAGATTGGATAGTAGGAAAAAATTCTTCACCAAAAGGGTTGTCAAGCATTCGAGCAGGCTGCCCAGGGAAGTGTCTGAGTCACCATTGCCATATTTATATAATATAAATATTCTATATTTATTTCAAAACAACTTTGTGTTTCAACATAGAACAAAATCTAAACACTAATACTGAAATCACAGGATTAAATATCTGCCTCTCTGTTTTCCCCAAGAATCATTTTCAACACATTCATGCAATTATGTGTGAGGCAACATTTTTGTACTATCAATACCTCAAACCTCAGCTTTATCTACTGTTAAGGTTAACCTGAGCACTAAAAACAGTTAGAAGGAAACATTCCACTGTAGTTTTCAATGTTTTTGAAAAACTGAATTGGTTCTATAACTCATTCTGATTCAAGCCATAAGAATTTACAATAGCATCAAAAGCACTCCAAGTTAGAATAATTTGCAAACTGAGATATAGTTGCCTGTGATACATTTGTCATATTAATTGAATATTTTTGGAATACAGATTTTTTTACAGTTTTATGAAGTGCTGCCCTTCAACAGAGAAAAAAGTAGAAGTTAAAGCTTATGAAGCCTCATGTTTCCTTCATTATTTCCTTTTCAGATTATGTAAACAACACCATAAATATGAGAAGGAGCATAATAAGGTCTTATCAGGAAGATAGCTTTCATTTATTTTCTTTCAATTTTCAAGCCTTTATTTTAATAATCATACCAGGATGTATCACTGATGAGCTTCTAGAAAACTTGCTAATTGTGCTGGAAAGTTCAATATTAAACCATTCTACCCAGCTGCTTGATTGGCAGGATTCAGATAAAATGAGTGATGTAGCTCAACAGAGCAAAACCAAATCTATCTCACCTACCACCATGTAAGAGTATTTGCCTCCAGTAAAACAGAAAAACATAACTGTAGGAAATAATGATTGTACCTGGAAAACAGAGAAGGTCCTCAAATGGTTGATACAGAAAGAAGCTAGTCATTAATCTTGATTCCATATGGGCTGCTTTATGAATTATATATATGGGATATAAGGTGATGCAAAAAGAATGACAAGTGCCTACACATGTTGTTACATTTGTCTATATAACTAAACTAATGAAAATCAATCCTTAAGAAGAAAATGTTTACTTATACCATATGCTATAGAAGTACATAGAATGTGTTACAAATAGAAAAAGAACAAAAATAGAAACATATGTATTTTCATCTTTCAAATTATTTTTAATCTTGAATCAGTTTTGCAAACTTTTTAAATGAAATTTTATTGTTGTTATAAATTATCCACCTTCAGTGGATAATTTGCAGTGAAAATTCAGTGACATTGCCTAGGATATTATCTATTAACTATTAAAATTATAAGAAATTAATTCAGACTCAAAAAATATGATACTGCAGGACAGCATATTTCTTCTCACCCCACTTATCTCACTAACATCCTCAAAATTTAAGCCAGATGAAACAATCAAAAAGAAAGGAAGCTCAATTTTTACTTTAAATGAGGTTTTGAAACGAGAAAACAGAGAGATTTCAGACTATAACTATATACACCAATTACTACAAAGCAAAATTTCATAAAATACTGTTCATTTCTCATAACAATCCTTGCATTTATGTTATGCTATGGAGTCCTTTTTTGTTAAAAGACACTGATAGTCATGTTTAGACATCTCAATTCCATTGTCCACTTTACAGAGGGGGTCTACTTGACACCTTCTAAGTTTTGCTCCTTCTTGTCCTATTTGTATGAAAGTGGAATGGAGAGGCTTGAACATTTTGCTTTCACAGTTTATTTTATATACACAGAGTGTAAGCAAAATTATGACCAAATTGTTAATATTTGGACACCTTGCTGCCACAGCCTCTTACGTAGACTGCAAATTACCCAAGAACAAGTTGAATCAAGACCTTTATGCTATTCACCTATTTTTACAAAAAAACATAAGAATAACATTGCACTTGCCACGGAGATGAAGAAGAAATATCTCTTTTGAAACTATAAAGAACTTCTGAAATACAAGCAGAAATGATGATTTAACTTTATTGCCTGGACCCTAGATATGTGGTGAGGTGAACAAAGAGAAGAGGCACTGGTTCTGCTCTATCAGTGAGCAACTCCCGGGACGGCAGGAGACTCATAAGAAACAGCACAGTGAAGTCCTCTCAGCTGTTTCTGTGTCCCAAAGATAACACTTATACAAGTAATCATACACCCCCCAGTGACTTAGACAAATTTATTCTATACCTATGCAGTACAGTAGAAGGCATCATGTTCATATTGCCCATTTTGTTTATTTGTGCAAAGTGACAACAAAACAGCAATTCACATCTTTATTTTAGGGATTCGTTGCTGCTCTACACCATGGGATTTCACAACACACATTTTGCTAAGAACTGCCTGTGGTAAAGATGCCTTTTGTGAAAAGTGCAGAGAATATGCATCAATAGAAAAAAAATGGCTTGCAGTTTCCCAAAACTATTGATGACTGGTCTCTCTCTGCAGGCCACTATGGGCCAGCCTTACAGAGTTACCAAGAACTGAAATGCAGGGCATAGAAAACTCTGGTAGGGCAGAAATCAAAAAAGAACCAAAAATAAACTGTCACTAAGAACATGAGATACGTAGAAAATAATCAATACTGCAAATGAAATGCCTCTGTTAGTTTTAGAGGGAATAATTAGTTGGCCAAAAATTATCTTGTTTCTAACAAAACCCTGTCAGAGACTAAGTCACCTTGCCATCCAGGTGGTTAATGAAAATTTTTTGTTACTCTGTATTGAAGAAATAATATTTAAACTCAGCTAAAACGGGGATTTACTATGGCTATATTTTTAGTTCTGGTAATAAAAGAAAAATATAAACAGATGGCTCCAGCATATGTGGCTGATAAAACATGTCAATTAAACTAAAGAGCATACTCGTAATAAAATCGTGTCACCTGACATTCTGAGAGCAGAAATCTAACGCTATTTAAATGAGAACACTAGGAAAATGCAGGCGTTAAAACACTAAGCCTACCTGCCAAGGAACGCCATTGTAAATTTAGCCTACTGAAAAAGGAGGGAAAATATCAGAGGATTATTAGAATGACACATAGAGTATCACTACATGATTCACCACATTTATTCATCAGACAAAAAATGCTGGATATCCAACATGAAAAAAACTTTGCCATTCAAGAATGGATATGTGTGAGGCTTAATAACTAAGTTCTTGGTTTATTAATTGTTTATGCACAGGAGATTTTGTGAGTGTTTTTTAAGCAACTCCCAGATATATCTGTATATATTAGATTTGCTGCTGGCAACATAGTCCTTTGCATACAGTCGGAGTTCATAGTTTCCCACAAAGTATATCTCAAGCTCAGAATATTTTGTTATGGTACATTTTTTTACCTATTGGCAAAAAATTGATTTTCCTATCACAATTGCCAGGTATGTTTATGCACTTAAGTGCAATAAACAATCACTCATATAACAGTCTGTTTAATTAGGGAGTTGGGTCTTCACTTTCCAATGCTTAAGAAGAAGGGAAAAGTCTTGGTATTACAATTCATCAAGCAAGTTTCAATCCCATCTAGTTCTGGGGCAGCTCATGATATTTTTATTCAGGACAAATTACCTGAAACAAGAAATCAGAAGATAGTCTGAAGACTATTTTGTTTTTGTGGGTTCTGATGCTTTATTTTAGTGTAACACACACAGAATTTCACCAAGACAGAAACAGTAGAAGTAATCAACCTATGATGAGCTAAGTGTCCCCAGAAACTCATTCCACTGTTTCATGTATGCAATTATCTTTCTACAGCATCCTCTGTAGCATAAAATACTTGTTGAGTTCTGAGCTCTTTGCAGAGATTTCAGTTTAGTAACCTGTATATGAATTCCATATGGTACTGACATTTTTGATGGGGTGATTATTCCAAATTTACTCTTGTCTAGAGCAAAGAAGAATTTGACCAATAATGGTGTTGCACTGTTGCACTTTCCAGGGTAAGATGCTTCAAATACTACACTAATCTGACTTTTTGAAATTTCAGTTTTCTGATATCTGTCTTCTTCCACCTTCCCAACCCTGAAGGAATGGAGTAGTATGACTTTCTAGGCACCCTTGCCATCACAATAGTTTTGCCTCCAGCCAGCTGAAGACTTAAACCAGAAAAGCTGATACTGGCAGACCCATCTCATCCCTGGTATATGGGACACAAAAAAACACTGGATACTCACCTTTCTAATGAAGAGGAGACTCAACTGATGGTTTTGACTGAGAGCTGCCACCATATTTGAGCTTTTGCTATCTTTGCATGATATTTCAGAAATCCCTGTCCATGTTTAAGTCAAATAGATTGTCACCTTGTGAGCCTGGTTGCCCCTAACTCCTACTTGTAAGTGACTCACCATTTTGGGGTGAGCAAGTCCAGTATTGACAGAGGTCTCTGATGCCATCGTCCAAAGACTGTTTGCTCTGTCAGAGCATACAGCTGGTATCTATGAAACCACCCAGATTATTTTTATCTGTAGATTCAAAAAACGGGAGGAACTTGATGGGTTTCATATTCCTACACAGTATGTGGTCCATCAAGGTCCATCAGTGAGTGCAAAAATCACAAGAGTTATTGCCCTACTGTCATACAGACGTTTGTTCACCACTGAAGGAGGTTTATGGAGGGCATCACTGGAGGGAGTCAGTACAACTGCATCTTCCATAATTATAATCACAGGCTCAACTGTGAAGTTGGCACTTTTTGCCAAGAAAGGACACAATCATTCCTGGCCACACCATAGCAGATGCTCTATACTCCGATATCACTAAGGCGTTTGAACTTAAACTCACATATATAAACATGTCAGCTGGGTAACAGTGTGAATGAACTATGTGGCTGAATAAGTGAAGTTGCTGTGTGGATGGTCTTATGCTTTTAATAATTACAGTTGGTTCTGTAAATAGCAAGTCAATTAATAGATATCTAAGAAATACCTATTGCACTGTGTGATTATTAGACGTACACACACTCACTTCCCAATTAACAAAAAGCTATTATTCAAAAGACCTGGTTTAATATATGTAATATTCTTTATCAGTACTTCATGATTTTGACATATATAGTGAAAATAGACTTCCAAAACCAAATATTACTTGTTTTGACTTGTTTTAAGTGAAAATTTGTACAATCTTACAGAAGAACTTGGAACTTAGTTGTGTAAGATTTTTCTGTAAATATTTTCCAATGTGGAATGACAAATACCAAATTCCAAGACCATTCACTGAGTTAGATGATGCTAGGTCTTGTCTTCAGGCTGTCGTATAATGCATTAGTGTCTTAAGCCCTCAGCTAATGACTGCTTTTGCACAGGTGAGAATATGCCTGTATTTTGCTTTCTTCCTCCCTCCTTTCTCTACATGTTTTTAAATAAGAAAAAAATTACAGCAGCCTCTTATGTTCAGCCCAGAATAGTGTGAAAAAGATATATATTTGAAATGTCCAAAATCATGACAGAAGTCCTTTCCTGTCCATCTGTCATTCGCTCCCTCAAAGATATAAAAGAAATGGTCTTCAGGCATCCCAAAACATTCCTGTGTTCCTGTCCCATTCCCCAAAGCATCTTCCTTTAAACGACAGTTCATTCAAAACCTGTAAAAGACCCTTTGGGCAACGTGCATGCACATGTCTTTTGGTATTGCTCCAAACCAGTTTTCACAGAGTAGCTGAATGTGAGGCAAAAACTTTGAAGCTAAGATTTCTGCATTATTGCTCAATAGTCCTCAAGAGTTTGCTGAGAGGTGACTCAACCTAAACCAAACTGTCCCTTCATGCCTATTACTTGCAGTCTGTTTTTGTTAAATCAATGTAATTCCACAGGAAACACCATGGTAATCAAACCAAAATACCATATTAACATATAATGATAGAGCAGTTGCAAATCTGTCCAACCTATCATATGCCCTATATGAAGTGTTTTAAACCTTGACACAGGTTAAGGGCAGACATAACCACCCAATAAGAGTGGACAAAAAAGTAATATTCAGCTGACAACAAGCTGTAACAATGAATCATTCCTCTGGTATAATGAAGAGATTATTGCACTTTAAACAAAGAACTTGATTGAATAAACCTTTCTGGTCATGCCTTAATTTGTTATAATTCGTTACTTTTCTGATATTAAAACTCAGCTGCTGATAAGTATCTGTTATGATTAAAATTATTTGCTGTTTTTTGAAATAATTTCATAGGTAAGGTAGCAATAAAGAGTTGAGATGTTAAAAAAAGCATTAGTGTAACTACGCAGTGCATAGTGGGGAAATATGGATAGCAGCAGATGGTTAGTGACAATTTCACTGTTGTCGAAAAGACAACTTTACTTTTCAGCTACAAATGTGAATATGTGCAAAAGTGCAAGGAAAAGTGCAAAAATACAGGTAAAACAGTAAATCTTGTTCCACAGCAAACTGCAACTGCTGGCAGCAGTGGCCAGCTAGATGCCTAAACAGTATGAATAAGCTTGTAATAATGATTCAACCTGATAAAATAAACTACAACAACAGAGGTGAAAAAAAAACAATAAAGCAAATTGTAATCAGCAATCTCAGCTCCCTTGGCAGCACCAGGAGGAGGATGTGCAAGTGCTGTGCAAACCCCTACCATTGTAGCTGTGAAGGGGATGTTGTCGATCACAGAGGAGGCCAAAGCAGACACCCAGATCACTAAAATGATGGCCACTGGCAAGCGCTGCTCCTCAGGAACTACCTGGAATTGAAAGAAGTCAAATTACAGTTTTCATGCGAACAGTGTTGCTCTGTCTCCCTATGGCATAATTGCATGTTCTCTACAGTTTTAATTCATCAACATTTATTACTCCTTCAGGCTCTGAGATAACCAAAGCATCTTAAAGAGAATAGCCCAACATTTAGTAACACAATATTCTTTTTTTAATAAAGTTTGAACAAATAGAAATACAACGACTGATACTTGTAAAAGTTGCACTTACATTCCACACAGGAAATAAATTGCGTAACTATAAATTTTTCCCCATTACTATTTATATTTTCTTGTGTTTTTTAAACTACAGAAAAGGCTTCCCTTTTGCATTTATGGCTGTGTGGACAGGCTGTGAACGGATATATGTGTATATTGAATAGCACCTATATCGAAATAAAACATGCTTTCTTGATATTGCTGATACAGAAATAAAATCATTAGCATTAGATTAAAAATGAAAGTATAATTCATTATTCTCTGGGGCTAAAATTATTTTCCTTAACTGTTACAAAACTTTAAATATTATAAACATACCTTTATTAACAAAGCTGTCTGCTCTCCTATATAATCTATTAAGTGCAGATGAGCCAAAGCCTAAAAAAAAAAAAAAAAGACATTGAGTGGTGAAGCACCTGGTGCAGTTACATTTTTTACTGATATTCATCTCATGTAACTTCTTTGCAATTGGTAGAAAGAAAAGACACAGCAGGAATTGGTAGCTTTATTTGGAGAAGTGGGTTGGAATGCAAATTTCAACCCACTGTCTGAGCTGGAATGACTGGTGGGATTACTTAAAAGTGTGGAGCACAGGCATCAAAGAACAGCTGAAATTTAAAGAACAAAATTCTTCAGTGGGTACATGTTTTCAAAATACCTAAACAGAACTTATTTTAAACCACCTTCCCCAAAATCACAATATAGGTAGAAGTCTATCATGTGTTTAATAGGTCAGATGAAATCAGGCATCTTTTGCTCACTCTCAGATACAGAAAAGAGAAAGCAAAATACATGTTTCTGATAAACAGTTTTCTCAGACCCACAAAAAACCAACAGTACCCATCTGCTAATACCAGGCCAGAGATCTTGGGTGAAGAGAAATTGCCACAGAGGCAGCAGCACCTAAAAGGCAGGAAAACCAGCTCTCTGATCCCCATGTCAGGTACCCAAACTGAGAAGGTGAGCCCTGTGGGCCTGTACCAAACTGCTCTGTCCTCCCTCTGAGAGCCGTTCCCATTTTTACGGGATGCACAGAGAGCATCCCCTACAACCACAGTTACTACTGCAGATGAAAAGTCACCACAAGACTCCAGCCTGATGGCTCTGATCTTTCCTTGGGTAGGCAGGAGAATATAAATTGAATATTCACACTCCAGGAGAAGGATCTATTCCTTTAAATTACAAGGCAAAGGGGTAACTTTAAGTTATGAGAGCTACCCTTTAATTCACTTTCATTTTATTTTCTATTCTTGCAGGAGCCTAGAATGAAGTACTATTTTCAGATTCATTGGAGTAGATCTATTTTATGACTTTTCAGTTTCTCAGGAGAGAAAATCACCATTTTTGGTCCAGCCTAGACCAAGCTTTTTGTCTTGCTTTCTTTTCTGACATGACCAAGAACCAGTCAGCTGCAATGCTTACACTTAGTGACTCTGTTCCCACACAGAGCTGCAGAAGTCATTATTCACATGGCACAAGTCTGTGTAATCTCCATACCTGGCAGTCAGACAGAGTCCTTCAGAGACATCAGCGGAAAAAAAAAAAATATTCAACTCACTGTCAAATTCCATGACAGAGATGGACAAAGATCCTCATAGGCATTGAGTGGTGTGGTATAAGACACGGTAATGTCAGAGTGACAAAGGGGCTTGTCATTCAGACCAGCAGTTCCTGTACCTGCAGCTCATTCAGCCAGTGTACTGGCAGTGGAATGCCAGTGGTTTGGGTATTGCCACGTATTAAATTTGACACAGAAATTATATTTCCTTTTTAAAATGCATTGCACAAAAAAAAGGTGTATCCACATTTAAAGATGCAACACACAGAAAACAAATGATAAGACTTTTAAATACATACATGTCTATTGCATTAAAAAAAGAAAAAAATGGACACTTTTTCATTACTTTAACTTCCCAGGAGAAAGTTTCCTAAGAAAATAATTATTTTGGTAATTTTAAGTTACCGTTTCCTTTCTCAGCTTTCTGCATTGCTTTATCAACTCAAAGGTTATGGATGTGACTTTTAAAATGTATATAATAGCAATATTTTTAATGAACTGTAATTTTTTTTGCAATTGCTTTGCGTTCACACTTTAAAATAAATATCTTAACACATAGCTGTCAGCAACCAGAGTTCAGAGTTGCATTCTGTTAACATTATTAAGCCTTATTAACTTAATTATCTATTATCACAACATACTAATTTTCAGTAACACTCAAAATTTTTTCTGCAATCCAGACATGGTACAAAAAAGATATTCAGGAAACAGGGAAGGGAGCAAAGGACACACACGTTGATCCTGCAAGACAGTCAATCTGCAGGTAGCCCACCACATTAGTGATGATGACAGAACTAATCACACAACCAACTTTAGGATATCTCTGCAAATATCCAGGCGAATTGCCTGCAAGCACCTAAGTGAAAGTCAGCAGTTAGCACCCTGCCACTGGCCTCCCCTGGGTGTAAACTGCACAGAGGGTCTTCTGGATCTTCCTGTGTCTTCTAAGAGGAATAAGCATTGCTGCACTAATTGGTGCCTTCAAGCATACTGGCTCCTGTCTGACAGCTGAAAATAGGGCTTTACTGCAGAGAAAATCATGTACAGTTTTAGCTAAAAGTTTAATTTATGCACAAAATTTTGTGTGAAACCTTCTTATAGACAGCGAGTCATGATGATTGTTGGAAATAAACTCTCCCTGAAGGGATTAAGGTAAAATGTCAATTTTGACAATCAAATTCAACAAAATATTTTATCCCTGAGAGGCACAAGAACTGATGTAGCAAAGAGACAGAAGGAGCAGAAAGATTTTATAGCCTGTAGCAGCTGGTTGTGAACAAGGACTAAAAAGACAGTCATAAAGAAGAGTTATCTGAAGGAGAAATAAAAAACAAGAAATGTAAAAAACAAATCAAAGGATTTCCAGCTTTTTCATTTCAAAAGATCTACCAGACTTGACCAGTGAGGACCCAAAGCCAGAAGCTCCAAGAGTTCCCCCATGGCTTTGGAACTTAATTCACATTTTCCAAAATGACTTGCAGCATAAATCCCACACAGGTTTTCAAATGTGCCTTGTAATAAGAAAGGGAACATTTATAGCAGTAGGAAATAGCTTCAGACTGGGAACCCTCTAAGATGAAGGATCACCAGGGGTCATCCACAAAAATAGGAGGTGAGAGCTGCCGAGTGCCTAGCTCATGGAAAGACTTCTTACACTCCAGTGCAGATCTTTATTTTGACTTGCTGCTTCTTGACATTGTTAACCTAAAGGAAAGATAAGTGCCTTGGCAAGGACTGATAACTTCTGCTAAGTCAAAGGGTAATAAATTCAGATCAAAATTAGCAAGAATAATACATAGAATATTTTTCTCATTCATTTATGGCACAGAATTTAGTGTCTCTCACTTTTTTTCTTGATTATGTGTACTAGTTTCTTTCATGACCTTAAAGTGCTGTTATTCTACAGACCCAGGAAAAATATTATTTCATTAGCCAACTATTCATTGGTGACCTGATAAACCATAAAAATGAAGTTCAGTGAATTACAACAGTCGTATCCAAAGTCTGGCATTAAATAGCAAATAACTTCCTGGGTGTTTTACTATGTTATTGTGCAGCCACACAGCACTCAAATCAAAACCACTCAATCCAAGCTAAAACAATAAATATGTCAAGGAATGCAACCAATAAACTGTTACAGCAATAAACATTGCTTCAATATGGATTCTTATAAGAGATAGAAAATGCAAGGTTATATAGAACCTGATAACATGGAGAGCTAAAATTTCCCTGTATTAATGGATGTACAGTAAATCAACATTTCCTGATGAATTTTGATTCTACTAGCTAACAAACAAGCCTCCAAATGATAATCACAGTTTCCATTCATCTTCTCAGAGGTTACCACATTTTGACTTCCAGTTTGGCATCAAATAGAGTCAGATTAATTATTTTCTGTTTGTATTTGCTTCAAATTTTGTCCCTTTTTCTGATTTTTTTTTTTAATAGATCTTAATTTACAATTTATTGGACTCCTTGCAATTACTGGTGGGGAAGGTGGAGAAAGGAAGCTGCATGAGTAAATTTGTTTTTACAGACTTTTCCCAGGCTGTTCACTCAGACAATTACTAGCCATTACAGTGCCAGTGGTCACTTAGGTTTTGTCATGTTTCTACAACATAATTACATAATTTAAACACAACAAATAATGACTGAAAAATACCAAGCATTCTAGCAAATGCACAGAAGCCTAATTGACAAATAAATGTGAGTATTCATATGAAGAATTATCCAAACATTGCAAATAAAAATAAGTCCTCTCAGGCTATACAAAAGCATCAAACAGTAAATAAAATAGGTACCAACATGACCGGACTGTTTCTAATAGTCAAGCAGACAAGCACAAAGAACCTACATAGCAAGATATCTAGGCATTTCAAGTACTGAATATCTTTATTAAACTACAATTGCAAACTGAAAGTCAGTGAGTGATATTATCCTGTGAAATCATACTCCCATGAAATCTCTCAGGCCATTTGGTAGGCAGCATGTAGCAGACAACATTAGGAACATTTTTTAACTCTTGTTTATTCTTCTTCATTTATTTTTCCTGCCACTTTTCTAAACAATTGCAAAACAAACACATAACTGCGTAGAAAATATCTGCACATGCAAACCACCAACAAACCTGAAAACTAAAATTCCACTATGAAAATCATTGGGGTATATATTAAATATATAATTTGTGGTATATAATTAAAAAAAATACAATCAGCAAATGCAGCAGTAGGAGAGAGACCAAGCTTACACTGAAAAATTGAATTTCAAGGAGGTCCAACCAACTTCCACCACTCTGGAATTTCTCTCTATACTACAAGGATTACACTCAACCATCAATATTCCAGCAGGATTGAATCTGCAGGAGGCCTCTGCCCAGGAACATAATTCACATTTTAAGTCAGTTATAGCACTTCAGGCTTCAGAAATCAGAGAATCTTACCTCCATGAGGACAAACAATGCTGCAAAGAAAAGCAGGGTTGCCCACTCAACTCTGTTCAATATCATCTCAAAATCATGGATGTCTGCTAGCACTAGCAGCCAAATGGCTCCCAATATGGCAATCCAGCCTGCATTAGAAAAAGAGAGAAAAACACTTTACTCTTCACAGACTCACTATGTGCCACCAACATAAAAGTTGCAGTACTGCATTTTTCAGGACCTTGAAGACTGGCTGGCTATGTGCTCTAGAAGATAAACAAAGGAAGGGAAAAGCTCTTTAAAACAGAAAAGGGACTGACTTTAAACAGCAAAACAGGCTCTTTCCAGTCAGTATCCCTCTGTACATCCTGAAGTGTTCTAAGATGCATATTTTGGAAACTTAGTAAGAGAAAATGCAAATCAAATGCACAATCAGGCAGAGAACATAATCAGTGAATCTCCTGTCCAAGCAAAGTTTACTTTCTCTCTGCACAGTTAAAATGCTTTCTGAAGCTGTATGGTTCCTCTGACATATTTATCTTAAACGGTGGAATGGGATTTCAGATTTGAAGCAAAAAGGACTGAGTGGTTTTTTTCCTCAGAATGATGTTCCTCTTTCTGTTTTTCTTCTCTAATTTTTCCAGATGATCTTTGTTTAATACAAAAAAACTAAGGTACCTAATTAAAGGGGTTTTAATAGCATAAAATGACATCTTCCACATCTTCAAGATATCTCTCTCTTTTTTGTGACTATTTCATACATCTCATCCTATTTCATATATTCACAGTCAGAAAGTGATTGATTCACGGAATTGCAGAAAAACTGAGGAAGGAAGAAAGAACAATAACAATCATTGCTGGCAAACAACCTTAAGTCAAAAATTTATAGTCAAATCCCAAATGTAATTTAAGGAGAATAGGCCCCTGCTACAATATAGATAGATGAATAAAGGGTGCCCTCTACAAAAGCCTTCAACAACCAAAGTTGTAAGAAAATTCAGATATAGAATACTGACTCATAAAATTTTAGACCATTCGACTTAGAGGTTATGCATAAACATTTCTCATTAAGTTAAAAGAAGAGACCCAAAGACATACAGCAGTTTAAAATTAATCTATATTCCATTTAAATAATATTTAAATATAAAAGATATAAAGATAACAAAAGTTCTCACTGATCACAAAGCTGTTAACATTAATTATTTGGTCAAAAAAATCTTATACAGTGTCACATAAGTGTTCCCTAATCAAAAAACATATTTTGCACTCTCAAGTACATTTTGGAAGCTTTCCCTGACATATTGTACTCTTTAAATGAGAATTTCAGGTTAAGTGTGATCAGTAAGGAACATCTGATGAAAATATTGCAGCTCAGTGCTGGCAACCAGACCTGCCCAAAAAACAGCCAAAAAAAAGCCAAAACCAGCAGCTCAGGAGTGACTCTGGCAAGGAGGGATAAACAATTTAGCTCTGGTTTTCCAGAGCAGCTCTGGACCAGCTCTGGTTTTCATGTTTTGAGGTGGTTTTATTTTCTGTTGAGGTATTTGTGCAGCAATAAAATCCTATTTCTTGCATTTTTGGCTCCAAAACCAAAAAGGTCTCAGTGATACTGAGACTCCTCAGTCAATGACCTATGTCTTTTCTCTCAGGCATCTACAACTCTTTTTCCCAGTTCAGCTCTACTCTTGATGCCCCTAACATGGCTGCTGTCCTCTCTGCTTGGAGCACTACATTTTTGTAGCACTACAACTGACTTTTCCCTTCCCCAGCTCTCTCTCGAAGAACACAAGCTCTCCCCTTTCAAGAAGCACTCTCTTCTGAAAAAGCTTCCACATGGCAGATCACTTGGTAAGTTTTTGACATTTCCTTGATAAGCAACCCTCACAGTAAGATTTTCCTTTAGTCTGGTGCAAACCTAATCTACAAGGAGATGCAGGAAATCATCCTAAAGGGAGCAGGTATGAAGGACTAGGAAATGTAATGGCTTGTCAGCAGAAATACCACCATATAGGTGGAAACAAACAAAACTAAAGCAGAAAGCTAAAAACCAAAATAATTTTGTATCCCAAATTTTGTAGCTTCAGCTTCTACATTGTTCTGGATTTTTTGAGTAAAATTTGGTTCAAGTGCCTCACTGGAGACAAAAGCTGTCTCTCACAACCAGCTCTGCTTAACTGCAAAGACAGAAACACTGCCCTACCGTAAGCTGAGCATGTCAGTATGTTCCCTGCTTTGGTCACAGTGATCTAATCAAAGTGTGTGGTCAAAAATAGCTCATAAATGAGCACCATACTGCAAGGGAGGAGGAGAGCAAAACTAGCCACAAAAGAGAGTGGGGTGGGTCCCAAATTTTCTTGTGAAGAACACCATTTTACCACCTATTGGAAAGGGGCTCCAGTACTGATCTAAGAGTGGTAATACTCTGTACTATTCACTGCCTCACTGTGCAGGGTCCACACAACACAACTCCCCAAATATAACTAAACCTTGATAATTAAACCCAGACTTC
>JAOXNG010000001.1:142938031-142950792 GCA_028566535.1 Scolopax minor | reverse complement strand
CCCTCACACTGAAGGAGGGTGACAATGCTGGTGCCATAGGGCCAGAGCACACTACTTCAGGGTGAGCCACCCGGTCCCTGCTCACACAACTGCTTCATCAGTCTTGAGGTAAAAAGCCAAAAAATTAATTAAGATGGTACCAGAACTCAGATGGTCTCCTTCCTAAATGAGTGCTCACAGATTCACACTCCTACAGCCACTCTGTGTGGTGCACCTACCTCACTCACTCAACACTGCTTGGAGATCCATTCTCCATGCAGAGGGGAACTGCATGCTGTGGAGATTGGATTTACAATGGCTCTATACTTCCAGCATTTATCTAGATCTCTGATTTAGCTATAGGCTTCAGTAAAGTCAAGAGTCATTCCTCTTTTAAACACAATGTACAGCTGCTCCAAAAGAGAACTTTCCATTACTAAGCACTGGTGTTCCCTCCTGGAACACTCCTGCTCTGTGAGGGTCCAATCTGGCAGGAGATAGAAAATGAATAAAAATCTCTTGTCTTTATTTCAGATTTTGCACTCAATTTCTAAACAACTAGATTTTATTTTCACTAAATCACACAGTATATTTTTTTGTCTTTTGTTTTTTTTAGATATTAACAGGAGAAGCATGAACTCTGACCCCAAGATAAGTTCTCTTTTTAAGTATCCACATCACCGCTGCACTCATTTGGGATCTCAGTTCTGTTTTTTACCAATCATGAAAACCAAACACCCTGCTTATTCCACTAATACTGACAGATTATTTCATTTTGTCACTATTTTGTAGGGTTCCATTTTGTTTTGTTTGTTCAAGTCCAAAATAAAATCAAAACATGTCCACTTCTAGAAAGGGGATACCAAGTCAAAGTAAGACTGGATTTGCAAAAGGAGAGAATATTCATCCAATACTGTTCAAGTTAACCAAATAAACTCCATAATGATAACAAGCCTTAGCTATTGATTTTTCATCACTTTCTGTAAATTGTGTTTCTATATCACCTGCATTGCTTTGAAAATTTCATATTGAAATATTGAAGATTCCTACAAAAGTCTCCTCTATTACGAAAGACTAAACAATAACATACTATACTAACAAAAATATAAATTTTTTAAAAAACAGTCCATAGTAAATGAAGCCAGAGAAACAGAATATTTCCAATAGGTCTGCCAGTTACAAACGTATTTATACACGTGTTTCTAGATACCACTTACAATGAAGTATGTCTTAATGCAGTAACAAATACACTCTCTCACATCAGAATTCCTTGCTGTTTTGAACAGCAATGAAGACTAAATATACCAGTGCTAATGAGTTTGTCATCACACCATCCATATTATGCCGTACACTCTGAAAACAACATTTTCCTTGGCCCTCTGGTCAGTGCAAAGACAAAATATGTGTGAAAACACACAACCCAAAAATGTGATTTTTTTCATAAGTAAATAGTCCAAATACTTTACTATGAATCTAAAAGTTTTTCAAAACACAAGTGTGGATCACATGCATATAAACAGATATGTGTGTAGTTCTACATGCCTGCTTCATGTATTTCCTGACAAAATCCTTAACATAGCTAATATTTGTCATAACAGATATTTAAACTACAATTGAGATCTGGGAACTGTAAGAGGAAGGAAAATAGCCCTGGGGAGGTGATGAACATCAAGGGAAGGACATACCCAGCAGTCTTTTGCTGCAGAGAACAGATGAGGAAGGACAGACATCCAGCTGTCCTATGGGGTATTGGACAGTCATCTTCAAGTGTCTACCTATTCAGATGCCAAGTAAATGTTGCCCCAAGTAATCCTTTTATTTCCCACTCTGTCTCCCAGTCTGTCCTGCCCTACAGCCTTCACTTCTCAATTCTCCTCCCTCAGAGTTCAGATCCCTCATGCTTGTGCTCTCACCCCTCGGTGTGTGGTTCCCAGCTCACAAATCCACAAGCCCAGATGCTGTCTTTTCACTACAAAACACCCATTCTCAATTTTGAGACAGCATCACATACATTCTGGGAGTATCTAGAGGCATAAATGCTTTTGCTTTTGTTGTTACCTCTTGTAACTGTTATTCTGAGGATCTGACTTCACTTGAAAATGTGTTCATTTCTCTAAAATGAATTTTAGTCATCACATGCACATCTGATTGTGCAAAAAATTAAAATCAAATAACTGCTAAATAGAATTATTTTTTAAATTTAGAAGCCTAAACCTCCCTAAAAAGAACATTTTATACTTTGACAGCCTATATCTGAAGTTCATCATCTCAGCTTGAACTACTATTAATATTCCTGCAACTTACATTTCAAGTTTTGATGCTGGGATGACGATTCTGCAGAGTTGCAACACCTGTATGTTTATTTGCCCATCAAACCTAATGCTAAACACTGAAGCTAACATTTTCATGCTTTACACACTGCAATTACAAGTTTATTTCTATAAAATATACTTCAGTTGCAAGAGATGTCTCATAAACCCTGTTTTTCTCCCCCTATCATTTCATTTCTGGCCCCTACGGTGGGAATCAGGCCTTCAAAATTATTACCTTTTAAAAACTTCTAAGCAAAGTTTCCAGACAACACAATGATAGAGCTGGATACAGTTAAAACATCTACAAAAATTACTCAGAAATGGAGACTTTAAATCTGGCATCCTAAACATCATTAAACTCTTCTACAGTGCACAGAACTACAACTATTCCTACTAAAAATTGAATTTGGCCCTGAGTGTGGGATAAGCATTTGAGAGCTGCTGTGGCATGGCTAACCGAAGGATCACGATTAATACCCTCTGGCCCACAGAGGATTTAAGGAAAGCAGCTCACTGAAGTGACACAGATTTTTCAGATCATCTGAGCTTACATGGAAGATGGAAAATACAAAGTTCTACTTTTCTGGTTTTCATTGGAAATCATATGGATTAGTTAGTTAATCAATGGTAATTTGACAAACCAGTAAACCAAAATGCATTTCTATCAAAGCAGAAAAAACACAAATATTTTACTTCAATTTACAGCCTAACTCAAGAAAAAGCCTAACTCAACAACACATATACCCAGTGTTGATTTAACAGCAACCTCTGGTCAACACAAACCATATAGTTCTGCCTGCACTGACACTTACCAGCAGTAGGAGGAGTTGGGATTATAATGCAGTGGAAGCATGAAGCTCAGCATACCTCCTTCTCCTAATTAGCTTTTTTAATACTCTGAAAATGCAGTACATCTTCGGGAAAAGAGTATTTGTCCAGCCCCATAGCCACACTGTGGATTAAAAACTGTACCTCATCACTGATTTCCATATGTCAGCTCAGCAGCAGCCACAAGCATGACAGAGGTGACGGTTGCCAATTATATATTCAGGTCAACAAACCTTAAAAATGTTGCTAGCACTGGTGGCATTTAAAGCTATAATTTATATCCTCAGTAGGTTAATATGATTCATATTTGTACCATCTTCCTTGAAAGAAAAATCAACCTCTCAGTAAAGAGCCTTCTCTAAAGCATCCTCACTTCAGCATCGAACCGTTTGGCTGTCATTAAGTAAGTGACATTTATGCAGATGAGGAATTTACTAATAAAACCTATGAATACAGCTGTTTTGTTCCTCATCTCTGACTTTGAGAATCTAAACAAAACAATAAAACCGACGATTTCTTTTATTGTTATCAGCCTGTCATATTTTGCAATAATGTTATGCGGCTTGCAATCTCAGGAACTGTATGCATTCAAACATCATACATTCTCAAATTCAATGTCACTTAAAAGTGCTAAAGCAATGAGTATAATAAATATAGACTATTATCTGTGTGCACTAATTTTTATTAATTCCATGTTTATTAGGCATTAGTTAAATCCATTTTGCTCATTGATTTTAAAGTAAATATCTTTCTATACTCCTGAGGAGTGAATTGCCTTTTGCTGCAATAGCAAAACTCTATGAGGAACATATTTCTAACAGAACTTTTCTAATTATTTCAATTCAAATAGCTTCCACCGTGGGAGACAACTTGGCTGGGGTCTGAGAGTTGCATCACCAGAAGTGTCCAAAGAAATCACTTCAATACACACTTAGAAAGGAACAAATGCTGTTTCTACCAGGTGCCATTCCCACTGAGACCAGACTGGCAGGCAAGTCTCTATGTTCCTATAATTCCATTCTTCCTCAGAGAACAATTTTTGCCATAAAAGTTTTATTCCGATTGAATAATGTTAAATTTCCTTAAAGAGAGAGACTTTTTCTGTCTGCAAGATAAACAGAATTTTAAAGATTCAGGACTGAAGTTTAACTCACTCCATGCTGTGTCCAATACCGTCAGCCTGACTATGTTACACTCCATCCAGACAATGCATCTTTCTAGACTCTGTTTATTCCTTTTCTCCTCCCTTTTTGTTGTGTCTAATTGCTATATGCAAAACGATTCACCACACCTCTCCAATTCCCAAGCTGTCTTTCCAAACCAGCCTAAGTAGTGAGGAAAAAACAAATGTGATGTCGGGTAGGACAACTACAGGAGACCTTCTAGAGATGTGCATCCCATACCCAATACAAGAAATAGGTTAACACCCTCACATACTATTATTAATTAGAACAGTGAGCATGGAGAGAGAAACGTGCATTTTATTCCATAAATACAGTTACAACTCTGAAAAGAGAAGTGTAACACCATCACTACTAATTACTTAGTGAATCCAAAGAAATCTCTTAAAAATCTTTCATCACAGAATATGGACAACAATAGTTTGCATTAAAGACATAAATACACTAAGACTGAAATGCAAAGTACAGTCAGGTTTTCCTCTGTCTAATTCTCTGCCAGTTGTCTAATATGCTTTTCCTATCTGTGCTAAGGTCCGCCCTTCAGATAAAGTTGTCAGATTTAGCAGTGTATAAAACATGATGAGATTGGGGCACTATGATTCTAACAGCAGTGAAGCTACTGTAAATACTTTTTGTCTGTTGTGATAACTTCACAGCATCAATTAAATAATGGCAGCAATTATTCTCAACTTTCCAATGAAGTCAATATGGGTCAATGATGTCAAACCATCAAGCCATACAGACAGTTGGTCTATGAACAGTTCTGAAAAGAGCTACCATATCTTCCACTCTTCTGAAAATACTTGTCATGTCTTTTTCTCAGTGTGACTATAAACTCCTAGGGCTGGGATTAACCCTTTCTGTATACTGTCCACTGTCACTGCTCCAGCCAGTAATTTATGCTTTACAGATTTACACACAATTTCTATTTTAATTTAAAATTATGTTAGCAAGTGTTGAGGACTGATAAATCTAGAACCATTTCATCCCTGAGCACTCCCCCATTTGGTGGTCCTACACGCAGAGCCAGGTACTCTTGCCTAAACCAGCATTTCATTCCCTATTTCATGATCCTGAACCATGAGGAGCAGCCAAGCCTAATATTTAATACCTACCTGAGACAGAGACTTCAAGATCAAGCTTTATACTTGACCTTTTGAATTTTGTTCCAATCAATACCTCAGAAATTGATTTTTCTCTTATTCAGTATACCCAAATGGTTTCATTAAACCGAAAGATTACGTGACCTCCCAACAAGGAAAGGCCATCAGAATCCATTCTGTAGTCTGTGTTATATAAATCCCTAATAAGCAACCAGTGAGTATCTGAGAATATCAAACACATCCACCTCAGTTATCAAATGACAATCATACTAGCAGTGGTGTTCAGAAGAAATTATGAACAAAATATTAAATTATCAAATTTTTGGACTTGGTTGAATGTCTGGGATCAGAATACACAGCTGGATTTGGACAGCATGGAAGCACCACTTCAGCCATTCCCAGTGCACTGTAGCAAGTATGTCAGAAAGCTTCCTAATCCAAATGCATTCAACAACTTTGACACACCACGAAGCTAATCCTTATCAGGTGACAACTTCCTCCAACTGTACTTTTAACCTAGAATAAATGAGGTTACCAGATTACTGGGGCTATTAGTCCTAATAAGTTTGTAAATGCTTTACTCCTTCAGAAGTGGTGAGTGTCCAAAGAATAAAGGTATAAAGGTGAAGTCAAGGACAGCCAAAAGGGAGAATGGGCTTTATCATAGAAATATTTAGGTTAGAAAGTTCATCAATTCCAACTATCAACCTAGCACTGCCAAAACCACCAGTAAACCATGTCCCTCAGCACCACATCTACGTCTTTTAAATATCTCAATGGATGGTGACTCAACCACTTCCCTGGGCAGCCCATTCCAATGTTTAATAACTCTTTCAGTGTAAAAACTTTTCCTAATATCCAATCTGAACCTCTCCCGGCACAACTTTCCTCTTGTCCCATCACCTGTGACTTGGGAGAAGAGACCAACCCCCATCTTGCAACACCCTCTTCTCAGGGAGTTGTAGAGAGCAAGAAGGTCTCCCCTCAGCCTCTTTTTCTCCAGGCTGAACAACCCCAGCTCCCTCAGCTGTTCCTCATAAGACTTCTTCTCCAGATCCCTCACCAACTTTGTTGCCCTTCTCTGGACTCTCACTTCAATGTCTTCTTTGTGGTAAGGGCCCCAAAACTGGACACAGGACTTAAGGTGGAGCCTCACCAGTGCTGAGTACAGGGCTCAACTTTTAGGGAGCCTTCACTTTCAGCTCTGCCTAAAAGTACAAGAGGTGAGCCCTTGGTTCATTGACCAAACCAAAATATTACCCCTGAGATGAGGCTGATGTAAACAGGAACTCCCTGCCAGTCCAACTGCCTATACCTGTAGTTTATCCCCATTGAGGGTCAGAGCAGGGGAGGTGGGATATGCTGGTCACCTGTGAAACGTCCTCAGCTTCTTCCTCAGGAGCATCTCCAGAGTCAGTACCTTCTGCATCAACAGGCATTTCACGGCAGTCTCCTCTCTGCTGGCCGGGTTAATGCGCTGTGCAGTCAGTCTCCAAACATAGATCTCATGCTTTAGCTCTAAAAAGAAGCAAATTCACATATCTTAAAAGCAGATATAATGCATACGAAACCAGAGATGCACAAAATATGAGCAACATGCTCTGGACTCAAAGCTGTTAAAATTACTAAAATGTTTTCACAAAAATTTTCCACTTAGGAATTTGCTTTTACCATTCATTTTGCAGAGCTGTAGGGAAGGAAAAATATATAGAAACATTTCAAAAATTTAAATAAACAAATCTCAAAGTTCTTTTCCAAAGAAGTACTGTCTTCAAATGCTTGCAAATGTCTTCCACAAGCTTTAGTGCTAAAATTACTGTCGTGGTTTTGGCCAGATTGACCAATCAGAATGACAGATAGCCTCTCCCTCCTCCCTCCAGAAAAAAGAGAGGAGAGGAAGAGATAAAGAGATTTATGAGTTTAGTTAGTTAGAAGAGACCCAACTAAAAATGTAAAGTTACTGAACAGAAAATTAGTTCTGTTTTACCTCAAATCAGGACAATTATATTCATTTTTCATCAGAAAAGAAACTACCAATATAGATTGCTAATATATACCAATATATACTGCTAAAAAGACACTAGTCACTTTGCAGTTAGGAATTCCAGCAAATGTTCCTTCAGTGTATTCAGAAAGGACAACACTTTTCCATACACTCTATGTTCATACGGGCAATTTTATCAATGTAAGGCAAAACTGAAATTTAGCACTGTCTTATGGAATAGCATTTAATAATATTTTAACAGTTTCCAAAGAAGATTTAATTCTTAGGCATTGAAAATACCCATAATTACAGCTACCATCACCTGCATGCAGTTCAGACAGACTGAATAAGACTTGAAATCAGTCTCCAATATCTTGTCAGGATTCTCAACAATTTTTTTTTCCTCCCAAGTATTATCAAGGAATACTGGATATCAAGGAATACTTGGAGAATGATTGAAAAGCGCATGTTCCTGTTCGAAGGATTTTAGATTGGGCATGCTCAAGAAAAGCTTTGGATTTTCCAGGAAATCACTAAAGAAATAAAACAGAAACTGTCTGCACAAATGCTTCCTGATGAAGCAACAGGATATTTCCTCACCCCTTGTTTCTCTTCCACTCACATTTCATATCATTGAAGACAGTCTGTCAAGAATTCATTGCTTTATATCTTATGATCCTCAGAAATGGATGTGCAAATTCTTTGCACCATGTATACAAACAATATGAATTATTTATTTAAAAATTAATTATGCAATAGCAGAAGAAATATTTTAACACATTTTGATGTAGGCATTGATATTAACATTTACCGCTGTGAAACCCTTGTTGTTCGTGGTATTTACTACCAAAAGTAGGATTAAATGTATTTAATTCCCCCCTCTTCCTTTGTGACCAAGTATTTGTAGTAATAATACAGGTTAAATCACATAAAAATTGACCGTAACTGGGAATTAGACTTGGCAGAACTCAAACATTTAAAAGCAAAAGTAAGCATGTTCAGAGCACAAACATTTGACATGAAAAAGGAATCTGAACAGCAACTGACTCATATTTTTTATTATTTATAGTTATAGATAAGCACATATCCATTAAAATGCTAATCTTTGCCTGAGCTTTACAATTCAAGATCAGAAATGTAAATTCACACCATCTGAAGCCAAATGACTATCCCAGGTTATTAAAGCACTAGTGCTCAACTAGAGCTTTTCTTCCAAGAAGGTATTCATAACTGAACAACAGATATATAAGAGGTGCAGAATCTACTACTGTCCTTTGTAATACATCTGATGATTCTTGCCAGGAGTGTAATATAATCTACTAAATGGCATTAAAAGGTGGATAGGTCTTGCTTGTCCACATGACTTTGTGTGGAGACCCTGTCCTGGTCTTCATTTACTTTTCCATCAACATTTGTGACACACACAAATATAGGAGCAGTGATTTTCCTTTCTCTTTCAGAGTATAAACAAGGAAGTGACAGAGCTTTAGGCCGCAGCTGATCTTCTGCTCCCCATAGAAAAATAAAACAAGAAAATTAAAAAACCCAACTGTTTTTTGAGGATTAGAGTGGATGAGAACTGTGCAAAATCCCCATATTTTAAACCTCAGAAATGGTGACATTTTTACTTTAGTAAAATGGCATGATTAAGTTTTAAGACTCCGAATTTGCACAGCAATTTCTGAAATAATCTAGTGACCACATGTTTGGGGTCTGCTTCACTTCCACAGTTTCTGGTCAATGGGGCAATAAGCTATTTCAATTGGCAACTTCCTCTTCATTACATTCACCATGAAACTGGTCTGAAATCATGAGCTGGGAAGCCATTCCTTCCCACATGTATGAACCAGACTAGATGGAGAAAAGCTGAAATGTGGCTTTCTTGCACACTCTCCTGTGCAACTTCCCAGGCAATTTTTTTTCTTTGAAAAAGTTTCCTGAGCCCTTTGTGGTGAAAGAAATATTTCTATGATTCTACATGCTGCCATTGCCTGAACAAGACAGATATTTCTGTTTTTAATCAAAGCAGGTAAAGAGGGAGAACATCCTCAGTACATGAGTAGAAGTTCATGTACTGGTTTTTCATTCAATTTTCAAGTGAATTGGACTGTTACTTTGAAAGCATCTCATCAACAGTCCAAGTGTGTGGGTTTTTCTTTTTCTTGGGCAAATGCTCATGAAGTATGATTATCCAGTTCACTATCCTGCTTTCCAGTAGCTTGTCTTTGCTACAACACCTTTTCTGATGATGTCTGTTCATCCTGCTGTAGCATTTCTACCCATTGTTTCCAACTGAAATTCCACCGAGGATTTTGCTGATGGAAAAAAGCTGAATCTTTCATCATCTAACAGAAATGCAGATCCCCAGCAGTCATTTTTATACCAAGAATGTTTCTCTTCTCTCCTTCAGAAAGGGACAGCTCGCATCACTGTATCTGTGACACAAACAAACTTGGAGAGCACCACGACCTGCCTTGCACATCCCCATTCCATGTCTGAAGAGCCATGGGGTTTATCAGCAGGTTCAACAAGGTCAGGCTAGTACTTTCTGGTCTATGTTAAAAAAACACATGTACATCTTCACATGTCTTTGATCGTGTCTTTATGTGAGACAAGTGCATGCTTGATTGTTCAGACATTAGTTTTCTAAACATCCCAAGGATGTGCCTGCTGTGGAATTTACTTCAGAGCAAAATGGCCTTTGAAAATCAGAACAGCTGATACATCTTTTATACTGTGACTTCTGTTGCAGTAATAATCTGTGAAGAGAATGTTTCTCCTATTTCTCTTTCATGCATACTCTTATTGTAACAGCCCATTATGGCATTAGGAGATACATATGTATTAACAGTAGCTTTTGTTTTGAAGACATGTAATGCAGGACCCTTAAGGTCAGTGACAACACTGAACCCAGCCAAAAAATCTTTGGGCCTTTCTATACTTCCCTCATTTCAGGTCTTGCAAACTTGTTTAGGCAGCAACCCCTAGAGTTTGGAAACAACTGATATTTTATAACATACTATGTTGCACATCATGGGAAAGGTCTTAATGCAACTGCAGGATTTATCAATCACTCTGAAATTATGGTTAGGCAGCATAAGGGCAGCATTTGACTGCCCCTCAACAGGTAGGCCTCACACCCCATTTCCCTGTCTCCACGAGTTCCTGTTACCTCCCCAGATATCAGACGGGATCTAATATTTATGTTACACCAGGACAAGCTCACCCCACTCACTCATCCAGCAAAACCCAAGGTTAGCTTTAGGGTGGATTGGCCTATTAGACAATTTATCCTGCAACTGCTAGGTCTACGGCTAATAATGGAAATGGTGTACTGAAGGTGTGTATGGCATGTACCTTTCATGGCAGTTTATCATTAAAGCAGAAAAATTAACATTTAACTGCAACTGTAGTAGCAGTAATTGAAGTGATATAAGGAAGTTTAGTGTGCAGTGATCTGGCATAAAAGAAAACAGGAGAGGAGCTGCAGCTCAGTCAGGGAGTTCAGTCCATTATGTTACTAAAATTGTTGTGAACTCGGTAGTCTCATAAAACCCACAACACACCACAGCAATATACCTAGCATTATTATTTCACAAAACATTTCTTTTCTTTTTATTTCTTTTTTAATTTTTTTATCCAGAAAGTCTATTTCCAACAAGAAAACAATAGTTTTTGTTTAGCTCTAGGATCAAATAAAGAATCGGGAAACTTTTAAACCCTATGCTGTTAATCTGTTCTGGTTTTATCATTTATCATATTTTACCATGGAGACCACAGATAAAATATCCTGGACTCTCTGAATTTAATGGAGTTTCAGCTACTGACCTGAGCTGTGACATTTTAGAAAACACTGTCTGCATTTTAGAAAACATTAAGTTTCATTTTAAAATGCACATTCTTTCTGCAGTCTGACAATTAATAGTCAGATAGATTTTCACTTAGAGTAATTACACATTCCTTCCCACCTGACTGCCAATAAGAAAGAAAACAACCTCAAAAACTGAGTGTAATTAATTCCCAGACTCAGAATCTGAAAAGGCCAGTCTTGTTAATTGAAAATACTTAGAATAGCATGACCAACCTTGATGGGATGATAAGAATTACCATAAAATGGCAATATTTAACTTCCAAGCACACTAAATACACTAGCCACCTTTTTGCAAGCAACACGAGTTTGCACTTCTGGGCTGTTGCAAGGCATGTTCCTCTGAATGTGGGGGATATAACAGTATCAAGTACAGGATATAGTAATTAATCCTCTAATCATTATTAGACAGTAAGTGTCATCTGAATTTTAACAGTACAGAAAACAAGTCAAAAATGTGAAACCCAAGTGTAGGAAGAATTCATTTTGAGGGATATTACAGCTCAATAATTCATGTCTCTCTCCTAGAGGCACTGCAGCTCAGCAGGACAGAAGTATAAGGCTTTACTTCTGAAAAAATATGTCTGAAACGTCCTTGTCTTTATTCCTTTAAGTAAGACGGCAAACAAAACACATTTTGCCTTCTTCAGCTAAATAGTTGCAAAAGAATGCAAGAAATCTGCACAATGTCGCATAAAGCAACACGGAACATTTATGTAAGCTTTTCAACTCAAAATCCAACAGCTGGGGCCCCATTTGGTCACCAAGGCACCTAATGCCAGTTAGGTTGCCCAGTGTGGGATTGCATCCAGGATACAGGATTTATAGGACATCCTCTTCCCTGCAGCAAAGCAGCTGGAGACCAGGCAGAAAACTGAAAGCTCAGGTGGTGCTGCACACCTAAGTCACCTCCCAGGAATTTTCTTTTGGACCAGCTGGGGGCAGGAGGCAGCAGCTCCAGAAGTTAGGCTGTTCGGAAAGCTGCAAAACTGCAAGTAGCCTTCTCCTTAAGAACATAACTGGAATTTTTCCTCACTGTGTTTTGAGTTTCCCCCCTCTAATTTCTGTTACTGAGAGATGGAGTAATCTGCAGATATTAAAGAGAGTTGGATCTCTCATTTCACGTTGGTTAATAAGGACGTACATTACTCTTCAGTAGGTTTGTTCCTGAATGAGGCATGGGGTCTCCCTCAGGTGATACAGGGTTCGCTTCTCTGGGTAAGTCAGACTTAGGGCCACAGTTATTCCAGACCTTGTGTTCTTGCCCCTTAGTTTCCTTTACTGCAGTCCTCTATCTCTTAAAATCAGGAATCTGTGTATATTTAGGTTTAATGGGCAATCATTAGGACTTGCCTAATGTGATCACAATACTCTGCTCTGTTACACTGAGAATGGCATGTGTTCATGGGAATTTCACTGAATTTTTTTGGAGTTGGAAGGGACCATAGAGATCATCTAGTCCAACTCCCCTGCTGAAGCAGGATTGCCCAGAGCTAGAGCATGTCA
>JAOXNG010000001.1:142919371-142931257 GCA_028566535.1 Scolopax minor | reverse complement strand
CCTGTGGCTTTTATAAATGTGTTTCTTTCCAGTATGCTTCACTCAAAGAAAGTGTTTTGTTTGGTTGATTTTATTAATATTTTTACAAGGAAGAAAAAGAAAAAGACAGATTCATCTCCATCCCCAGACCACATCAATTCATGTCTCTGAAGTGCAGCCTCACGGGATTACACCACCACACCGTTCATGTGTTCCACTCTTGCATGCCCCTCCAGATAGGCCCAGCAGGAGCTATTTTCCAGTTACAGGGCAGTTGTCAGGGTGTCTGTCAACCGTATTCTGCCTATACATAGTATCCTTTAAAGAAATAGTCTCAGAACTGCCCAGGTCAGCTGCTGAAGATGGAAGAGAAACCACAAGAGGAAAAGAGAAAGAGGACTTTTCCTCATCAAAAGCAGCCCATCCAAACTCTCAGTTCCCTACCAGACAATTCATAGCTTAAGTTTTCACTTTAAGACAATGTAAGCTTCTACTATTTCAAATGAAAAAAAGACTTAATTTCAACTATGCTAAGCACACAAAATGCCAAGAACTTGGCTTTCTTTTGCATGTATTTACCAAACTACCTTATTTCTGACAACTTTTTAAAAAGCTGATAAAACAATGTGCTATATTGATTTCAGGTAAATGTCGCAGAGATACCATCTCCTACCTTCTTCTACAGTGCTCACTGCCCACAGCATATCCATTGAAGCAGTTAAAATGCAATAAAATGATGGTGAAAGAGAGCTCCAGCTCTAACAAAGCAATAACTGCAAGAAGAATCCTAGGCAATGAAACACATTCAATCTGAGAGTTATTAAAAGAGATATTTTATACTAGTATAAAGATACATAGAAGAAAATGGGGAGAGAGAAAACACGAAGAATGTTCTTTGGGAATAATTGCATGTTTACAGGAAATTACAGTTGGCAGAGGATAATGTTTCTGGATTATCACCATGAATAACTCATGGGCAGTATAGCTTGTCTGACACCTTAAGGGAAAAAGTTCTATCTTTCTCACAATAGTTTTGATGACAAAGAAACATTCTAAACATATCGCATGGCATCTTCCACTGCAGAACTGTTATCTGTGTTCCTAGAAAGCCAGGCTAGTACAATTGTCACCTCAGACTTCTTCACTCCCAATTCTCCTAGACAGAATTGGCTCTCCTAGATTTACAGACTTCAGAAGGAGTTGAGTTCACTGCTTCTCTCACAGTCAGATCCCAAGTACACTGGCAACTACCACCATCAATACTCCAGGTACCTCTACCACTAAGAATTTATTTTCCTGGGGATAGTTAACACACTTCTGACCTTACAATGTGGCTCCAGAAACAATGTCTTTGAATTAAATTGAATTGTATGAGCTTCTATTTCAGTATCCCTGGAAATAGAAAACCTTGTTTTCCTGTTCTACCATTCAAATAACTTTTCACTCACACAATGATGATTTGAGACAGAAATGGGGCTGGAAAGGCTGAGACCACCAGAATTCTCGCTGCTTCCTACAGAGAAATAAATTTATCACAGATAAAGAAACAAACCAGTCTACAAGCACATAACCCTCCAGTCAGGTTGACTCCTTACAGATAAGATCAATCAGTTCTGAGCTGACAAAGACACTGAGAATGGAAACATTATCTATGTTTTAACCCATTATAAAGTCCTGAAACAAAGCTGTCATGCTATCAGAACTATTTAAAGGCAATTTCTAAATCAACTGCCCAAAAGTAATTAAGAGTATTTTCTGTTTATATATAAGGACAGGAAGATAAACCATACAGTGGTACAGACACTTGAAGTAGAAGTGCGCGCTGCTGCTATGGGTAGTAGGGACAAAAAAAAAGCCCTAAACTGAGTCATTAACTTTCACTTTCATCACTTAAATCACTGTAAATTCCTTTTAAATCACACTGAATCACAGAAATAGCTAAATTTTAATGACCAGCTATTGTTTTAAACCGAAGACAATATAGATTTCTACAATAATTCTATCTGAAACAGGATTTTATCTAAATTCACTCAGAATTTTTCTGCCTGCTTAATAAATGGACACATTTCTTTACATTTTCATTAATTGAAAACATTTAATGAAGGGGTCCTCAAAAAGGTTAGGCAGGATATATTAAAAATCTATTGCTTTAATCAATAGTGACTACCTGCCCTAAAACTTTGAAGTTAGCCATCCTTTGAGTAGAAAGCTGGACTAGATGATCTCCAGCACCCCTTTCAAGTGAATTATTCCGTTATCCCACATTACACACACTGTGGTGGATCAAGGCTAGTCATTGGGCTGGTATTTCTGAAATAGCCATGACTAGCCTGTCCACAAGTTTTCCATGCAGCTCCAAGTACTCTGGTAGTAAGGAACTGTCTTATATTCCCAGAGTAGAGGTTGTCTGAACTGGTGATCCCAGCAGAGCAGCTCTGTGATACCTAGAAGAAAGCACAGTCCAAGCCCTGGATAGTTCAGGCTGTACAAACTGAATTTTCAGAGCATCCACTGATTTCCCAGAGACTCTATGAAGTCATGGTATCTCCCTGTGCTACACCTTTATTTTTCTCTCTATGAGGAGAGAGGTTTGCCTTTTACCAAATACCTGAGTGCTACCATTACAGTGCTTCTGTAATGCCATGACAAATTAAAAAGAGCTATATCACCTCCTACTAAAAGGATTTACATGGAAATGCCCCAGAGGAAATGTCACTGGTTCAAAAAATAAAAAAAAATGTTTCTCTATTGTACCACAGGGCATAATAAAAAACAATCAACACAAGAAACTGATTAAAGTCATAAAGAACTTTCGCAGCCAGATAAAGATTAGTGCTCTTTTGCAAAAAAAAATAAAAATCCATAGCTTGCAGATAGTTAAATAAATCTCAGACAGAAATATGCAGACCCAGGATTATAATTTAATCCTATGAAAAATACCAGTTTCAGCTTCATGAGCTAAAGAAAATCATCCTTAGTTGCTATTTAATAGTAGATTCCTTACCTCTTCTACTCTCCAGCCACTAAAAGGTGAAATTATATACCTGTTTATTTCCTGGTCTTTCATTATAACACATCTACTGCGATTTCTTTACAGAAGTAGAAAGAAGACTCTTTGGGAGTTGGAATGAGATTAGTTTCGCAATAGGACAGAAAAACATGATATCACAAAATGCAAATATACCTTCACTCAGTTTGCCTACATAATAGGTCAGCCAGTCAAATGTCTGAAATCTTTGCAAGTCAGACTTTACAAGTTAGTTTTTATAAATACTCAGAAATATTGCCCTCTGGGCATCTAGTCAAGATTCAGAGCTGCGGGAAACTTTTCTATGAAGGGTGAAATCAAAATTCATAACTCTAGGAAATTTACAAATAGAGGAAAAAAAAATGCCTTCTGCAAAGGGTCAACAATCGTACGACCTGTCCTCAAAGTATATAAAATCCATATCTTTCCTAAATTACAGCCATTTGAAATTGAAAATATATATATGGGTTGCCTCTAAGATTATAGTGAAAAACAGGAAAATGAGAAAATTAGCCAGAATAATCAGAATCCTTAAAAGCACAGTTTGGAGATTGCTTAAGTACTGACAATATGCCATTAAACAGTTCAGGAAGTATGGAAAATTAATATTTTGTTTTGTATGGTCTTGAAAATGAACTAAGGAGAGGTAGGAAGCTGAAAGAAATTAAGCTGTATAAATACTGATGCTACCCCAGCTAAAACATCAATGCCTAAATCTATCTGGAAATAATTTTCTCTTCTGAAAAATGAAATGTCTGGGAAACAGCTAGTTGAGGAGTAATAAAGTAATTAGAGGTGGTTAGAATATAGTCACCCAGAATTACCAGAACAAGGAAAGTTACTTTTGCATTCACCCTAGTTATAAAAAGAGCAGTGGAATGAATCTTTTCTTAGGCTGGCAGCAATGTGCCCAGGTCCTGAAGAAGGATGCCAGCTCTGAGGCAGAGTACGCCAGCAGAAATTCTCTGCAGAGATACTCAGGCATAAAGTTAATTGCTAATGCAGGAAATAAAATAGAGAAATAGGAACCCAAAGAATTCTTGGAAACTCATGAGTTTAAATGTTATGTATCCATCATATGTTAGTTGAACTTGAATTTAAGGAATTTATTGCAAACCAGTGCAAAGATTTACAGTCACTTGTTCCTGAGTTTTGACTATCTCACCAATTTCAGAGCAAAGGAATTGTGCTTTGTCATTGAAATGCCACAATGCAGGAGCTTCTCAAATAAAAAAAAAACAGCACAAGAAGAGTGCCTCTTGAAACCCACAAAACTAATTTCTCTATGAAAAGGAAAATCACATAGACCTAGAAAATGGTGAGGTTCTGAAGGAGGTCTCAGAGCTGACCATTAGCTGAAAGGAATTTAAATGAGATGGATATCACACAAAAAAAAAAAAAAAAAAAAACAGGTCATAAGTTTGTGACATAAGAGCTGACATAGATAAGACTTTTAAATGATTTGGAGACACCATCACAAGAGGAAAAAAAAATTTCCACTTGATTTTTTCATCATCCTATCTAGGACCTTTCCCAAACTTTTCAAAGAGAGTAGCTGAAGTGAGATTCAGGATTAAGCTAAACTTCACAGTATCACCCTATTGATCTTTCTTGTCTCCAAGATCCCTGGCGAGAAAGAAAACCTGTTGCTCTGCTGCAACTGCAGAACAGCATTCCAATTCAGCTGAGGCAAATCGTTTTATAAGATGAAGCATGCTTATTTCAGGTAAGAGCTTGCATGACAGCATTGCTGTCATTGTTAAAGTGAGAGGTTGGATTAAATTCTCTTCCCATCCCTTGCTCATGGCTTTCCTCCCTGCAGTGATCCACAAGAGCCAGTGTGTAAAAATTAAACCCATTGACCACAAGCCTTAGACAACTCGTACCCTGTAGCCATAAGGAGGATGAGGACTACCATTTTTATGGCTCTTATCAGAAGGACTCACGGTGAAAAACAAACCACTGGCCACTCTGATGCTTTCTCTGCATTGCACAGAATATCTTTCAGGGAAAGAGGGTGCACAAAATATGCTTTCAGGGAAGGGAGAGGCAGATTTCACACCAGACTTTGTCAGGTAGCTAGTAGTCGAGTGGTGAACTGGAGAACTGTAAGAGATTGGAGAAATTTAAGAGACTAGAGAGACTAAAAGAATTTATATTGTACCGCAGATACAAACGATGCAGCAGAGGATACCTAGATGGTGGCACAATAACTTCATCAGTTGCTCTTGCTCCCTTTTCCACACCCTAGGAAGGGCACACAACATCTCCACAGAGCCTGCATTCATACCCTTTGTGGCTATGGATAACACAGTTTGTCCCTCCTGAATCCTCTGCACTGCTGGGGCCAGGATTCAGCACTGTAAAAACACATTGAAGGGCTTCACATGCCTGCTGCATACAACAAAATGTCATTTTCATAAAGATTTTCTTTTTCCTGCACAACAGACAGAAATAGAATTGACAGGCACAATAGGCAAGAAATACTTTTCTTTGAGGAGATTTCAATCCATCAGATAAATACAATACATACTTCAAATGTCCCTTACTTGAGGCTATGTTGATTGTGTTAAACTTCACCTATTTCCCAGTTGACAGAAAACCTAACAATTTTGTTTTAGCAAGACAACAGCCTAAAGATTCCACTGCCTCCAGATTCAGAGCTGAAATGCAGTGGGTATCTTTCCTTGGTTTATAGTTTTAAATGCAAAGTCAAACACATCAATTTTATTTTAGGAGGAATTATCATACTGTTTTCCTAAAATACTAATTTCCTGTCATCCTGATTATTTTAATTTTTTTTTACTGTTTTTGGAGGTGTGACATTAACCTCTAGTAATTCAGACCCTACCAGAGGAAATCTGCCATTTTAGAGCAAAGAGAAAGCAAAAGTTATAGCTAGGTGCAACAATTCAGGGAGCAACAAATACTGTGCTTCTAGACAGAATGTCCTTTACTTAATATTTTAAAATTGACAAAATGAGGAAGAGCAAGAGTAATTTATTATTTCTACACTGGATTAAACAACCCTTCTGGACGAGTGACAGATCTACATTGTCTCAGGAGGAACTGCTCATGACGTTGCTGAGCCAGAAATCACTGATGGTCTAACACAGTTACATGAAAATAATCCTTATCTGAGACACTGACAACCCCACTTCTTGACTTGTAATATCCTCTTTAATGACTACTACATGCAGAGATGGAAAAAAGAATCTAAAATCAGAGATAAACCCATAAGTTTTATTTCACATACCTTACTTAGGAATTATTTTTTTCTTGAGAAAAGGAATCAATGAAACATTGACAGAATGGGCAGGAGTTTTACAAATTGATGAAAAGTTTTAACAACCTTGTACCTAGCAAACTCAACAAAAATAGCCTAGTAAACTATAGGAATCATTTCACAGTCTGCCAGTGCTTGAAATACGCTCATAGATTCATATATAGGATTTTTTCTCTTCCATTTTTCAAAATTATCTACTTCTATTTAAAACCACAATTTTTCATTAAATATAACCAACTAATATTGCATCATGTTAAATTCATCATGAAGGCTGAAAGTCTACAAAAGGCAGAACAGGATAGTCTGAATGCTGTCCATTTTCCAGGGAATTCCTTTTACATGGCAGGACAAATCTGAGTGGGATGCCGAAAGCCCAAAATCCTCAGTAACCGTTAGAGTAACAGTACAAGCTTTATCACATAGCAACAGAGACAGTAAATAAGAGGATATAATCCAGTGACTAGCACATACTAAAACTGTCTTTGCTCTTATCATTCCTTCTTTTAGACAGATTAAAGGTAGATACACTAGCACACACTGTGTTCATACTATCATTTTGCTCTGGAGACCTACTCATCATCCGTTCTCTAAAGATCTTCTAATCACAGCCTAAGCTTAGAGCACAAGCAACTTCTGATTTCAAAGGTATGACTGCAGATACTTGTGCAGTTCCCAAATATAGAGAACTTAGTATTCAAACTTTCTGAAAGCAATGATCATTTCAAGCTGGTTCAGGCCCTATTTTGCATATAAAACACATATTAAAAAAAGAGTTCCCAAAGTCTGAAGCATGTCAAGATAAAAGTACAAATTTGCTAACAATGACCACTCAGTAGCAGCTCTCTGAAGGTAGTAAAAGATTTTTTAAAGTTTTAAATTTTGTATTCACTAAATGAGTTTTCTATTTGCTCTTTATGAAATTTTCCTTGCTTGATATCACAACATAAATGCAATTGTGAGAGACTTTTTCCACCTCCAACTAGTTAGGAATAAGCAAGAGTACAACAAATCTTCTTCCCCTATTATGCAAATGTTCCACTGATTCCAGGCATGATGGTAGAGGGAAATGTCAGTATTATAAATTAACCACTGCTGCAAATTTGGCATCCATTTGCATCTCGAGACAAATAAACAGACTTATCCCTACATTTCAATGAGTAAACTGTAACAAAAACCTTATTTATTCAAACATACTTTAAATAAAATATTCTTAATATGACATGAGTTTTCCCCAGAATCTAGGGAGAAAAATCTCTCCAGCACTACAGTAAACAAAGAGTAAAGCATTTCTAACACTATAACCCAATAACAGCACCCAAAGTAACAAGCCTACACTTCATCTTGTATTGATTTAAAAAACAGGGCTTCCTAAGAAATTGTAAATTTGCACAATATATTACTAGGCTGCTTTTAGAGATTGATGTGCAACAGTAAAAGTTCATGAAGATTGGTAAGAGTCTCCTCCCAATAGCCTTTAATAAAATAGAAAAAAGCATCATCTGCATAGCATAATACACTATTCGGCCTCCTGCAGAAATAACACTGAAAGAGAAGTATAAGAAGGTGTAAAAGAGAATTTAAAGAAAATATCAAGACAATAACAAGAAGAAAAAAAACCTTGAATAGCAAATATATTACCATAATGTTAACAAGAGGTAAAACTTGATTATTTTCTGTGGAAAACATCATAATAGACACTATAAAAAATACTGCATGAAGTTCTGTTTCCAAAATGCCATTATTACATTCAAGAACTTTTACATCAAACGCTTCTAAAAAACAAAAGAATAAATTTTACTTCGTACAAATACAGTAGACATCCCATGCATTTTAGAGGCAGATTTGGAGCTGATCATATAACCCTTCCTCACAGGAGCCTTTGCTAGAAGTAGTTTCAGAAACAAGATGATAATGTCTGTGTTTTTTCCTCTGGATAAAAGAGAGCAGGCTAGAGCAGGTGGACAAAATTAGTAATTGAGCTATTATTTCAACAGTGCTGACTGTAAGAGGCCAGATGGTCCAGCTCCTTCCCTGCCCTCACTCTTGATCCAGTTACTCCTCCCAGTGCTCTCACAGGCAAACCTCCTTTACAGGGTATGAGCCCTAAGCAGTGAGGACTTAAGCCAGTCTGTGCCACTCAGCCTCGGAGCCAAGGATAGAAATTTGACTCTTTCAAATTTCTTATTTATATAGATATAACAAATTAGAATATAGGAAAGAAGAAGCGAAAGTCCCATGGTCCTGTATTGAATCTGTTCTATTTTGTTACATCCTGATTTCCATGATGCAAAAGAAAAGGTCTGAAAACAATCTGGAGTGAAAACGTTTGGAAAAATTTTGTGGTTGTTCACCTACAGAATTTGCTATGTCATATTTGCTAGGGTATTTATCCATCTGAGTCCTGCTAAAATTATCAATATCTCATTCAAGAGCAATGTAAAATTGTTTCCTTTCAATGTGATTGCTTAATTGCTTCCCATGTTTATAGCCACTTATAAAGGTTCTCCAGAGATTATGAGTTTCTGAGTATTTAGGAAAGTGACCTGCATGGCAGGTGCTAATTATTCTCTTTTCAAAAAGAAGGTTTAAATAGTTACACAGATTTCTTATTTTAAAATGTAAAATTTAGCTATCAAATCCTCTGTCATGAATATTATAGACAAATACTATCAAATATTACAGACATGAATATTATCATACAAACAAACTAATTGAAGCACATTTCAAATTTTTTGAAGGTAAACATTTGATTTATTAAATACTATGAATTTTCAAAGATGTTTTCCAACCTGGACAGTACTTAATTAATTTGAGTGTACTCAGTTAATTAAAAGACATCCTTTTTTGGTACAGCATTAGAAATATAATGGACTCAAAAAAAAATTCCATAATTTTATACTACAATTCCCTCATTCCACTTGTACAGGTATTTTCACACTGGTTCATACACTACATTGAATTCCTTTAATTTTTAAAATTTTTTTTAATGACACCTGGTCAATCCATAAAAACCATGCCTGGTGTCCCTGTAGGCTTGTTCATTACATTAATGTCCTTTAAATTGTGCTGCTTGTTGGGGGTGGTGCAATGGCAAAGTAAAGCTGCCTTGTCCCATGAGTGGCTGCCCCTTGCATCCTGAGCAGATGTCCTCACTGCTGCCCTCAGCACACCAGAGATGGGTGATGCACCAAAGGATACCAGGGACAACAGTGCCAGAGGCAGAAGTGGGACTTGGTGCCTTCCTGTTCAGGGGTAGCAGGGATAGCTAAAAGCATGGAAAATTCACACCAATGTCCTCTCCATCTGGAAGCTGAAATCTACAAACACGAACACCCGCCAGCAGTGGCTCTGCTCATCCTCAGGGCAGAGGGGGCCATGTGGGTGGGAGGAAAAGGTGGGACTGGGACAGTCCTGCTGGCAGGTGTCTAGAGTCCTGCAGTCCCATCCAGCACCAGCCACCATAGCCTTCCCTCTGGCACCAGCCACCCAGCAAAATGAAGTGAAAGGGATTTTATGCGTAAATAGAAGAGTCAAGTGTTGGAAGTTAAAATCTGTCATTGCAGCCCGGGAATACCACAGGGTTGGCAGGAGGTGGGAGCCAGCTGCAGCCTCTGCTGCAGGGGAGGAACCCCCGCTCTCCTCTCTCTCAGCATGGCAGAAAAAGTGGATTTTGTTCTGTTTATGTGGCTGTCTAAGGGAAGAGAAGGTTCGACACTGCATTAAGTCAACATTAGTACTTAATTTTAGTAGCCAAGCAGCTTGCAGTACATACCTCCTTTCTCAGCTCCTGCTTTGAAACAATAATCACATTTGGAGGATCCCCAACAGCTGTGGCAGCCCCCCCAATATTTGTGAAGATTACTTCTGCAATCAGGACGTGCCTAGGATCAAGATTAAGTACTTCGCAGAGCCTGTGGTATAAAGAGAATGAAATTAACCTCCTACCCTATCACTAAATTATTGGCACTATCACTAAATTACCTTAAAACTTAAAACTCATAAAGCGTACTAAATACAGCCATTTCATTGAAAAATTGCACGATTTTAAACATAATATTTATTTGTATGTATCTGTATTGTTTTACTTATTGTTTAAGTTTTAATTGTGCTACGTTATATGTGGTACAGTAATTATAACAATATAAATGCAAAAAAAAAGGTTTTTTTACTTTTATAATGCAATAGTTAGTGGTGACATAATTAATGTTTTTTTTAAAAAAACACTTTACTTACAGTAATTAATTATTACAAAAGTTGGACTACACAGAAAATAACATTTCAAATTTTCAGGATCTTACAACTTTTTACAACGGTCCCCAAGCTACATTAACCTATGGAAAACTTTTCTGGGGAGCCACAGGCTCTGCACTCAGCATCAGTTGTTAACTTTCATGTGGGGAGCAGTAGTAGAAGATTGTGCAGGCAACCTATTTCAGCCTACATTTACCTAGATTATTCTGTTCCTATTTATTTTTCCCCTTCTCTAAAGCTTGACCATGAGTATTTCTACTTGTAATGCAACAAGAGCAGAAAATACACATTCCTCATTATTAAACAAATCTCAGAATGTTTTTAGCGTTCAAAAATATTAAATGCTTCTTTAAGTAAGTAGTTTCTTTCTTAAGTAAAGAAATACTTCTTTAATAAGAAAAACTATAATGCTTCTTTAATAAGGAGCATCTTGAAGTGCTGTGGCAAATACTGGGATTGACTCAGTAACCTCATGATCCATTAAACTCGGAGCCCACTTACACACAGTAATCTTCACGCAGATTACTTCAACTTGCACAAATTACACTGACGTACAGATCCGCACAACCACTCATTTCTGAAGTGCACGTTTGACTTCAAACTTGTGCCATGGTACTAAAGGCTGAAAGTTAAGGTCACACCTAAGCTCTTTGCAATGAGAAACAACTGCTTTTCTGTTGCTCTGGTGTGTACAGTTGGAGTCCATGCTTAAATTATTGCCCCCTCTAACTAACATAGGGGAGGGGGGAAGACTGGGCAGCAAAAAATTCTTTCTTGGGATTGCTTTGCTGTAGTGCCGTCACACATTTCCCTGAAGGAAGAGTTGAGCTTTACTGTTCAGTCTAAGTCTCTATTATTAAAACCTATATTTGAAAGAGAAAAGGGTGTATTGCACAAAAGCTTAACTTGATATACTTCTGCTGTCAATAAGTCAATTTAAAACTCAGAAAAAACAGTCAGACAAAACATATGTCAGCACATAAAAACTCCAGAACAAAAATAACTGTGCAAAAATACACTATTTCCCCAAGAGCATAAAATCATGCAGTTTAAGGGTACTTTGTAGTACAACCAGCCCAGTTGTATTAGTTGTGGTACAAGACCATAATTTTACTTGTAATTTTAACTTCATCACTCTTTGATTTCTAAATGTTTCAAAACATAACCTTAACTTTGCTTTAATGATTCATTGTTGTTGATGGGTCTAGTGACAGCTTGAGGAAAGAACCTCTGATGTACACCAAGAAAGGCTAAGTCCAAAGTATAAAACTATCAGAATGTGTTACCTATACGGTAGTATCAAACTTGTTCAGTTTACTTATCCTAGGTATATAATTTCTCA
>JAOXNG010000001.1:142906242-142919271 GCA_028566535.1 Scolopax minor | reverse complement strand
AAAACTATCAGAATGTGTTACCTATACGGTAGTATCAAACTTGTTCAGTTTACTTATCCTAGGTATATAATTTCTCATGTGAACAACAGTTAGCCTTTTCGAGTTCCCAATAACAAAGTATCTTGGAAATAAACTATAGCTAAAAATGGGTAGTTATTAAATTTTTCTATCAACTTACTACAAAATGCAGAGAGAAACAAGTATCATATTTTACACCTTATTCATGGAAATATATCTCCTTATATTCATAGAGTCAGTAGGATTTTCTGCAAGCTTTATCTCCATGGCAATGACAGCACAGTGCAATATAGTGAAGCTGTAGACAAGGGCTGAAAACAATGGCAGTAAGACAAAAACAAAAATGACCCCCAGCATGAAGCCTTTAGAAATAGGCAATTATTTGCTTTTACTAGGAGAAATAAAATTTTGTTTTAACTCTGATAGTAATTCAAATACAAATGTTCCCCACATACTGAGTTTCCCCTTCCTCACTGTTACAAACTCATTTAGTATACTACTGAAGTATTTAGTATACCAAGAATTCAGTGTTTACTATAAAAGCCCAGTACCTAAAGGGTGGCTATAAAGGAGAGGCTCTCTCTTCACCAGAAGCCACAAGGAGAAGACAAGGGGCAACAAATTACAAGTTAAACCAGGAGAGATTTCACAAGAAAAAAATTTTCTATGTTGAGAACACCTAACCACTGGCACAACCTCCCCAGGGATGTGGTAGAGTCCCTCTCACTCGAGGATTTCAAGATGCAACTGAACAGGGTGCTACATGATCTCATCTAGGTTCCCTTTCCCATGAAAGGTTGAACCAGATGGTCTTTTGAGGTCCCTTCCAACCTGGGCTATTCTACAATTCTTTGAAAACAGAATAAATGCTACAGTAGCTCTGCCTGGGAACAGTAGTGCATAATGCATTGATGTCTGGATTTCAATCTATTCCCAACTATAGTTAATTCAAAATATTCTGCCACACAGAATATTAATAGCTCCAGTGTTGTTTACTGCTAGAGGTGAAATTATTGATTGGAATAAGGCAAACTGATTCCTTCAAAATATAATCGGACAGAAGACAAATGGAGCTTTCATTCACCAGCTGTTTCCCAATCTAGAACAAATTCCACTACCAAAATCTTTTTTAATGCTTTACACTACATTTTAAAGTGGGAGCATGTCTTAATAGAATTTTGTGTACTTTAATGTGCTAATGACTGCAAACATTACAGCATATCACTCAGGATCATTTTAAAAACACACCATATCTTTCTGAAACTATACTGGATTAACCATATTTGCCTGCTCAGACACAAGTTAAATTCAGAATAAAAAGTGATTTATAATCACACATTGATTAACTGCAGTTGCAAACCGTGTGTTACTAATTTACAAAATTTGAAGTAATTAAATTCACTTTTTTCTCTTAAAAGTTCTGAATATCTAATCTCAAACTGTGGAATTAACCGGTGACTGTATGAATGTGATGATCACCAGCAGGAAGAAAATTCAGAGACTCCTATTCTGAAAAAAAATTTTTAGTTGAAATTTGGAGATTTTTAAAATTTATTTGTCACTAGCATAAGAAGGTCTAATAACTTTACTGAAACATAAATTACTATCTAAAATTGTATACAGATATTATCCAGTAAAGTACAAGGCAGCTTTAATTAAAAAATTCTTGCTGCTTACAGGCAAAAAAGATTTCATCTATTAGGGAGCATTTGGTGCAATATGCTATTGAAGTTAGATATGGAGACAAACCAGAACAGTCAGCTGCCAAGGCAGTATAACAGGCTTCAGATATGTGCTCACTATTAACACAAAGGGAAAAGACAACCAATCCCATTGAAAACATGACTCTCTGCCTTACTACAATAGGAGCATTTGAAATTTCAATTTCCATTTAGATGATCAAAAAAAGTCCAAACAAGCATTTTGCACACATGTCTACTGCCGATTGCTGGCTATAAAAGAGTAAGTCCAAAACCATAACAATAAAGTACCTTATGGTTACTGGAGTAAAGAGCAGCATAGTGGTAACATTGTCCAAAAATGCAGAAAGAATTGCAGCAAAGAGGCACAGAAACGTAATCATGGCCCACACCTTCCCTCGAGAGAATCGATAAGCCTAAGAAAACCAAAAAAGCAGAAAAAAATTAAGCTCAGTTTTCAAAAAATGAAAGATAAAACAATTTCAAGAAAGTTGAGGCAACAGTGAGCTCAGAGCACTTACTACTTCATGCACCTCCAACAGCACCTTCTCCACTATTAATTAATTTAGCAAGAAAAACTTGCTAAATTCATGGAAGTGGGCAAACATTTCCATCATGCAGAGGAAGAAACAAGTCTGAAGAGACACCATGCTCTGCTGCCAGGCACAAGGTAGGTCTGTGGCAGGAGCAAGGCTGAGCATCCACCTTCTGCCTGCATGCCTGGGTAGGATAACAAAGTTCAGATTTCTCAGCCCCTCCGCACACTGGGACATCTTCCCTATCCTCAGAGCAGCACTGACAGGACTATGTAGTCTGGGCATCTGTGTAGGTAGGGTTTGTGTCCCCCCAGTTTTTGTTTCGGGGTTCTGTGTTTATAACAGTCCTCCTTGTGCCTTTTGTTTTCTCAAGAAAATTAAGATTTGCAGCAGGTGAAGGAATCCCTCACCACAGGTAATCCTTGCTCTGCAACCAATCCATCAGAATTATCTTTTTCATGTAATCTTTGGTTCTGCTACTGTGCAAGGATCTGTGGCCATTTTTCATGTGTGATCGTAAAGCTAATGATAACTCCCATACTTCCTCTCTCCCACTGCCAGGCATAAATACAGATTTCAACTATAGCAGAACTGCAGTCCTGGGAGAGTCAGTGGAATAACTCAGCTTTATATTGTCCATATGCTTTTTTCCTTTTTCCTGTAGAAACAGAACTGCCTTAAGGGCTTCTTTTCATCCCTAAGAGATTTTTCAAAATTACAAGTTGACCACTGTCATTTCTTATGTGATAAATATGCATTGATCTAAGAAAGGTTCTTCAAAGAGAGTGCTAACTTGATTACCAATAATAATGAAGAGTACCAAAACAAGCCTACCTTTACTGCACAATAGTCAAAGAATCCAGTCTCTGAAAATATCGCCACCAAAACCATCTACCAAAAGATGAAAAAAAAGATAATAGCTTGCAACTGAATTATTACACAAAAACAATGCCATGTAGTTAATGATACTGACAAAAGTCTTTATCTAACACAGCTTTGAGAATCTAAATACATTCATATCAGGATACCCACTATAGCTGCCAAATCTCTCTTGTTAATGCATCATGGCAAAATATAGTTCTTAACATAAACAGTCTGTAAATGACATCCTAGCCCAGTTGAATTTTATTTGTAGTGACTAAGTGGGCATCATAATTAAGTACTTGATGTATCTATCTCCCTTGTGTCATTAATCAAGAAAAGCCAATAAGTACTGCTTTTTGCAGTAATGCTCTACAGAGTGCAGAAGATAACAGCTCCAAGAATTACTTCTGTTTTCCCACATTTCTGGGAGGTTTCATATCCTCCCATCTTTGCTCCTAATAGATATTTTCTTTTTGCTTTCTTTTGCTGTGGGGAATGTGGGGACCAGGGAACAGTGTCAGGAAATAAGAAAAGCTTAGAATGGCAAGAGATAATTGTAATTTTGTATCTCTCTATTGCATATTTTTCGTTATAGTTTAATAACACTTGGAAAACTCTTTTTTCCATAAATAGCTCTGTGCAAAGTGATTAAAATAATGTATTATTATAATCTAATCAGATATTTCTCCTCCATTCCTGGTCTGCTTTTTTTGGCTCTAAACATAGCACTGACTAAGGCAATCACTTTTCTAGCAGAGTGTGTTTGAGGAAGGTTTGAGAAAAACAAATTATCAAGATAAATGAAGGTGGTAATACTTGGCACTTAAACAGGTCTTTTCATTTATAGGCCTCAAGGATGTTTTTAGTATGTTATCTACACAATTTTGCAGATTTTAAAAAAAAAAAAAGAAAAGGCTCAACGTTTTCAAAAGGCTCCTTCAGAGGTCTGATCATCCTTCTTTTTGATAAATCCCTTAAGGCCCAAATTTTCATCATAACATCTCAGAAAAGTAAAAATAGCTAAATGTTTCAAAAGGAAACATCTCTATACTGAATGTTTCCTTTAGAGGAAAAGATAAGTTTTAGTTACCATTCCAAACAGCAGCGCCAGTGTCTCATAATCAATCCACTCCACCACTTTGACCATACTTGGCCTCTGTAATCAAAAAATACAATTACCAGTGAATGCCACGAAACACCTAACTTGTGATTAGCTATGAAATATAAACTCCATTTAATTGATGAACCATTTAAATAAGCTATAATGGAAATTAAGGTGTTCCTACAAGGTATACAAAATGGATTCTTATTATCACCATTACTACTATTATTATCATTATTATTACTAATTCAAAGTACTGCAGGCATCCTAAGTGGATCATTATTAAAAGGCTATTGGTTTAGGTAGTTGTTTCTTAGGTAACATTACAGAAATAAAAGACAACCAACTTATATCATACACCCCAGTTTCATTTTTGGTAAGAGGACAAAGCATACAGCTCCACCTGTGAACAAACTAGAGGGAATTTAAAAGAACAGAGCAATGATGTGGTGACCAGTTATGAGAAAAACAGAGAAAAACAATCAGAGGTTTCACTAAATAGCAGTTAAGAGTAAGCAGGGGGGAAATAAAAGGATTGAAAGGTATAAGTGTGAGGTGTAATTATTTAGGGTAGTACAAGGCAATGTATTTCCATTTGGGTTTGCTTGGTAACCTAACATTATTGAAAATAACACTGTTAATGTAACTCTGGATTAAGCTGAAAATGGTTGTATGCAGCTTCCTGCAAATCAGAACAATATAGCATCAACTGACGTTTTTCTACTCTTCTTGTCCATAGCCTGGGCTCACTTGTTCTCCCAATATGCTTCCTCATTTCAATTTCTTACAAAACACTGCTGTGCCATGTGTCCAATGACAACAGGGCATACGCTAAGGTTTATGATATCATACCCAGAAACAAAGCGTGCACTTACGATTTGATAACTTACCTCCCCAACAGTAGCTAAGGCAGCTAGAGCTGCCAAAGAGCCCAGCATCGCTGCAAGGGTCCTGTGAACAATCTGCAATTAAAGGGTAAGAATTGACCAGAGACTCTTTTAACATCTCCTACTATTAAAAAGGAGGAGGGAAAAGCATAGAAATTCCTGTAGTTGATTCCTTTTTTGGTTTGTTTGGGTTGGCTTCTTTAACTTATTTCACCCCATCCCCCTTCAGAAAGACACAACTTGGAGACCAGTCTGCCAATGGTTGACTCAAGAGGAAAGCAATTCACCTTTCCTAACGTAAGGCTCAAAAACCTAATCCTGTTGGCTTCTCTTCCCATGTCTATGGGAAGAAGACACGTGCCCAGGAAGTGATCCACCTCGTTCTTTATAGGCGCTTGTTCATCTCTGATGTCTACAAAGCAATTCACAAGCAAATAGCTCACACCTGGGCAGATGAATCCCACACATACAGACGTACTAGGCTTTGAGTTTCCAGGTCCAATGTGTTGTCTGCAGCACAGACAGAATCTGGCAAACCTACTTTTTGTCTCACACACGCAAGTTTTATTCTTTTATAAAGTGTTTTTTTTTTTACATCAGGATTTTCTCTACTAACTTTTTTAGCTTCAAGAAAGCCATATAATTCAGCTAGAATCTGCTGGACACCTTTGCCACAGTCTTCTCAGTTCCTCAAAACCCACTTTCATCAGCGTATAGACTAATCCAGTGTTGAATAGTGCTTCTCTCCCATCTCTGATGTTTCTCTAGCATACAAGCAATGCATCTGAAAATAGATCCAAGCCTCTGACCACAGCATAGACATTCATTTCATGCAGCAACAATTTCTACAGCATATAGACATTTGTCCACATCTGTGTAACTAATGAATAAATGGCACTAAAAGTTCCCAAGAAGAAAGTATAAAAGCATGGCCTGAAAATGAGCTTTTTCCTCCAAGTGCTCATTTGTAGATATTTAATCCACTAAGGCTGAAAGAATATAGATTGTGTAAAATAACTCAGTTAAAGTAAGAATGTAATTAATGAAAATCACACTACAAAAAATCAAATCTAATTAACAGCATTTAGTATTAATGTGTTTAAATATTATCCAGACACAAGTCAGAATTATTTCTGAGATAGAAATAAGGCAATCTGCAAATATTTCTTTTGCTCCTAATTTCATAAGGAATATTTTGCTGATAACAATAAGATGTGGACATGTCAAGGTCCTCCTGGCCGCTTGTAAAGGAAAAGAAAAAAGGAAAGACTTGGCTTTGCTTTTTTCCTTGAACGTGAATTTTTAATGGTAATAGTAAACAACTAAGCAATTTACCAAATTACTAGAAAAATAAATACATAAATGACTACTTCAGTAGTCAAAAGAAAGATCTGTTCCATTCTCTTTCAGAGTGATAAAGTAGGAGATCAGACCAAGGTTTTTATGTCCTAACAACCTAACATAGCACAGATCACAGCTTCCACAGAAATGTGTGTGATAAGCCACTGTTTCATCTTGAACAGTTTCAGAGTATTGATATGAATGCACACGTATGGCCCTTCTGATTCTGCAAATGTGGGGGGCATTTGATAACATTTGACAGTTCTTGTGGCTGAACACAGGGTACAGTAATTAGACTTTACAGTTCTCTCCAATAAAAGACACAAAGCAGAGATGTCAGATAGGGAAGATCAGCTTCTTACCAGGGCAAAGTAAGTTCAAAGGTAAGATACTGGGGAATCCTCAGCTGCCCTCAGACTGGAGGTTTTCCCCTCATCTAATAATCACACACTTTAGATAGCTCTTTTGCAGTTGTCAGAAAGATATCACAGCTTTTCTGAGATTTGATTGGGTTCACTTTTTTTGTATTGTTACTTTTGCCTATTTCCACAGAAGCATTTTTTGCTGTCACCATTGTTTACTTAATTGCATACATTGGGTTGACTGCATTTTCACTTTCCAACAGTTTACTGTCATCTGTGGGTGAAATTTCCTTTAATTTCTGCAGAAAGATGGGGGGAACAAAAGCTGTACAAATGCAACCATCTGTCAGTTCCTTCATCCTAGTGATTCTTTCAAGAAGAATATACAAAAGCATATCCTGAAGAATGAACAAAGACTATTCAGGTGAAAAGCTCTATTACAAAACACTTGTCAAATGTACAACTCTTCATTCCAACAAACTATCAAGTGGAAGTTACACACTAATATAAAGCCTAGACAACATGCTTGTGAGCTCCAAGATATGTAAATATTCAAACATTGAGGTTTGAGGAGGTTTTGGGAATGAATAGATTACTCTTTAATTTTCTTTTCACATAAAGCAAACTCCAAACAAATAATATATTATTTTAAAAAATATATTATATAAAATATTGTATTATATGAAAGGTATTTTTTAAAAGCTTACAAATGGAGAAATTAAGAGATACAAGTTATAAACTGTGACACTCCTTGAAACACAGTTCCATGTAATGAACATTTGGAGGGCACTACATTAGGTAAAATTCCATCATTATTCTTTCAGAAAATAGTATAGACCTGATCCAAGCACTTTCAAATCCTGGAAGCAGGATGAAAATCATTTCAGGATTAAGCTCAGAGTGTGTCCGTAAACAAAAGCTCAGGTACAGAATTGAAAGAGGTCAGAAATAAATTAACAGAGAGATTAAAACCCAGGAAAGCTGAGAGATTTGTTGGGCTTTTGACTCTAAAGACATTTTGAAAGATCAAGTGAGAAATGTCTGTACTCATCTGATCCTTCTTGTGCTTGAGAACATGCCTACCTTCATGCATTTTCTAGTAAGCAAAAAAAATTAAAGAACTCCAATTCACAACAGGTGCTTTCAAACAGGAATTGCCTATAATATCACAAATTTGGATTGGCTGCATCAACTAACTGGGTAGTTTTCATTTTACAAGTTAAGAACAGAAGCAGAAAGAAATGATGGGCCAAAAGTTACTTCAGTAGCAAGGGTGTCTGAACTCAAGTAGTAAATCCAGGGTTACAGCCCTAAGCCACTGCAAGTAGACTTCTGAGTTAACTGTTTATGGCCTCCTGAAGCAACTCAGACATTTATTTCCATTCCAACCCTCTTGCATATAGATATCTCCTCACATGCTCTTGTCCTCTCTAGTACTTTCCATTCTGTCAAAGCCACATACCAAAGTGACCTCTTATTTTCTTCTCACTCATTTATTTCACCCCACAATTATATCCCTTCATTTTAGTGATTGAGTCAGTTTTAGTATGCTCTGTGAAATGCACTTATTATAAAAGTTCCTTGCCTCATTTCCCAGAAAGGTTTCTTAAAAAAACAAGCAATGGCCATTGAGACGAAAAAGACAGAACAGATGAGGAAGATACAGAGCTTTTAGTCTATCAGTTTGGATGCTAGAACTCCCCACCTCCCAGTCCAGCTACAAACCTTATAATCTCTTCACAGAAGGGGCAACTCCATCATCAAAATCATCTTTATTTCTGCCTGAAGAATGCCTAGCAGTGCTGACTTAATGAAACAGCAAAGGATAGTGCTTGCCTCTTACAAAGGGACAGTTATCTCAATGCAAACTACTACTGAAAACAATGCAGCTCAGATTTCTTTCTTTACAATGTATGACTCACTCAGTCATAGAGCTCACTGATACAGGATATCAGTAGGCTGAGAGCTGAAAAGATTTCAAAAAAGGAAATGGATATTTGCAGAATTTTATACAAGTAATGAAAACACACAAAGCTGCAACAGTGGGGGCTATTAAAAATAACATCAACAATGTAGATGTGGTGATAACAACAACAGTGTCACACCATAGGGTCAATTCAGAATGGGAAAAGATTAGAAAAAACTTCTATAATGATTTTGGTTTATAATTATATGTAGAAAGTTTGTCTCATGATTGCCTGCTGTGTGATAAACACAACATACTGAATGCTGGTTCTGTTTGGTGGTTTCCACACACTTATTTCAGGAGTTAATGATAAGGTAAGAAATTAAAGCAACATAAATCATGTACGCCACAAGTCTTTGTGCTTCATATTAATTAAAAATAGACATTTCCAGAGCTATAATGCAAACTGGATTTAGACAATCTAGACTTTCTCCAGATTTAAATTTTTTTATCTATCTAAAAGTGGTTCTGAATGCTTGCACAGAATTCATCAAGTCTTTTGGTAGACTGCAACAGCATCATTATAAAAAGGATTCAAAATTCCAAACACTATCTTGTACAGTGCTCCAGGAGGTAAAAGGAAATTATTTAGAAGCCAATTGAACTGTGACCTGTATGCTATTTCAGAGCATACATTTCCCAGCTGAAATCCAGGGCATGCATATTTCCAAAATGTGCTTCTGAAAATATTTGATAAATGATACATTATACAAAATATTTTATTTCCACAAGTCCTTCTTTATAAGTCATAAATGGCAGTTGAACGAGGACTGTCAGTGACTTTAATGTAAAGCTACAAATGCAACCTCAATGTATTTCCTATACATTTTTTCTCCAGTGAAACCTGTTGCATTAAAATACTTCTTTTACCGATAAATTAATTTTCATTTGATAATGTGGCAGCATTGCTGCATTTCAACAGGAGGTAGTTATTCCCAAGCCTACGTCCGCATATGGGATTTATGCATTTTCCACCTCTCTCCAGAGTAGTTGAGACCTTCTCTATAAGATCAACAGCCAAATCCTTCTTAGACTTTATAAAGTGTCTAGTTCAATTCTTTATTCTCAGGAGACAGGGAGGGAGAGAAATGGAGAAAAATTTGCTCTAGAATAGCTTTTTTTCTGACCTTTTGCTTTATATCTATTCCTTTTTCTGTTTTAATAAGGGCTTATTGGGTTAAGAGAAGATATCCTCATCAGTGGAAGAGGGTTTTTTCAAAGACAAAGAGTTTGTTTTTCTTAAAGATAATCGAGACAGTATTAGCCTGACTGCCTCTGGAAATGTGTTCCTTAGTCAGATCCCTTGATGGAGATTATCTTATCATTTGCTGTCACATGCTTTATAAATTTTGGTGCTCTGCATTGCCCTGAACTATTCCAGCTCTTTTAGAAGGATACGGAAAAAATTTCAGTCTTTCATATTACACATTTGGAAAAATTAACACTGGAGCCTGAAACCAGCAACAGAAGCTGAAATCAACCTGAAATTTGTAGGAAAAAAAAATGGTAATTTAGCTAACTAATTTAGATAAGTTCTCCTAACTCTGTCAAGAAGCATATATGAAAATTTGGGCTGTTAGAAAACAACAAGGGTCAAAAATGTCTTGCAATACATTGAACTCTACCCTACAGTAGATCCACTTCACTTCAAAGCTGAATGGCATCAAATTCTCAACTCATGACAATTTGCTTTACTTCTGGAAAATTGCAAAATTTGGACAGAATATAAACCAATAGACTAGAAATACAGGATATAGTCAAGTACAGATGAGATCAGAGCAGCAGAAAAGGAAGGTCAGTAGAGCCAGTCATATTTACTTGATTTTTTTTATTCTATAGGAGAAGAGGAAATAGCCTCAAATAATGCCAGGGGATGTTTAGATTGGATACTAGAAAAAATTTCTTTACTTAAAGTGTTATTAAACATTGGTATGGGCTGCCCAGGGAAATGGTTGAGTCGCTATCCCTGGAGGTATTTAAAAGATGTGTAGGTGTGACACTTTGGAACAGGGTTTAGTGGTGGACTTGGGAGTGTCATGTTAATGGTTGGACCTGATGATCTTAAAGGTCTCTTCCAACCAAAATGTTTCTATGAATCTATGATATGCTTCTATTAGAGGTCTGCCATATATGCTCTGATATCTACTCCTACCACTTTCCACTTGAAAGCTTTCCTCTTACCTCTTATTCTTGTGCAAATTGCTACCCCTTCAAGTACTAAGGATAACAGAGAAGATCTGGGACATGACTAGCTTGTTGTGTCCTATTGCTTTCAGTGATCTGCATAATGATGTGGGGTTTAGTGGCAGAAAAGCCCCACATAACATAGTGGATGTGTGGACCTCTCTGTTTATGCGATGAAATGTGAAACATTTTTTTTCCCCCACTTTTCTTTTATGTACAGGAATGAGTGGTGCTGGGAATTTGGCTCCACAGGTTGGTTCTTGCTGTGGGGATGTAGCATCCTTCACACTTCAAGAATTAAAATAAATTGTAATTTTCCAGTGTTGAGGGAAAAAAGCAGATATAGAAATATGGGGAAAGAAGTGATATGCTCTGGATAGACACCCAAAGGACACACATAGGGAGTGGTTATATTCAAAGCTTAGGGTGACAAAGAAAGATATTTCACACTGCCCTGTTGTATGTGGGACAGTGTAATCCATCAGCTACTTTGATAAGCTTCACCAGTTTTGAAGACTGCCATGTGATGATCTCATGAGCTGAATCAATGGAGGCATTCCAAACAAATGTCTTCCGAAATGCCCAAATGATGTATATGAAGAAATGATTGTTATATTTGTGTCTAGAGATAAATGCATTTTTCTTCATTTGCGTTATGTTGTGACACTGCTGCAGCTTCTGGAGTTGCATTTCAGTAGGACTTGCTGTTGATTTATTTTTAATTTGATCTTAATCAGCTCTGTGTTTCTATCCCCTTTCTTTTTGTCATTTTATTTACTTAAGTATCAGTACAGTTCCTCAATAAGAGGCTTGGAAAGAGAAAGCTCACATTGTCTGGCTTCAGTAACCATCAGCTGTATTACCACATGCACATCTATCAAGATTAGCTGCTTTTCCAGTACATAAAATCCATTTATGTAACAAGAAAATCAAATAAACACCACTGTGTTTTCTTAAAATCTCTAATGTCCATGCCTTTCTTTGGCCCCATAAAAATGATTTCTGGGAATTTAACAGCATAAAGTTTAGCTGTTTTGTTAAAGTCTCAAGTGAACTGAATAAAAAACTGGACCTGTCAATATCCTGTCCGAAAAGGGAAAATAGGTGAGGTTGCCTTTCGTTCGAACAATAGGAATTTAAGTAAATGCTTTGTTATTTCAGTATCATTTTACATCTGATACATAGATGCTTGCCCGGCGCTCTCACCAATGAAAACACAGTAGTCTCCTCCCATTGTCCTGGAGCAGAGGTGTGTGGTGGTCTCCCATTCGGGTCACAGCCACTGCTCATTTATATGTTTCTCCAAAGGGTGCTGGTTGTCCAAGAGACCCTCAAGAGGTGACGCAGTGATCTATCACAGTCCAAAAGTATGAACTGAGCAGAGAATATAGCCAATTTCAGAGCAGAGGACAAACTTGTCTGGAGACCACACATTCATTGGGCTCATGATCGATGCGGTGTCCAGCCCTCATTCTGTGAGGAGCCATGGAACTGTGTCAAGGTGAGCTCAGAGAGGACAGGACCACAACTGAGACCACAGGAATCTCCACAGGGGAGGTAACATAACTGAGTCCCTTTCTCAACAGTGAGTTTTGGATGGAGTGTCCTGCATGCCCTTCTCTGAGACATTGTAGAGTGACCTCAGGGCAAGACATTAGAGATAGAGCTGAGCGTGGCAGCCTGTTTCCTCCTCAGGCCTCTGTACCTGGCAAATAAGATCTCAATAGTCATCTCTATAGAGGGATACCCTCCTTTCCCTTCCTCAATTTCTCTTCCTCCTCTTCTCCATTAACCTTTCATAGAATCATAGAATCATTGAATGGTTCAGTTTGGAATAGACCCTAAAGATCATTGAGCTCCAAACCCCCTGCCATGGGCAGGGACACCTCCCACTCGACCAGGTTGTTCAAAGCCCCATCCAGCCTGGCCTTGAAAACCTCCAGGGATGGGACATCCTTTCCTGTGCCCAGGACCCTGCCAGTTTGTGCTTCTAGTTGAGCAGCTTTCAGGGTTCCTGGAGTCCCTCATACCACAACAGCTGTCTATGGCAGTGGGAAGTTTTCTGTTCC